>CM032408.1:10420417-10750417 GCA_019049475.1 Eueides isabella | reverse complement strand
CCACAACCTTTTACATTTACAGACTCGTTGATTTCAAGCATTAAATCGCTATAATAGACTACGCTACTATATTGTTATATGAACACGAGTGTCTCTAATTGAAAAAAATATTGTGACATACTAATGTCGCCTTAGCCGTTGAAATTTCTTAAAGCTTTGACATTTTTAATATATCTCTGACATCATTTCCGTACACATATAAATTGACACAACACAATTTATTAAATACATAACAGGGCGCATACGGAACTCAACGCCGCGTTTTACCCGAAACATTTATATTGTTAAGTGTGAAAATAAAATTTTCTTCAAGTGGGCATCGAACACATAACCTGTTCGCGTTAACTTTATATTTCCAAAAGCTTTTGAAAATTAAAGAAAACAACACCACCAATTCTTATCAATAGAAACAATGTTTATCTGTTACCGACACAAAAATAACAGCACCTCGAACGACCGAACAACAAACAAAGTGGAAAAAGAACTTGCTCGAAATTATCACTCAATTACAAAAATTGGTCTCGGCAATTACGTATCCGTTTTAATTAGAAAAAAATACCACCTTGAACCAGAAGCTCGATAAATTCTCACAACTTTAGCAAACTTGGGATTAAGTTTAACTTAGGATTAAAATAATTCACGACCAATCGGGCTAAGTTTTATGGGAACTTTCCTCATTACTATGTAAGTACGTATGGGATGTGTTCCTTAATTAATGATACGAGTCAGGTGTAAGAGTGGGTTCAAATCCAAAATTATATCGTGAGCTCTTTTAAACATTATCCTTTATAATGATGAAATGAGCAACTTGGTTGGTTTGCGTTAAAACCCACAAATTGATTGTTCATTCCATATAACGATAACTCTATATAATGACAAAAAATGCTTAGTCCCTTGAGTTTCGTTATAAAAAGTCTACACTGCATATTAAAATTCAGCTTCCCGCTGTATCCCGCACATGGCAGGGAAGACAGAGGGAACTTGGGAACCTATTGACACTAATTTAATAATTGTTAATATATTGACTGTAAACACGATAAGTTGAAAGTTCGATTCACATTCGAGGCAATGAAATATTTTATATCTTTATTTAATCACTCTGGTCTTGACTTAACACGCAACGACTCAAAAATTTAACATAACGTGGGGAACAGAACTGTTATAATGGGAACGGAGTATCTGAACACTAGGTTCCCAAGTTCCTCTGCTACGCTATACGCGGGAACCTAAATGAAACATTATCTAACATAAAAGCAACCTATAAACATCGCCTCACTAAAAGACAGTGGCAACAATAAAATATATCAAGGTACAACCAGGTAACGGAAACAAACACTTAAATCTCAAGTTTCTCTAAGCATTTTAGAATCGTTAACCAGTCGTAAGAGCACGGACTGCGATAAAACTGAGCTTGACCTGTTAGCTGTTAGTTCAAACGAAAAGCTTTAACAGCGGAATTAAAATTATATAGAATAATGTGTTTGATTTAAAGTAGCTTTAAGCTGACTTTGCCTGCTTTGTTTTTTTTTGTTTCACGCTGTATCCCGCACATGGCAAAGTAGGCAAAGGGAACTTGGGAACCTATTGTTAAGCCATTCCGTTTTGTTCCCCACTTTCAACCTAATTTGAGGCTTTGGCAAAAAATTTAAATATTAAATACTTGATTTACTCAAGTAGTGATCGACCCCACAACCTGTAGCGTTACTTACAGTCGCAAATTTAATGTTATATAAAGTCTACATAATTGAATTTCATATTTCAAATTTTCGTTATATATTATACATTTATACCAATGTAGTTTACTACAGGTAAAGTAAATATTAACCTTGAACTTAATCTAAACAGTTAGATTAAAAAATATAGATATTTTTATGAAAACGTTCGTTTTGATGCTAAATTCTCGATCAGCAAATAAAATAAAGAAAGAAAGTAATATTTTACTAAATATGTATAAGAACAAACAAAATATGACAGCAAAAATAAATCGATAAAGTTAATAAATAAAGTGAGGAACGGAAGTGGAACGGAGCATTTTAACACTAGGTTCCCGGGTTCCCTCTGCCTACCCTGCCTCGTGCGGGATACAGCGCGAAGCTAATATAAAATAATAATAAATCGATCACTGTTGCTATTGACTTATTGACGCTAGCACGATATAATATCTAATTAATTTGTAAGCATAGTAAGTATGTATGATAAGTATCGAAACAAGCAAGCAAAATTAAAAAAAAATAAAGAACACTCGACCTAAAAAATCACTTTGCCTTGTCACCAGAGCCAAGAAATGAAATCATTAAACATTTAAATTGAAAATATTAAATATTTCTTCTGTTTCTATTTTTTATTTTGTTTCTTTGGTGTGCAATAAAGAGTTACTACTACTACTACTATTTCATTTCCTCAAAAGGGGATCGAACTCACAACCTGTAGTTTACAGTCACACGCTTGTGCCGCTGCGCCACGACAGGCCTCAAGTTCATTCCTTCAGGAGTTATGCGAGACGTACAGACAGGTCAAAGTTACAATATTTTGTTTAGATAACAACGTACTAATGTTATAAATGTCTGTTTTTGCGTTTGGTTAACAAACTAATAATGTTACAAATGTCTGGGAACCTAGTATTAAGACACTCGTGCCCAGTCTTTTCCGCCGTTTTCCGCCGAATTTGAGGCATTGCGTGTTGAGTGGCGGAACTCAACGCCGCGCTTTGCCTTGTAACCAGAGAGAATATTAAATATTTTATTTGAAAATATTAAATATTTCATTTTCTCGAGTGGGGATCGAACCCACTACTTATCGTTTACAGTCACACGCTTGTGCCGCTGCGCCACGACAGGCCTCAAACAATTTATGTCTTTTTCTATATATTTTTTTATGATTAAATTTCTTTATAATATTTTCAAGTTTTATCGGATGAAGCCGCATTTTAGGCCTTTTACATTTAAAAATGAAATATCTAACATATCGCAATATTAAAATACAATCAACATAAATAATTTGTAACAAGCGTATAAGAATTTCGTCATAGCTTGATGAGAACGTATGGCTCAGTGATCAGAGCGCTTATACGAACTGACTTACCAAGAGCCGGGGGTTCAAATTCCGCAACGTTCAAGTTTTTGAACGTTTTCTGAATAAGCAACAAGAGCCCAATCATGCGGAGTTCCACAGGAACTTCGCTATTTACTCCGCATCGGGTGCACTGCTGCATACTGTGTTGCATTGTATCGATAACTCGCTAACAGACGGACAAAGTGGGCGGTATTTTATTCTATTCAAGGCTAGTTAACTTTAACTGTTCGTGATAGTCTACTATTAATTTTATTGTTAGTATAAAGATTCGAATATAAAATTGTTAAAATTGGCACGAAGCGAGAACTTACAATGCAAAACATAGGCAAATCTCCAAAAATCGACAATTTATAAAAAAAAAATATTACAAACTTTTATCATATTCAACCATATGTTACGCGTTTTTCAAATTGAATATCTAATATTTTCACTTCTTTTCTCTTGTAACAATGCAAAGCGCAGTGTTGAATTACGGCACTCAAAATCCTTGAAATTGCGTCAGTGGAATGCGGAATTGTTTTAAGAAAAACAGTGTGTCTAATTATTAGGTTCCCAGGTTCCCTCTGTTTATCCTGCCATATATGGGATAGCTTCGTTGTTTTTTTATTAGGAAAAGACAAGGCAAACGAGCGTACGGGTCAACTGATAAGTGATCACCGTCGCTAACTAAGCGGAGTGGTTGTAAGAGCGAGAAACCAAAGATATTAAATATTTCATTTCCTTGACGCTACGCTTGCCGTCATACTAAAAAATTACCCCCGAAAAGATTCGAACCTGCAACCGTTGCGTTAACACATACTAAATACAATTTCAAATAACAATTCCCATTTCACCGCAGTAATACATACCAACATGCCCGTTATTTAAGTTAGGTCTACATAACTCTGGAGACTAACAAGGTAATCCCACCGGCGCTACGTACTTTTACTTTGCATTTTTATTACTAGCTGTAACTATACTTAATTTTGTATTTCATATATAAAAAGCACAGTTCAATTAATTTTGAGGATCCTTTAAAGATTTTTTTTTTAGCTTCACGCTGTATCCCGCATTTGGCAGGGTAGGCAGAGGGAACGGAAGTGAAACCTAGTGTTATGACACTCCGTTCCACTTCCGTTCCCCACTTTCCGCCGAATTTGAGGCATTGCGTGTTGAGTGGCGGAATTCAACGCCGCGCTTTGCCTTATTACCAGAGCGAAGAAATGAAACATTAAATATTTAAATTGAAAATATTAAATATTTCATTTCCTCGACTGGGGATCGAACCCATTATACGAAAAGATCCTTTAAAGATCTTTTCGTATAATTTTTTTGCCTTGTAACCAGAGCGAAGAAGTAAAAACATTAAATATTTAATATGAAAATATTAAATTTCTATTCTTCGAGTGGTGATCGAACCCACAACCTGTCGGTTACAGTCACACGCTTTGAGCCGATTCGCCGCTATAGGCCTCAAATATAAGAATATTCAATCACGTTATCTTTATTTTATTTCACGCTGTATCCCGCACATGACATGCTAATCACAACGAAATTGGGAACCATAAAGGCACTTCGTTCTCATTCAGCCACTTCCACTTCACTTTGATCCGATCATCGAGGCATTGTACATTGTCTTTATACTATTAATGCAAAGGTATGATTTTTTTTTTTCCAGCTTCACGCTGTATCCCGTACTAGGCAGGGTAGGCAGAGGGAACGAAAGTGAAACCTAGTGTTATGACACTCCGTTCCACTTCCGTTCCCCACTTTCCGCCGAATTTGAGGCATTGCGTGTTGAGTGGCGGAACTCAACGCCGCGCTTTGCCTTATTACAAGAGCGAGGAAATGAAACATTCAATATTTAAATTGAAAATATTAAATATTTCATTTCCTCGACTGGTGATCGAACCCAGAACCTGTCGGTTACAGTCACACTCTTGTGCCGCTGCGCCACGACAGGCCTCAGTATTGATGAAAATTTTGAATTAAACAATTAATTGCCTCAAGTGAGAATTGAACTTAAAACCCACAAATTAACAATCAAACGCAATACCATTGCACCACAACGGCCTCAATTACCCATAAATCATACATATTATATCACAGTATTAATATTAAGCTGATTCTATTATAAGTCTCACATCAAACATATACAAATTCTATAATCTGTCAAATCTCCAAAGAGATATACATTTGTATAGATACTAAACCCATTACCCTCCTTTACTTCCCGTAATCGGGTAAGGAGACTCTAATTCTAACGACTTGAGTCGTTTCGTACACGTTTAGGGTATTAATCTAATAAAAACACGAATATATTGTAGAATGTAAAAACTAAATATTGAATTGTTATTAAAATGTTTTGTTTTTTTTTACCGGAACTTGGGAACCTTATGTTACGAAATGTCGAAACGAGAGGCCTCAATAAAAATGTCTTGATCATAGGTATATGTTACAATCACAAGAAATCATGTGTTTTCATTACTCAGCTTCACGGTGTATCCCGCACACGGCAGGATAGGCAGAGGGAACTTGGGAACTTAGTGTTAAGACACTCCGTTCCACTTCTGTTTCCCCTTTTCACCGAACTTGAGGCATTGTGTCTTGAGTGGCGGAACTCGACGCCGCGCTTTGCCTTATTACCAGAGCGAAGAAATGAAAACATTAAATATTTAATTTGAAGATATTAAATATTTTATTGTTCGAGTCGGGATCGAACCCACAAACTGTCGTTTACAGTCACACGTTTGTGCCGCTGCGCCACGACAGGTTTTAAAATTTCCTGCCTGAGTTTTCATAATGATTGTAGGTAAATAAATATCTTTTGAGGCATTTTATGGCGCCTGGGCACAAGCGTCATGTAAACGCTTTATGTTGTTAGTTCGATCTTCTTTAAAAAAAATGAAATATTTAATATTTTTACTTCCGTCCCCCGTGTAGGATTCTTTATTAGTATATAACATCGTTAGTATAGATAAAAACCATAATTAAATAATCCCTCATTCACTTAGCTTCACGCCGTTTCCCGCACATGGAAGAGGAAGGCAGATGGAATTCGGGAACCTATTTTTAAGGTACTCCTTTACCATGACAACAAACATTGTGTCTTGAATGGCGTAAATAAACACTGCGATTTGACCTATCGAGTATCAAGCCATGAATTCTTCCTTCATCTTTTACTTTTCTATCAAGCGAGTTGCTCTTAAAATGTCCTTTTTAATCCACCATTTAATTTCATTAGGATGAACACAAACCACAATTATATAGTACAAAGTTGAATTCCGCAATAGCTCCTAATTAAATCCATTTAGCCTCTACCTGAATGACAAGTCAACTTGACCTTTAAAGCTTCCACTTGCCTACACTGCTATATTAGAATAAACACTTTTAGAATGGGAGGAACGGAACGGATTTTTTCAATACTAGGTTCCCAAGTTCCCTATTTCCCTATGTCCTCACCGTTATACGTGGGATACAGTATAAAGCTGATATGGATGACGTAGGTCGAGTTAGTTAAACATTTCTGAATTGTTTGATAAAATAAAACTAAATAAGATTTATTTACTAATCATAAATATAGATAGTTTCACGCTCAATCCCGCATACAGCGTGGTAGACAGAGGGAACAATAACCCCAAGTTCTGTACATTTTTGAAGGGATTGCATGTAGAAGGTTGATCGCAAGTTTAAACCTCCGACGCAAAAAGAGGTATTGTGAATTTGACATGCCTATCTGTCTCTGGCACCGAAGTTCCCGAAGTAAGGAACGAATTTCAGTTTTAAATTTTAAATAGAAAGCTTTTCACTGTGGTTGTTCTTAGCTAGAAATTTGAAAATTGGATTATCAACCTAAAAGCTCCAAGCACTACAAAGATAATGATACAAAGTATTAAAAAAAATAACTTATACCAAACAAATTTAACCACCCAAATCATTCTCAGACACATAAAAACTTTGTACAGACGAACAAATAAAATTACTATAGAAAATTTCCATAATTACATTCAAATTGAAATTCACTTGTATGAATAGAAATAAAAAGCTTTAAATTAACGTACGTGCCTCACCTAAACGTCGATAGCTAAACGGTCGACCTTCAAACGTCAACCGCTACCATAATTATTTCATTGTGTGTTTATTAAAGTCACGCGATGTCGCGATAAGGCACATTAACACGCATTTAGTTTTTTGGCTTCACGCTGTATCACGCATATAGAAAAGCAGAAGAAATCTTGTGTAAAGGCACTACCTTTCCTAATTTTAATACGTATATTACGTAGTTTAATATGTGTAAGTTAAAACGCAGCGTTTTTAACTTAACATAGGCTAAGCAACTAATATTTCAAATACTGGGTATTAAACAATAACTTTAAATGCAAATGTGTTAATAAATATTCAAAATTAAAAGTTTAATACATCAATATTTGAGGCCTGTCGTGGCGCAGCGGCACAAGCGTGTGACCTGTAACCGACAGGTTGTGGGTTCGATCCCCGGTCGAGGAAATGAAATATTAAATATTTTCAATTTAGAATATAATATAATTGAATGTTTCATTTCTTCGCTCTGGTAATAAGGCAAAGCGCGGCGTTGAGTTCCGCCACTCAACACGCAATGCCTCAAATTCGGCGGAAAGTGGGGAACCGAAGTGGAATGGAGTGTCTTAACACTAGGTTCCCGGGTTCCCCCTGCCTACCCTGCGTCGTGCGGGATACAGCGTGAAGCTAAGTAAGTAAGTAATTAATATTTGAACCTTAAATAATTTACCACCGGTTCACTAAAGTTTCGGCCTTAGACCTAAGTAAAAGGCGCAAGACACTCTAAGGATGATTCTTTTTAGTAAAATTATGTATGATTTCTAATTCACATTCATTAATTCTTAACATTCCTTAGACCTTCCAAAGAACCGTGTCCCCAAGCATCAAACACAGTTTGATTACCATCTACGCAACTGCACCACAAGAGCTTTCCATTTAATTGCTTTTAAAATTTTATTCGTTTCTGCGTACATACATGATCGAAATACACAGAACCAGCCAATAACAGCCTCTAAAAACATTTACATAAGAACTTTTTTTTACACACTGACCGTACTTGCATTGGAAAAGCTTTTACAAGGGGTAGTATTAAAAAATCAATCTACCAATTCGTTTCGAATTTACGTAAAACAAACATTTTTGGAAAGAAAATATTAGAGCATATGTGTGCTACTTTATTTACTGCTTTTGATTAATGTTTTATTTTGTACATGGCAGGGTAGTTGGAGGGAGCTTGAAAGCCTAGAGTTAAGACACTTCCTTTCTAACTTTCCGCCAAATTCGAGGCATTGCGTGTTGATTGAGTAGCAGAGCTCAACGCCGCGCTTTTCTTGTTCACCAGAACGAAGAAATGTTATATTTCATTTACTGGGGCGGAGATCGAACTCCAACGAGTCTTGTCTCAACACTAGGATCCCGAGTTCACTGCGGGATAAAGCGTGAAGCTAAATAAAGAGACAAAAAGAAAAAAAAATTTTTTTTTTTTTTATATTTTCCACCAAAAAAGGGTTAAATCCTTCCAATACTGTAGTAGTCAATACCGGCGACGACTTGCAAAGTGTAAGCACATTTCCTTCACGCCTCCGCTAAAGCCGGATGTGTAGATTAATCGTACTGACATACACATTCGCCGAGTCACTTATAGTAAACTTTTTTAAATTTAAACTTTGAGATAATCATGATTCTCTTTTTTGTAACTTTACGATGGTATATAGTATAGAAGGCATAGGGAACCATGGAAAATAAAGATTAAGAAACTCAGTTCCTTCTTGAGGGATTGTGTACGTTGCGGAACCCAACGCCGTGCTATGCTTTGTTACCATTATCTCGTCATACAATCTCGTCTCTATCCCTTAT
Source organism: Eueides isabella (assembly GCA_019049475.1). Lineage (NCBI taxonomy): Eukaryota > Metazoa > Arthropoda > Insecta > Lepidoptera > Nymphalidae > Eueides > Eueides isabella. The sequence continues at coordinate 10,741,471 of CM032408.1, read as the reverse complement.
TGGTAACAAGAACAGCGTTGAGTTCCGCCACTCAACACGCAATGCCTCTGGATTTAAGCAGAAAGTGAGTAACGGAAATGTCTTACTTGGTACAGAGTATTTTAACACAAGGGAACCTGGGTTCCCACTGCGTAACCTTTGAGGACATGAATAAAATCAAGAACATTTTTAGAAAACGATTTAGAAGTTTGGAAAAAGTCCAAGCGTTTTGCCTATTTATCATATGTTAGTGGAGCTAGTAAAACTTCGACCATGGTACAAAACTGCCAGTGACCACAAAAAAGTATGTCAATTACTAAAAGAGTTCTAACAAATACAAATTAAACTAATGTACTTATATACAATTTCTTTCGTTCTTTTTATTTAATATTTAATTAGAAAATGTATAAAAAACCTTAGATGGTATCCAAGAAGTGAGGACGCCTAAGTATTTTTCTTTCCCTAATGTAGAGTGACACTTTAAAATTAGTAAAAATGTCTTCCATTAGCAAATTATCTTAGCTTCACGCTGTATCCTGCATTTAGCGGGTAAGACAGAGAACCTGCACATATTGCGTGTTGAGTGGCGGAACTCAACGCCGGGTTTGTCGCCACGTTTGAGTTAGAAGGCTTCCTCCTATGTGAGTATTTATAGAATTATATTGTAGGGCCCTACTCTGTTAGTAGGCATAAGGAATCTGAGAATCTTAATAAGAGACTGCGTTGTCATTAAGACATTTCCGTTCCCTAATTTACCGCCAAATTCTGGAAACATTGTGGCGTACGGCGACATGAGACGGAACCCAACGCCACGCTCTGTTTCGTTACCAGAGCAAGGAAGTCAAAATATTAAATATTTTAAATCCTCGGAAAATATATGAAGAAACCGTTACTTTTATACGCCTTAACTTAGCTTTCACGCTGAATCCTGCACATGGCAGGGTAGGCTGAGGGAACTTGGGAACCTAATTTTAAGACACTCCGTTTCGTTCCTCTCTTTTAAACAAATTTGAGGCATTGCGTGTTGAGTGGCGGAACTCAACGCCTTTTAAAATATAGGCTTCCTTATATATTTCGCTAGAGCATGCTGAGAACTGCTGTACCTCTTTTAAGCAAGCTCTTTTGACTACCAAGTCAAATGCTAACAAAGAATACACGCTATATTCAAAGCTGCAAGAACATTTTGCATTCGGGTCCCGTCATCGAGTGATAAATGGCGGCGACGGATACAGTCGGTGCCTTTCCGTCTGCCACTACACTTCCGGGGATGAAAATATTATGTGCCTATTGTGGGTATGTTGAATTATGGAGAAATAGAGTTATAATTTAACATTTTTTTTGGATTTGGGAAGCAAAAAAGTGACAATTTTGTGTTCAAATACTCTGTTTTCTGTTCTATTTATGGAACTTAGGGACCTAGTGTTAAGACACTCCGTGCCCATCAAGACACTTCCGTTTCCAACATTCTGTAGAATTCTTGAGATATTGAAAATTAGTAGGTAAATTTTATACAACATGTAAATTTTTGAGACTTCAATACGCACCTTAAGGCTTAAGTGCGACGGTTGTAGTTTCGATTCCCACCCGGAAGGATGAAGTATTTAAAAAGCTCTTTATTTGGCTTTGGTGGTATGCCGTAAACCACGGCGTTAAGTTACGCCGATTCGACGAGAACTGGGAAACGGAGTGTCTTATGAGGTTCCCAAGCCTCGGTGAGGGATACAGCGTGAAGCTCCATAAAAACCACTCTGTTCTCACAAAGTTAGTTATATACTCGTATGTATATACACCACAAAGCCGCAAATGTTGAAAGCATTTTAATATAATAATACATTTATTTTATATAATATTGTCACTTAACAATTCACGTTAATGTTTCGAATAAGTTTGTGGTTTCGAAAAGGGTTATTTAATAATTACTACAATTATTTTAACAATTATAACATATTGTAGGAAAAATTAACTTTATTTTCGAACAGTCGTTCGTAATTTTGTTTGCGTGTACTCAATTTTCTATACATTAAACGTCTCAAGGCTGAACTAAACAGCGTGTCTTGTTGCCAGAGTGAAACATTGAATATAATTGATTACCCCAATCGGGAATTGAACCCACAATCGTCTCTTTTCGGTCCGTTTTTGGACTAAGTATTAACTAAGCTATAATCTATCTTCAACTTTAAGGCCGGCAATGCACCTATATATAATCACTTACTATATTGTTTTCCTTGTTTATTTTTTTATTCAACTCCTCAGGGTAGGCAGAGGGAACTTGGGAACCTAATTTTAAGATATTCTGTTTTCATTAAGACACTTTTCCACTTTTTCGCCAAACTTGAAACAGAGCATGTTGATTTGCGGAGCTCAACGCCGCACGTTTACTTATCACCAGAGCGACCACCAGAGTGGGAAACCAATCGACAACCTCTCGCGTTTACAGTCACATACTTGTGCCTCTGCGTCACTACATGCCTTATAGTCTGCCTTATTTTTCACAAAACAAAATATAGTACCAATATTAGGAAATCTATAATCATTCCATATATTCCATACCGTTAAGACAAGCGATACCCAGCCGACCCTGCCAGCAGTACCGTACCCTGTTCTAGTAAATTATTCAAAAACTTGCCTACAACTTTAATCGAAATACAATGCGATATAGCAGAAAGCTGCAGAGGTTAAACGTTGGAGCTTTTTCGCATATATATTATGTTAAATATAAATATTAGTTTGTAATAGCTGTTTGTTAACTAAGATTATATTTTTAACCACCAACGTACAAAAAGAGGTGTTGTAAGCTTAACCTGTCTGTTGGCCTGTGGCACCGAAGCTCCTGAATTGAAGAACAGATATGAGTGTTTTATTGAGAATCTCGTTCAAATTAATGAAAGTGAGTGAGCTTTTACGTAGCCGAGAGTCGCAAAGTAAGTAAGTCCCATTTAAAAACGCAATATTTTTAATATTAGATCAAAGCAAAACACGGAGTAGATGGGCACTCTTTAAAAAAATATTTACGTTAAATTATTTCGTTTTCTCGTTCAGGTACCAAGACATAACACGGCGTTGAGTTCCGTGTCTTAACACATAATATCTCAAATTCAGCGCAAGCATAAAATTGAAAATAATGATAATATTCACAAGGTACGGGTATCGTTAAAACCTCTTAAAATATTTTCAATATGAGCTTTCACAAACACTGTTCTTTCAAGTTTTTGCTGAACGTGCAAATGCACTTTCATGGTCCTTTGTTACGTAAAATCTAAGGAACTTTTAAGATAAAGCTTGAGTTCACTGATGCGCGTGTTATGTTATTCTTCCAGAGCTTTCGAGTACTACACTCGTGCGATTGACTCTGCTCAAGTGCTTAATTCATTTTATACTTGAGGTACTAATGTTTGGAATACAAATAAAATTTACCAGAGGAAACAAGATCAAGAGTGAAAATATGAAATCTTTTCAATAATTCCATACTGAATACAGACTTATCTGTTTCGACTTATCCACATTTCGTCGATTTTGAGACGTTGCGTGTTGAGTGGTAGAACTCAACGCCGAGCATTGTCTAGTTACTAGAGCGAGAAATAAAAACTTGAAATGTTTAGTTTGAAAATATTAAATATTTTATTTCTTCAAGTGGGCATTGAACACAGAACCTGTCGTCTTCACAGTTATAAGCTTGTGCCACTGCCTCACGACTGGCCTTGGTAGACAAGTTGTGTAAAATAAGGTCATGTCGTTAAAGGCCGAACCTAAAAAATATCTAGATCAACAGCTTAGACGTAAGGTTATTGTTTTCATCTCATTTTACAATGACTTTCATAAAAATAATGAAATAAAAATATTAAGGCAGTTATGAATAAGCTTCAAGGGCATAAAGCTCTATTAACTTTTTTTTCTACAGAAAAGACAAAACAAACGAGCGTACAGGTCACCTGATGATAAGAGAACACCGCCGCCCACGGCCCCGTGTAACTTCAAAGCAACAGTGCCAAGCCCGTCACAGATCATTGAGTCACCAACGATTCGAACGGTTCTACGTTGTACGCGATCAAATGGTTCAAGCTGATCCTGGCGTACACCAGCCCAGAAATTGGGAACAATATTTCATCAGGCCAAGCTGCGTTCAATACTGGGCCAGTGTTTCGACATGAAGTGCTGTCCCACTCTAGCGACTACCCCAGTCATTTTGAGGCTAACTTTTCAGATGATCGCGAGACTGGCAGTTACTTGATGCCTTATACTAGATTATAATGCTGGGCGCGGCTTTAAGAGTGTTCTGGAAATATTACATGACAGTTTTGTCAATTATTTACAACATACCATATTGGACTAAGAAAAAGATAAATATAGTATATTTATCAGTTTGTCAGTCCAATGAATAATTGTCTATTATTTTGTTTAAAATTGCAATCTCTTGTTTGTTTTACGTCTTATAGAATAGTTAATACTGTTTTCTCCAAGAGAGCCAAATCGTCACCCTTATAAGTGTGTAATATTAGAAGACCTAAAATAATTCGGAGAATTTTGTAATTTCCAAAAACTAGCTACTATAGAGGGTTGTTCGACATATGGCGGGGTTGATATCACCCTTCTGTCCTTTGTCCACATGGCGGTATTATGTTACAAGGGTTTAGTTTTGTGTGTATATACATGTAAAGAATAATCGTAAAATTATTTAAACTACCATACTATTTACTTGAACGTGCATGTGTAAGTAGGTGTGTATATCATTAAATTGCTTTGGTTTGAGAATATATATATATATATATATATATATATATATATATATATATATATATATATATATATATATATATATATATATATATATATATATATATTGCTATTAATTAAACTTCAAGGTATACATAGGGTACCTGGGAGTCTAGTATAAAGACACTCCATTTTCATAATGACACTTCCGTTCACCACCTTGTTATTTGGAAGAAATTTGGCGGAAAATGGGAAACGGAAGTAGAGATAAAGCATGAATCTAAAGTAAATAAATTAATAAGTAAATAAATCAAAATAAAATTCATTTAAATAGGTACATACGATAACATGCCTCGTGTAGTCCAAAAGCCCCGACTCCAAAGATAAAGCTAAATTAACATAAAATTCCGTAATTGGTCGTATCACTGGCTTCTCTGTCATCTATCTACCTTTGAAATTCACGAGAACAAAAGATATAAAAGACATTTGCGTATAAAATTCAGTTATCATTGGTAAGCGGGCGGTAAAATTAAATTGAGATCGCGTCTTGTTGAGTGGATACTTGACCTATCCCGCAAAAATATGAAAAAACTGCCAAAATTTAGAATTATTTACGTAAAATTGGGATTAACGAGTCGTTTGTTTAATATGCTTTTAATTATTACTGGAATTATGTCGAAGTAATACGATTTGGAGAAATAACTCCAAAAGGGAAAAAGATCCATTTAATTACCACGCTGTAGCCTAAGTGGGGAACGGAGCGGAGTGTCTTAGCACTAGGTTCCCAAGTTCCTCCTATCTACCATGCCATGTGCGGGATACAGCGTGAAGCTGAGTGAAAGAGTGTTGTATCCTATACGGAACCTTAGTAAGACACTGTTCTGTTTCCCGATGTCCACCGTTAAAGACAATGCGTGTAGATTAGCAAATCTCAATATCACGATTTACTTCGATACCAGAGCAAGGCAATTAAATTATTAAATATTTCTTTAACTATTATGGAAATCGAACCCACAAACGTTGCATTCAGTCATATAACTGACTTTTTTTTATTTAGCTCGCTTTATCCCGCACATAGCAGGATAAGCAGAGGGAATTTAGGAACCTAGGGTTAAGATACTCCGTTTAAGTGGAACGTTCACCCCTTTCCGCCTTATTTGAGGCATTGTATATTGAGTGGCGGAACTTAACGCCGCGTTCTGCCTTGTAAATAATGAAAACATGCCGCTGCGCCACTATATCCTTGACATAAAAATCTTAAGCAGTCTCAATGAAATCGTACGTAAATACCTAGTAAATTAAGGATGCATGTAACATGAGAGTAAGTCAACACAATGCTATTGTATTCTAAGTGACCGGGTTATAGCTTAAAGAGGTTTGTTCGTGCGATACGGTACCAGTGATAACAGAAATAATAAATACGTAATAAATAATATTTAGTTACGATGTGTCGATTTTGTAAAGTTTATTAGTTTTGTGGGGTAGGCTGAAGGCATAGTAGTGTTAAAACATTTCGTTCTGAATATTTCGATGATTTTTTCGAGATATAGGCGGAATTTAACGCCGCGTTACGTGTACAAAAGGGAACAAATGAATTTTGTTATATTATTATTGCCTCAGTGTGGATCGAACTTTTTACATCTTTCGAATTAATTCTTCTGTATTATTTATCTAGGTATTTTTCCCTACTTGAGGAAATAATATATATATTTTTTTTATTTTATTCGCTCTGGTAACAAGATACAATGCGGCGTTGAGTACCGCCACTAAACACGCTATGCCTCAAGTTCGGCGGAAGGTACGTAACAGAACGGAGTGTCTTAACACTTCCCTCTCGTCAGCCTGCCATGCGCGGGATACAGCGTGAAACTATTTTTTTTTATTATATTATTTATATTTATTTTGTATAATTATAGACATACTAGTGAGACATCTATTTGCCCTCATTTTGCATAAAGGACAATTGTATTATAAACAAAAGATACTATCAATAAACAATAGGTATGCAGTTGCATAAGTGCAAGTAATTTATTTGTACACTGTTTAATGCTAATATGGGAGGCAAAGGGAACCTGGGAACCTTGTGCTGTTACACTTCCTTCATATTAAAACATTCGGGTATTCCACTTTCCGCCTAATTATATAGAAATAAAAATATTAAATATTTTATCAAGTTAGCATATATCAGTAAGATTTGAATCCAAAACACCGCCTTAACAGCCGCACGCTTGTGCCACTGCGTTAGAAGGTATCTATATACCATGTTAATTCTTTAGAAGTAATAAATTAAGTAGAATACAATATTATAAATTGTTAAAGATGGGTTAGCCAAACTTACAGATTTACTCCTTATAATCTCTGCATATATGTATAACAGCTGCTATAAGTACCTGTAACAGAAATATTATTTTAAATAATATATAAAGAAACAGTTCCAAAAATGCGGAGAGTGAGGAACGGAACGGAGTGCATTAACACTAGTTTCCCAAGTTCCCTCTGCCTACCCTGCCATGTGGGAGATACAGCGTAAAGCAGATATAAAACAAAATATTTCTTATTTTTACTACGTTTTAAAGTGTTATTCCACACTTAGGACAGAAAATACTAAACTTAAATTTAAAAAGCGTATAAAAATTTCGAAAGAAGCATGATTTGAACCCGCGCCTCTGGAAAACCGTTCTACCGCTCTGACCAATGAATGATGAACGAATGGCTTAGTTGGTCAGAGGCTGGAGTCAGAGTGTGGAGATCTGTAGGTTATACCGTACGTACCTTTCATGTACGATATACAGGGTGAAACTGAAAAGAGGTATATATAATATAATCAACATTAAGACAATCCATTGTGATACCGTGAATTATAAAAGTAGTTTATGTATGTATAGCTTCACGCTGTATCTCGCATACGACAAGGTAAGCGGAAGAAAATTTAATATTAAGACGGTCCCCACCTAAATTTCAAGACATCTTAAAACGGAATTCAACGCCGCGCTTTGACTAAAATAACAAAACATATAAGTATCCATTTAAAACCATCGTCCATTACTGGTCGCCGGCGCCATTCGCAATAACACTTCCGTACACTCGTACACATATGTGGGTTGCATTTACTTACAAATATAGAGTAATAATGGCGTCGACGTGCTTCCTGCTACGATCGTAAGATAGCTTGTTTAATGTATTCAAAGGTATTGATATACTTATGCTAATACTATAGATATTTGCTAAGTTTTGTTTGGTGCTTGATAATTCTATTCATATTCAAGTATCGTAACTTAGTGTCAAAACACTCTGTTCCTATATAAGACTTTCCGTTTCCCACTATCAGCATAATTTGAGGCATTGAGTAAAAAATTGAAATTTTAAATACAGCTATAAACTGTCGCGGTTACTGCCACGACCAGGTAATATTTATATTGATATTTAAATACTAACAATCTGCTAGCGGCTTCGCCCACTTGAACTATACAATTATTTATTTACTAATCTAGATTATTCGTGCGTCGTACACACGTCGTGTTCTAATAACATTATCAGTTGAAAGTAAATCCATACAAGGGAAACTGAGATTTTAGCCACCTCTTGAAACTCACATTGTATTGTGCCGTGGAATTCCAAAGAATTCCTTTCCTTACAATAGGATCACCCTGGTACTGAAGGTGTCGTAAGAGGCGACTAAAGTACGTTTGCGAGAGCCACGTTGTCAGCAATGACAACAGGCACGGGCAGACTCAACCAGATCATTACCACCCCCGGCATTTAAAACCGGCGTGAAGTAGTGGTCCCTGCGTTTAGCATTGGGTAATGTCGGTCCTCGGTGCCCATCCACCTTAAAGGCTGGCAACACTCCTGTAGCTCCTCTGGAGTTATGGGGACGTGGGCGACGATGATCACTTACCATCAGCTGATCCTTACGCTCGTTTGCCGTGTCTTGTCCATAAAAAAAACAGTTCATTAAATCAGGAGCTTCAATGCCACATACAAACAGATATGTCAAACTCATAACACCTCCTTTTGTGACGGCGGTTAAAATCGTTTACATAACAGAAATTGGTTTCTCAGTAAAAATGTTTGCTTTCAAAAACGTGTTTTATCACAATCTGACGTAAGATTTATCTCATTGGCTTTGAGTCTTCATTAATTAATACCTTATGTAGATATCATCTTTTTTGTTCGAAAATTTATAATGGGCTGGTTTTTCTAGTAAGTCGTTGGAGGAATATTTTTTTCCTTGTTTTTCTTTGCATTTTGTATCGCGTATCTGCCATGGTACACATAGCGTACGTAGTGTTAATTCATGAGCTATTTTTATTATCGGGTTCAGGGAATTAGACGAAACGAGGCTCTAACTTCCGCCACTCAACACCTAATGCCTCAACAGTTCAGCGGAAAAGTCGGGAACGGAACAGTCTTACCACACTTAGTGAAACTGAAAGTAATCAACTAACCAAAAAAATATATCGTTCTTACAATATTTTCGAAATTTCAACTAAGATAAGAAATATGTTACTCTAATAATTTTGTTTCATTAAAAAAAAAGACGGCGCTTAGTTCCGTCACTCATCACGCAATGTCAATAAATGGTAAAACGGAGAACACTCCTAACACTAAAGTCTCTAATGCGGGATAAAGCGTGAAAATAAAAAAGGCTTTTCTCTTCTCTTAGCTCCACGCTGTATCCCGCACGAGGCAAGGTAGGCAGACAGAACCCGGGAACCTAGTGTTAACACACTCCGTTTCACTTCCGTTCTCCACTTTCCGCCGAATTTGAGGCATTGCGTGTTAAGTGGCGAAACTCAACGCCGCGCTTTGAAAGGCTTTTTAAATAATGAATAAATTGTCAAGTATGACGAATTGATTGCATTTAAACGCGGCCAAGCGTTAGTAATATATTCGGCCAAGTTATGTCCACTTGACGTCTAATTATACAGCTATTTGAATGTTCATGCTATTATTATAGATGAATCAACGTTTACCTGATATGTATGAATGCTTGATCACAAAGCTGAAATATCATCCTCACCATCTAGATACGTGGAAATCTACTATTGAACGGTTTAGTAGGAACTCCCTACCACGATTCACGCAATTGTGGAATGGCCAACGTGCAGCAGTGTTTCCAGATCAATACGACATGAGCAATTTCAAAAAGCATGTTTATGTCAACTTTAAATACCGGTAAAGCTACAGCTGCTTTACTTTGCTCAGCTGCTCTTTCGTTGATCTGGGATCGTACAGCATTTAGCTTGTCTATTCTAAGGTATCGGTAACCTAGTGTTAAGACACTCTGTTTTCCATTTAACGAGAATTGATTGCATAATATAATTCATTCCTTCACTAAAAAATCGAAAGCATAAGAGTAGCGTTTACAGTCCAACGTTGTGCCGCTGGCCTGCAAAAAAATTTCTTAGCTTTGTTTAAAAATATGGAATATTTCATTCTATGGAGTGGGAAGTGAACCCACAGCTTTGTTTACAGTCTCAAGTCTACGCTCCTGCACCACGACGGCCACTGAAATTTAGTTTCATTCGAATACATTTCTAAATTGTCTCCAACTACTTTCGTAGTACGTGACTTGAGTATTAAGATGTGTCAGTTCGTAGGGTCGCTATGTTAAAATTGGAATAGTTGTTTGTTTAAAGACAGAAATAAATACATTCTGCATACTGTGGCGAAATGAAAGCGAAAGAATAAAAAAATAATACTTAAAAATTTGAGAAACCTGCGTCGTATATTAATTAAACTCTGTATACCATTTTGGAAAAGTGGTGATCAGCTTCAAACTGCACCAAAAGAAAATTGGCTTTAAAATTAAAAAGAAAAACCTGTCGTGTCAAAGGGGCACACGTGTGTGACTGTAAACAACAAGTGGTAGGTTCGATTCCCACTCAGGGAAATGAAATATTTGATATTTTCAAATTCAATATTTAATGTTTTTACTTGTTCTCTCTGGTAACAAGGCGTTGAGTTCCGCCACTCAACACGCAATGCCTGAAATTCGGCAGAAAGTAGGGAACTGAAGTGGGAACGGAGTGTCTTAACACTAGATTCCCAAATTCCCTCTGCCTACCCTGCCAAGTGGTCAATTAATCTAGTTTGAGAGACACAACGCCCCATACAGACAGACAACAGAGAATGTTTAACACTCCTCTTTTTGCAAAGACGGTAAGAAGAAAACTGCCATTTCTTATTCTACAAGGGTGAATATTTTCAAAGTGTTTCCAAAGAATGGGGTAGTTTCCATCCAACCCCCGATCCTGAATAATTAAATAGGATAAATGCACCGTGACATCTTACTAAAACGCTTAAGGGTTCCACGGCTTACATGGATATCTGTATTTAGAATAACATTGTATTTGAATCTTGAACCGTTGATTTTGATATTATTATGTTACTCATAGCGGTTTTTTTTAAATACAGAAAAAAAATTGTTGCTTTTAGATTATTTATTAGCGTCACACTGTATCCTACAAGGATGGGTAGCAAGTGGGAACCTGGTAGACTAAATGAATGGGAAATTAAGATACTTATTTTCCAAGTTTCGCTGAATTTGAATGGTCAAGTGCAACTTCACGTTAAGCTCGTTACCAAAGTGAGGAAAGGAAAATATTACATACTTCAACCCCCTAGAGGGTGAATCGAACCCGTAATCACGTTTAAAGTGACGCGCTAACTTTTCTGATTATTCAGCAGAAAATATGTATATAATTTTACAATGTAATGTAAAGGTAAAATAGAATTTACTAATATAAATATCCATACAAAATGATCAAAGCTCCATAGCCCTTTAATACTAAGTACAGCTCAAAATGTTTTCTATAGAAAAGTATATTAATGACCTGCCAATTTCTTGCGAAGCTTTCAAGTATCAAACGATTCATTATGTAGAGACCTATCATAATCAATGGCTAAGCGAAATAGTTCAACGAATATAAATTAGATAATATATTCGAGGCCTGTCGTGGCGCAGCGGCACAAGAGTATGACTGTAACCGACAGGTTCTGGGTTCGATCCCCAGTCGAGGAAATGAAATATTTAATATTTTCAATTTAAATATTTAATGGCGTTCATTGCAAATTGTAACGCAGTTCTTAAAGTACCCAATTTTTAAAAGTTCAAATCTTACTCGCGGGTATATATTACATTCTTATTAGACTAAAAGGACAACGTTGGGGCGCGCGATATGTAATGCCAAGGGGAGAAAAGTATGGGGACGAACTTATAAGCAATAACATTTTTTCGGTATATACCTTAAAGCTAAAGTTATGTGGTCTCGGAGTGTCTGAACACTACTATTTCTGCTTCAACGACTGTGAAAAATCAATGAAAAATTTACATACAAATCACTTTCTAAATTAGCGAATAACGTGAAAGTAGAAATTACTATGAAAAAGCTATGAGACGTTTTAGTGTTTTTAGCCTTTTTCTTTCGGAGATACAATTTATTATGCTTTTTGTGGTCGTTTTACTTTGTTTTTATTTAGAATGTTTCTTTTTGATTCGGAATACGTTGATATATAACGTATTTACTCGTATCAATTTTAGATATTACATGCTTAGTATCGGAACTCAACGCCACGTCGTCGTACGCAGAAGAAACATAGAACCTAGTGTTAAGACATTGCGTTCCACTTCCGTTCTGCACCTACCACCGAATTTGAGGCGTTACGTGTTGAGTGGCTCCGCACTTTGCCTTGATACCAGGCGAAGAAATGAAAACATTAAACATTCAATTTGAAAATATTAAATATTTAATTTTCCTCGAGTGGAAATCGAACCCACAGCCTGTCACGTTGACAGTCACGCTTGTACCTCTACGCCATAGGCCTCACTGTCACTATATTCACTGATTCAGAAATATTTAGTACGCAAAGCTTGTCATTTATTTTTCTCAGTCGTTAAAGATGGTTGGATTTATTGCGCGAGGCGCTTCAGAGATTATTTTTGTTTCAAGCTTAATATTTTATGATTGAGGTCGTTTGAAATAAACACAACAGTGGGTTCGATGTCTGCTTTGGTAATAAGACAAAGAGCGGCGTTGAGTTCTATATATGCGGAATGTCTCGAATTATTTATGGTGAGTGGAGAGAGAATGTCTTAACATTATAAATATTAATATATTTCTATTCATTCTGTCCTCTACGTACCATCGAAGATGAGACATTGCGTGTTGAGTGGTGGAACACAACGCCGGTTTCGATATGTTACCAGAACGAAAAAATCCTTTTTTTTTAATCAAAATATCAAAGATCCCAGGTTCCCTCTACCAACACTGCTATATGAGGAATCCGCATATAGCAGTGTTGGTAGAGGGAACCTGGGAACCTCTATCAAACATATCCGGCCGAATTCGTAAGGTATTGAGAGTTAATAACAAGAACCTAACCTCTCGCTTTTGCCACGTTACTTGACCACAGAAAGTAAAATTAAAATATTTCACTCCGCGACCAAAGTAATTATTTTTCAGGGCTTCATTCTAAAATTTCAAGTATATATGTATGTATATATGTATGTGTATATATATGTATATATATATGTATGTATATATGTATGTATATATGTATGTGTCATCTGGACTAACCATTATTAACCGTACCATTCAGTATTCAGGTAATAGCAGCAGATACGTTCAAAACAGCTTAATATTGCTCTTCTCGTTATCTGAGACATATTAAGCTTGGATTGGTAGTCATTTATATATGGCCATGTCTTGATAGCTATACTATAGAGGCCGGTCATGGAAAGATTGGTTGTGGATTCCATTGCTGTTAGGGAAAATATTTTATGTAAACGAGGCGTCACGTTTCACCACTCAACACGGCGGAAAGTGTAGAACACAAGAGCCCTAATGGAAAGGTAGTGTCTTGACATTAGGTTCCCAAGTTCCCTCTACTTACCCAACTATGTATAAAAAAACTAGAAAAAGCGTATAAACAAGATAATATTGTATACAATTAGTTCTGTTTTGTTGCTAAAGAGAGAAATTTAAAATAATTCATTCCCACAACTGCGAATTGAACCACCAACCTTCTCTACACACCCCTCAAACTACTGAACGAAAATAATAACGATAATATATCAATTTCAAAACATCAAAATCATAAATAAATACATTAATAATGAAACATAATGCCCTAAATCTTTATATAAGCTTTATCCTTCTAAAACATTATCTGAGAACGGCTAATGCCCCCATTGAATGTACGAGCCTTGCGGCAATATTGAGTAGCTGTTAACACCTATTTTACTGAAATATAATATATATATATATATATATATATATATATATATATATATATATATATATATATATATATTATATATATATATATATATATATATATATATATATATATATATATATATATATATATATATATATATATATATATATATATATATATATATATATATATATATATAATATATATATATATATATATATATATATATATATATATATATATATATATATATATATATATATATATATATATATATATATATATATATATATATATATATATATATATATATATATATATATATATATATATATATATATATATATAGACAACGAAATAAATCATTTACTTTTCTATAACGTCTGAAAAACTAATAAAAAGTACTACATTTCTAACTAAAAAGCCAGTAAAAGGAAAACACACAAAAAAAATACTCAGAAGTACCTGAATAAATCTTAGTATTTAAAGCACAATACGTTCATAAGTTCGTTGTCAGTTTCTCGAGAAGACTAAATTAATGTTTCCGTTGTAGCAAGGCACTTGCAAAGACAGCTTATTAAATACATTTACTTTTTCTTTGTAATGTTAAAAGATTATACTAATATATATATTTTTAGCTTCACGCTGTATCATGATAGGGATAGGGGCACTTGGGAACCTAGTGAGAAGACACTGTTACCAATAAGACCCTTTTTTCCAGGTTTGATTCTCGTTCGAGGGCATGTCGTATTCACTATTATCATTTCCTTGGTTCAATAACAAGGTAAGAAACGGCGTTGAATTACGCTATCCAACTCTTTTGATATATCGAGAACTTGGGAATCTGATGTTCAGACACCTACGTTATCATAAAGACTTACATTCCTTGATTTCTTCGTTTTGATATCGTTTTGGTAACAACAATAGCTTAAATTTGTTAAGTTATTTTTGTTACCAAAACGAAAAAACGAACGAATCAAATATTTTATTTCCTCGTATGGAGATCGAACCGACAACCCGCTTAACGATCACACCATCGTGCCACGACACACCTCAATAAAAGCTAATCAGATACGAATATTGCCGATAAATTGCTCGACTAGGGAAAGCTGAACATATTTAGAGTTCCGTATACTGAAGTTTGTTAGTACGTAACACCACTAGTTACAATTGCATGGAATTTCAATTGTCTCTCAAGAGAATGGATGTTAAGTTGCGTACTTATTACGTACGTTAAACGTTAAGCTTGTGTTTAAACACAATCTTGAGGAGGTTGTGTTCGTTTTATATATTATTTAAGGTAATCATTAAATGTGAGCTTTATTCTGTATCCCACATATGGCAGATGCAAAGGGAACATCGGAACCTAGTGCTAAGATACGTTCTTTTACCCAATTTCCACCAAATATGAGGCATTGCGTGTTGAGTGGCGGAGATTAACGCCGCACCCCCTTGTTACTTAAGGGAACAATATATTAAATATTTATTTAATGTTTATGTTTATAATAATAATATACTGTATTAATAAAATATAATAGGTTATTTTTACTGTACTTAGTTTTCAACTTCACGCTGTATATCGGCCGAGGGAACCTGGGAACCCCTAGTAATAAAATACTCCGTTCCCATATATCACTTCCATTGCGAATTGCCTTAAAAATATATTTCATGTATTTAAAATATCTACACGACTACTTTCTCTCATGTTAAACCTAAAAAAGGCTCTAAGTATGTATGTCAGAGGAAAGCCGACAGTTTCTCATGGCAGGGAGCTCAACGTCTTTAAAATATATATACAAGTACATTTATTGCTGAATTTGGTGTTTGTTCATAATTGTTTCTTAATAACTAAATTAATGATCTGATATCGATTCGGTTAGGTAGTGGGTTCGATCCCAACTCCAGGAAATAAAGCAATTTCCATTGGCTGGAATTTGGAAAGTGGAGAACAAAACGGAGTGAATTGATACTTTAATTAATAGCCTAAACTTTTCATTTGATACCCATGAAAAGGTAATATTGGAATATCATTATAAATCAATCGGTCAACATAATATTTTCAATGGATTTTAACTAATAATTACTACGAGATGAATGGACTGTCAATCTTTGTTAAAGTTAGTTATTTCAATCTCTTGCCCGCATAATGCTTCTTATATTGTGATCATAGAACGTTTGAGACAATAATGTTTCACGCTGTATCCCGCATATGATAAGGTAGGCGGAGGGAACTTGGGAACCTAGTGTTGAGGAACATTCCATTAAAAACTTTTTGCAGAATTTCGACCACGCAATTCAACGTGTTCAATGTTTTTTTCTGTGATAACTTAATTTAAAATTCTCTTATTTACTTTTCCGCTCAATTCGTGAGACATTGATTCTCTCTCTCTCAGCTTCACGCATGAGGCAGGGTAGGCAGAGGGAACCCGGGAACCTAGTGTTAAGACACTCCGTTCCACTTCCGTTCCCCACTTTCCGCCGAATTTGAGGCATTGCGTGTTGAGTGGCGGAACTCAACGCCGCACTTTGCCTTATTACCAGAGCGAAGAAATGAAACATTAAATATTTGAATAGAAAATATTAAATATTTCATTTCCTCGACTGGGGATCGAACCCGGAACCTGTCGTTTAGTCACACTCTTGGGCCGCTTCGCCACGACAGGCCTCTATAGGAGACATTGATTGAGTTGAGAAAATGAGAATAATACTTTTTCTCGAACAGGATTCGATAATCACGTGTACATTCAGACACTGTGTCGCTGCGCCAACGGCCTCATATACACTTTAGTATGAAATAAAACATGCTCTCGTGAGAACAAATCAACTCGTATGTACTTACTTTCTATAAGTAAATACAGTGAAACTTTGTAATTAAACGTTACCTTGGTGTTAATGTAAAAAAGCGACATATTTAATAGTTTGATAACCAAAATATTGAATAAAATCAATTTAAATATGCCTGCAGAAATGGTAGCAACATAAATAAGTTGTAGCAAGCGTATAAAAATGTCAATGTAGCTAGATGAGCACGTGATTCCTAGGGTGCGGGTTGATAATCCCTTGAATTGAATTAGGTTACGTATGGTACCTGCACAGACTCTAAGGCCAGTCTTAATACAGGGGCACAAGCATGCTACTTATAAGTACGTTGGATTTCACCACTCAACACGCAATGCCTTAAGAATTCAGCAGAAAGTAAGTATTTGAAGTGTCTTAACGGGAACGGAGTGATTTAACACTAGGTTCCTAAGTTCCCACTACCATCCCTGCTACTTCAAACATTTCGGTTAATTTTATATTTGTTATTATAGATTGTAGGCCATTGTAAAATCACATTCTATATACATATATTCAGAAGGTCTTAGAGTTTCAGACTTGTTCTCAACGTGCCATCAACGACACTTAGTTTCTTGTTTGCATAATTCAATATTAAGCGTTGTACACTTGAGTCATCTGCTTCGATCGTGTACTGGAAATATGTGGTGCAGCCATTTTGTATTAAAAGTCTTAGCTTGTATACGTAGCGTTAATTATTATGTTAATTATATATTGAAAAGAGAAAGTGGGGAACTGAACGGAGTGGCTTAACACAAGGTTCCCAAGTTCCCTCTGACTACCCTGCCATGTGCGGAATACTGTGTGTAACTGAAAAATAAACAAATTTTGTGTTAGCTTTTTTACGTGATTTTATTTATTGGGAATTTGTCGTAGGTCAAATCTGGTATTTGAACACTCTGTTTTTAATAACCCTTAGTAGATGATAAACAAAAAGATGGATTCTCCAGATAAGCATAAATGACATATAAAATTTAATTAAAGTAATAAGACCCGTCTTGACGTAATGGCACAACACGTGCAGCTGCAATGGCGACCGGTTATGAGTTCGATTCTTGATTAAAGAAATTAATCATTAAAAAATGTTATTTTTTTCGTTTTAGTAAAGAAATTAAGCGCGGCGTTGAGTTCCGCGATTTAAACCGCAATGCCTAAAGGAAAATCTTAACCATAGGTTCCTAAGTTCCCACTGCCTGCCCTGCTGTTTGTGGGATACAAAAAAATAGTCGTTTCATTTTCACCGGTACTTTAATAAGCTCTTTCTTCGTAGACATGTGTCAACTAATATTGTGTCAACAACCTATGTCCAGGTCTCACCCGTGCCCTGAATTCTTTCTAAGCGTTATATTTTAAATTAGAACATACTAATGACTCAGATGTAGAGTATATTTGCAGTAGTTTTAAGTTCGATATCCCGTTGGGGGAAGTATTATTACCATCTCCTCATTATAGTTACTTCAGAACTCAATATTAAGATACTCCCGCTGTATCCCCCGCACATGGCATGGCAGAACTTGGGAACCTAGTGTTAAGACACTCCATTTCACTTCCGTTCCCCATTTCCGGTATTTGAGATATTGCGTGTTGAGTGGCGGAACTCAACGCTGCGTTACGCCTCGTTACTAGAGCGAAGAAAACGAAAAATATTTCCTTTTTTATTTTCTCGAGTGGTATTACACCCACAGCTCTGAGTTTACAGTCACACGTGGTTGGTCTTGCGACACGACTGACATCTTATCGGCAAAGTAATTTGTCTATCCTACATTTATTTGTAATTGTTTAATTGGCACGTTCAAAGAAGGTTAGTTATCAGGGAACCTAGACAGAGAGGGAACCTACCGCCGCCTACCCCACGTACCACATAATTTAACCACTGACAATAATACTCCTTACTTACCACATTATTTAACCACTGACAATAAGCAAACGCAGTCCGTCCGATCGTTTCAGAAAAACAAAAGAAATTTACTTAACTCCAAAATGATTCATTAAAAACAAATTTTCTTTATTCTTTTAATTTATTCGGCTTCATAAATATTTTAGCAAATTACATCGCTACAGCGAAACGGTTTTCGCTTTTCAGTTTTTTCATCTTCACAGTGCATACCGCATATGGCACAGTAGCCAGGGCACTTGGGAACATGGGAACCTACAGTTCAGACATTCCATTTCTAATACGACAATCTTTTTTCCCAATTTCGCTAAAAATGAGGCAATGCGTGTTACTTGCTTTGTTTTGTTACTAAAACGAATAAATGAAACTATTTTTTTTTCCTTTTCAAGTGTAGATTGAACCCACAACCAGTTTCAACAGTTTACAATCGCACACCGCTACGCTACAGACCTCACTTTGTAAAAAAAGAATAATTAATAGTACAAAAATAAATTTCCAAGCCTCTAGAGTCCAAACCATCCCAAGTTACATTAAAAATGTAAACGAATCGGGCAAAGGCTTACAAGAATAAGTAATTGTGGTTTTAAAAAAATATGTAAAATAGATCGAAAAATAAGCTCCTTTTTTATAGATTATTTGATATTAAAAGCTCTTTGAAAAGTTACAGAGCTTTTAGTGTAAAGATTGTACGAAAATTATACATATATTAAGGCCTGTCGTGACGCAAGAGCGTAAGCGTGTGCCTTCGATGGTACCATAGCTAAGGTCAATATAACAATGTCTCAAATTAATATATTCTGAAATATTAGGAGTAGGACAGTTCTTGTTACCAGAGCGAAAAAATAAAATTAATAAATATTTAATTGGAAAATATTAAATATTATTTCTCTTCTTCGAGTGGGGATCGAACTCACAACCTGTCGTTTACAGTCACACGCATGTGCCTCTGCGCCACGACAGGCCTTATATGTATTAACGTTAAATTAATAACTTATTCATATAATAAGTATTGAAGTCACAAGAAACAATCACCAACAATACAAAGTAGTATTGATAAACTAAGTTGTACGATCGATGCCCCTTTCATAGGAAGGTCTTGTGTCTTCCCGAGTTACTTACCTACTAAAGTTACTTTGCACTAGTTATATATCGCCTTAACTTAGCCGTTATCTTGTTTAGTTACATTATTAATATTGTGATGATTTTTAGGCGCAGTGGCACAAGCGTGTGACTGTAACAAGTGGTGGGTTCGATCTCCACGCGAGAAAATGAAATATTTAATAATTATAAATTAATTATCTCATCGCTCTGGTAAAAGGCAAAATGCGGCGATGAATTCCGCCACTCAACACGCAATGCCTTAAAGGCGAAAAGTGGGGAATGGAGTGTCTTAAAACTAGGTTCCCATGTTCCCTCTGCCTACCCTGCTACGTGCGGGAAACAGCGTGAAGCTATGAGTATGATTTTATTTGTCAGCTTCACGCTGTATCCCTCTCATGGCAGGGTGGGCAGAGGGAACTTGGGAACCTAGAGTTAAGACACTCCGATCCGTTCTCCAGTATTTTACCAGAGCGAAGATAACGAAACATTAAATATTTAATTAGTTAATATTATTTTTTTCTTTTCCTCAAGTAGGAATCGAATCTTTTTACGTACTACTTGTATATTCTCTTATACCATTGAACGCCCCTGCGCCACGACAGGCCTCAAATTGAGGTAATGAATTTGTTATTAATTATTAATAAAGCGAATACGAAAATAGAGACCGTAGCGTTCAGCATTATCATAAATAATAATAAGTACATACGAGTATATTCAATTCGAAATTAATTTAGAAAAGTTAAAATTTTCTAACATTTATCTAAATTCCTAGCAGTATATCGAGTAATAATTACATTTTTCACTGTTTATCATGTAATCATAAGTGTAATCACTGATAAGAAATAAAAATATGCTTAAAATATTGACGTATAGTCAAAATTTGTTTCTAAAGCGCAGGTTCGAGTCCCGCCAGACTAATTTAGCAATTAATTACGTTTTCTATCTTTTTTCTATGCCTAGCGTGTAGTAACAATTTAAAAATAAATAAACTATATTTATGTACGCGAGGCCTGTCGTGGCGCAGCGGCACAAGCGTGCGACTGTAACCGTCAGGGTGTGGGTTCGATCCCCACTTGAGGAAATGAAATATTTAATATTTTCAAATTAAATATTTAATATTTTAATTTCTTCGCTATGGTAACAAGGCAAAGCGCGGCGTTGAGCTCCGCCACTCAACACGCAATGTTTTAATTTCGGCTGAAAGTGAGGAACGGAGTGTCTTAACACTGGGTTCCCAAGTTCCCTTTGTCCTCCCGTCCATCAACGGGCATACAGCTTGAAGCTGAGTGAGTATCTACCTTTATAACTGAATATGCAATTCATACAATACTGTCACTAATTGTCAGAAAAACATTAAAAATGCATCACAATTTTGCGGACATCGATAAATAACGACAAATTGTTTTGGAGCCAGGACAAACGTTATTGTTGAACTAAAAATCAATTACCAATTTATATTTGTATTTGTGGACGGAGGTAACTTGGGAACCTAGTGTCAATAGACACCGTTCCCACTAAGACACTTGTGTTACCAACTTTACGCTGAATTTGAGGCACATCGTGTTGAGTGGCGGAACTATTTATCTTTGGATTTGAACTCTATATTCATAATACCGGTCACGTACCGAGTAGGCTGGATCTAGCGTAACTTAACATTTAATATTTTTGTTGAAGGTTCAGGGTTCACACCCGTGTGTGACTGTAAACGACAGGTTGTGGGTTCGATACCCACTCGTAGAAATGATATATTTTATATGTTTTCAAATGAAAATTTTAATATTTTCATTTCTTTGCTCTGGTAATAAGGTAAATCGCGGCGTTGGATTCCGCCTCCCAAGACGAAATGTCTCAAATTCAGCGGAAAATGGGGAACGAAACAGAGTGTCTTCACACTAGGTTCCCAAGATTCCTCTGCCTGCCCCGCCATGTGCGGGATATAGCGTGAAGCTAACAAAAATAGAAAAGAAAAAGATACTATTGATTTGTCATCAGTGGTTATATCATTATAGATTCAAGTTTCACTAGCAATATTTATACTTTAAGTATTTATTCTGTCTATTTAAACAAAATATGTAGGGACAGGGTCCGCCACACTCAATTTGAATTTGAATTTTAATAAAGAGCATTCTTCGCGCACCCTTCCACTTTTATTCCCTAGCTACTGCGATAGATACGTGAATTTTAAAGAATGGAGTCCTTCAATACAGAAGCAAATGTTATATAATTTACAGTGTAAAAAATATCAAATAATTTTCGATTTATTATTGCAGTAATCAACGCTTTGTCTATGAGTTTGGTTTCAATGAAAAGGAATGAATTATTTTTCTCGCTAGTAAAAAGAGAAACAAAAACAATATCTCGGGAACGTAAGACTTTACTTAACATAAGGTTCCCTCTGCCTACCCTATGTTAAGGATATTCACTCACTCAGCTTCACACTATGTCTCGTACATGGCAGGGTTGGCAGAGGGTACTTGGGAACCTAGTGTTAAGACACTCCGTTCCACTTCCCTTTCCCACTTTCCGTCAAATTTGAGGCATTGCGTGTTGAGTGGTTTAACTCACGCCGCGTTATGCCTTGTACCAGAGAGAAGAAATGAAAACATTAAATATTTAAATTGAAAATATTAAATATTTCATTTCTTCGAGTGGGGATCGAACCCACGACCTATCGGTCACAGGCACACGTTTGTGCCACTGCGCCACGACAAGCCTCAGTGAGGAATACAGCTTGAGATAAAAAAAATTAAACAAAACACAGTTCACAAAAAATATCGACAAGTAGAAAACGTCGAAGAACATTAAAGTCGTAAATGTAACATAAATAAATATTATTACGCTTTACAACAATAGAGCTTTGTGTATAAAGTTGCCTGTCCTTTGTGATCGAACAAAAGCACTCATTTTAGAGTTTACATTGTATTTAATTTCATTTTTTTACCAAATACCTGATTAGTTTACTTGAAATTTTATAATTTTAGTTTCACTTTGAATACATATATATATAAATATATATATATATATATATATATATATATATATATATATATATATATATATATATATATATATATATATATATGTATATATATATATATATATATATATATATATATATATATATATATATATATATATATATATATATATATATATATATATATATATATATATATATATATATATATATGTATATATATGTATATATATATATATATATATATATATATATATATATATATATATATATATATATATCTGTTTACTGAGGCCTGTCGTGGTGCAGTGATCAAGCGTGCGATTGTAACGTGTCAGACTGTGGGTTCTAGCCACACTCGAGGAAAAGAACGATTGAATATTTTTATACTTTTGCTCTAGTAACAAAATAAATCGCAGCGTTAAAGTCCACCACTCGACACGCAATGCCTCAAATTCGTCAAGAATTTGCCCGCCATGTGCGGGATACAGCGTGAAGCTGAAAAGAAACCCAAACGAGAAATATAAAATTATAATCTATACAAATAAAAAATCCAAAGTTTGTAAACGCATATAGTATAGTAAATTCTATTTCTATACGATAAGGGTGTAAAGTAAATTCTTGAATAGAGGCGTAGCACAGTGGTATGTCGTTGGGGTGCGACATTTTAATTTAGGAGATGAAATGGGAATTGCATTTGCTTTAGTTTACTTTATTCTGTTGAATAACGTATGTATATTATACAGATTTATTTTTAAATTATACACAAAAACGTATAATATTGTATATAATTATATTACTTTAGGCAGAGGTTAACTGGGAACCTTGTGTTCCCTTGAACCCTTTCCAGTAATTCTCTAGGTGTTAAGTGTTGAGTGGTATAACGCATCGTTTTTTGCGCGTTATCAGAGTGGCGAAGTGGCAATACTAAATACTAGTTACCCGCCCGCGGCTCCACTCGCTTCAATTACTCTAATTTATTTAATAATCTCAGTTACTTTCTTGTTCTAATAACATTATCACAAAAATTTTAGATAAATGAATAAATACTTCGTAGCCATTTTGTCGATATTTTTTTTATTTAAGCTGATTTCTTTGAAGCAAGCACCTAATGTTAATCATGGTTAAAAAAAAAAAAAAACAAAATCACTGTTTTGGGCCCTGTTTCATTAATTAACGTCCCCTATAAGAATTGCCTGACTCACTCAGCTTCACGCTGTATCCCGCACATGGCAGGGTAGGCAGAGGGAAGTTGGAAACCTAGTGTTAAGACACTCCGTTCCACTTCCGTTCCTCACTTTCTGCCGAATTTAGAAGCATTGCGTGTTGAGTGGCGGAACTCTAAAATACAGCTAAAATGTAACAGCTTGCGACACAATTTCGATTTTAGCGCTAACAATGGGCGGTTAAGTTACTTATATAAATGCTGTCTATTTAACATTTTAGTCTTTGGACTGATTATAGTGGTTTTCTGTTTTGTATGCATTTGTTCGTTCTGCACATGGAAGGGTAAGGAGAGGGTACTAGGGAACCTAGTGTCAAGACACTCCGTTCCACTTCCGTTCCTCACTTTCCGCCGAATTAGAAGCATTGCGTGTTGAGTGGCGGAACTCTACGCCGCGTTTTGCCTTGTACCAGAGCGAAGAAATGAAAACATTTAATATTTAAATAGGAAATATTATATTTACTCGAGTGGGGATCGAACCCACAACCTGTCGGTTATAGTCACACGATTGTGCCGCTGCGCCACGACAGGCCTGAAATATTTAATATTTTCAAGTTAAATATTTGATGTTATTATTTCTGCGCTCTTGTTACCAGCGTTGCGTCGAGTTCCGTCATTCAACACGCAATGCCTCAAATTCGGCTGAACGGAATGTCTTAACACTACGCCTTCTCCTCCTAGCCCGCTAAATGCGGGCTACACTACGGGAATCTAGTAATCCATTTCAATATTCAGCAAATGTACTCAATTCGTGACTGCAGCTCGCGCGCGTGTTGTATATTGTGCGCTCGTGATTATTTAACTTCTTCTATGACTGTATATTATAGATATTATCTAGCTTTTATATTATAATGTTGCTTATTGTTTTGTTCATAACGTTGTATAGTTGAGTTAAAATAACAATATATGTGAGTGTGCGAGTGTGAGTGTGAGTGTGTGTGTGTGTGTTGTCGTAACGCAGTGGCACAAGTGAGTGACTGAAAACGACAGGTTGTGGGTTAAAACCCCATTCGAAAGTATAATGTTTAATATTTTAAAATGAGATATTTAATATTTTCAGTACTTGATCTGACATGTAAAGTAATTTTGAGTAATATTCCAAGGTTTTCATTACATCCGGCTGACAATACAATACACGGCGTTGAGTTCCGCCACTGATCCTATGCGACCCAAATTATATAAAATTCTCTATACACTCTTAGTGAAAACGAGTAGTTTAGCTTCACTCTGTATCCCGCATATGGCAGGGTAGGTAGGTAGAGGGAACCTGGGAA
Organism: Eueides isabella; assembly: GCA_019049475.1. NCBI lineage: Eukaryota > Metazoa > Arthropoda > Insecta > Lepidoptera > Nymphalidae > Eueides > Eueides isabella. Next base: position 10,716,251 of record CM032408.1, on the reverse strand, counting down.
CCTTGTGATACAACATAATTTTCCCGAGTGGAGATCGAAATCGCCATTGATTGTGTAACGATCGATCGATTGGGTTAAACAAACGTTAATCCCCATTTAACGTTACTGTGACATGTACGTTTAAGGATTGCGTGTTCGAATCCCATTTAAGGCGATGTTTTAAATACAAATATATGCACTTGTTTTCTTCGTCCGATTAAACTTGGCTATGTTCGGTTTCGCCGTTTAACATTTAATGGTTTTGGTTACGAGAACACGATTTTGATATGAGATATATCTATAAGGAATTCGGAGCTACAATCAACGCTGTATCCCGCCGTGGTAGGGTAGGCAGAGGGAACTTGGGAAACTAGTGTTAAGACACTCCGTTCCACTTCCGCTTCCCACACGTAATAATCTATACTTATAATAACATCATAACAGATCTTTATCTGTATATGGAAGATATATAAGAAACTATGGCATTTCATAATGACATAGAGGCAAATGTAATGTTTGCGTGAAAAGGACAATTTTTTTTAGATTTTATAATTTTGAGTTTCATCACGCTAATCTTAGTAACGGGTTAAGTCTCACTCACTCTCAGCTTCACGCTCTATCCCTTTCATGGGAGTGTTGACTACGGGGAGCATGGGCAATTTGGGAACCTAGTATAAAGATACTCTGTTCCGCTCCCCTTCTTTCTGCCGAATCGCCTTGTTACTAGAGAAAAGAAATGATAATATTATATATTTCACACTCGAGCCCCTGTGCCACGACAGGCCTCACATGTTGTAAATAACTGTTCTATATTGATATAGATTGTTTTCAAAATGATATTGTAGTAACTCATTTGTAGTCTATACCAATAGTAGATTTTATGTATTTTTATAACTTTAAAAAGTAATAAAATTGATACATTAATCACCTTGTACACCAACCACTTTTCTTCGTCCTTTGATCTTTTTAAGGGTGGGTTGCCTGGTAGAGATCACCTGTGGTGACAAGGCCGCCTTTATATCAAAATTGTAGTGTTCCTCGTCTTTTTATTTTTGTTTTCTTTTTAATTATAAGTTTTATACTATAGTTGGTGTAATAAAGTATTAAATAAATAAATAAATAAATAAATAAGAAAACAAAAGTAATGCAGATTGATTAATAATAATGTAGTTTAAGCAGGCGAAGCCGCGATCGGGCCGCTAGTATTTCACATAAGTGGCAAAAAGGGTCGAAAAACACTACGTTCCCTTTACGTAACACTATTTCAAAATAAGAATTTCGCCAACAATAACTTTGCCTGTATTTGACATAATCATAAATAAAAGAAAGGAATTAGGCTAAGTATTTTGCGGTTCAGTTTCTTTGGCACCTCCGTGAATTACTACCGTTATCGATTTTGGACCCCACGGAACTTCAAAGAAGTAGGGTCGTAATATCAATGGTAATATTTTCGTGAAAGTACCTACTTTTATAGAAATAAGAAGGGGCATTCAATATGATGAATAGATGTTAAGCTTATACTTATGTATAAGATATATGTACAAGATATTAGAAATACTGAGAGGCCTGTCGTGGCGCAGCGGCACAAACTTGTGAATGTGACTGACAGGTTGTGGGTTCGATCACCACTCGAGGAAATGAAATGTTTAATATTTTCAATTTCAAAATTTAATGTTTTCATCTCTTACCTCTGGTGCAAGGTAAAACACGGCGTTGAGTTCCGCCACTCAACACGCAATGCCTCAAATTCGGCGGAAATTGGGGAACGGAAGTGGAACGTAACGTGTCTTTACACTAGGTTCCCAAGTTCTCTCTGCCTATCCTACCATGCGCGGAATACAGCGTGAAGCTGAATCGGTTTAAGTATTTTTATGACATAAAACCTACGTTAAGTTAAATTATCAATTCAAATTATTATTAATAATTCGGTGCAAAGCTTATTTCCGTTTGCAACAAGAGCATGAAATACTTTGCGATCATATCTCTAGAATTTCGATGTACGCTGTACGGTCGACCGATGTTATACACGCTTACAATACGGTTAACCAGTCGTGGCCACTTGTGAAGTTAAAATCTTAACTTACTTTGGAGAAAAACGCAAAAGTAAGAAGAATATCTGAAGCCTATAATGGCGCAGGGGCCTATCATTATCGCACTCGAGAAAATTAAATGTTTAATATTTTTTTCCTTCTGGCTACCTACAATATCTCCAGAATTCAACAGAAAACGGGAAACGTAAGTGCCTTAATGGGAACGCTAGGTTCCCAAGTTCCCTCTGCTTACCCTGAATACGGCAGGGTTACAAATATACAACACAACAACTTCAGTGTACACAACTCCTCGAGCGTACTTTATACTAACTGTACGGCGCGGACGACCATTGTAACACATACTTAAGTGCATCATAAATACGCGTACATTGTCGATAAATTTGAATCTACCCCCTCACACTCACAACCCCACTATAAGTCAAGCCCTCAGTAAAGATGAGGGAGGGGCCCCTCAGAGGATTATTCTAGAATCTTGCCTCAATTTAGATTAGATGTACAATATTGTGTAGACGGGGCCTGTCGTGGCGAAGGCACAAGCGTGTGACTGTAAATGCGACAGGCTGTGGATTCGATGATCTCGCGAGAAAATCTTGCTGGTAATGAGAAAAACGCAGCGTTAAGTTCCGCCAATCATCACAAACGGAAGTGTTTTATTGTGATTGTATTAACCTAACATTAGGTTCCCAGGTTCCATTTGCCTATCGAGCTATGTGTGTTAAGCTAAAACAAAGTTAGCTAAAACAAAGTTATATAGAAAGAGAGTAGTAAGACAAGAATCTATAGCCTAAGTTATTTTCTTACAAAAACTTACTAAACTCAACGTAGAATTAAAATTATACGGCATAATAAGATCTTAAGAGGCTTTACCTGCATTTTAATGTATTATTTGACAAAACAAATTCAACATTCCAAATTAACAGTTCCCGAGATTGAAGCCATCAACCAACGAAAATTTTCAAAATATACATATTTCTACTATTTTCTATGAAATCAGAAAGATTTTGGCTATCCTACAAACATTCAGATGACCTAGTGTCTTTACAAAGTTTCTTATATAAGTACTAAAGTTCTAGATAAGGTAGTGTACGGTAGGGGCCTAAGTTTTTGTTTTTCAGTTATAACTTTTGCTATGTAGAAAAGTTTCTGTGACTTTTGTTAGGCTAACGATCTCACGTTAAGGCGTCTAAACGATATCTGGATTTTTGGTTATGTAGTTTATTCCAATAAAGTTATATTGAAAATATTGATAATGCGGCGTTGAGTTCCGCCATACAACTCCAGATCCGGCTTAAAGTGGAGAAAGGAATGTTTCAAAATGGAGAAAAGACAGTGTTTTAATATTAGGTTTCTTTTGTCTACCATTTTGTCTGTTCCATATGGAACAGTACAGTACGATACTATAAAAAAATATGCTATTTTTATTTATTTGTTTTCTTAAGCCTTCATTGTGCATATCAGAAATATTAGGATAGGTTAACGTACGCAAATTCCCACTTTACGAGACGTAGTGAGTGGCGAAACTCAACGCCGCGCTTTGTCTAGTCATCAGAATATAGAAATTTAAATATTAAATATATCTTATCTCTTTTAAACGCTTCCAAAACAAATTCAACCGTTAAAGCAATTTACACAAAAAAAAAGAAAAGATACAAATACAAACTATTTAAAATTCACAGCAATTAACGCGAAGACGTGGCCGACGTTGTTATAAATGAACAGTTAAAATGGCGACGCATTTCAAAAACGTAGAAATTAGTTACTGACTACCGTTGAACGGGTAATGTGTTAAAATGTTGTTAGCGTGACAGATGACAAGGTTAAGTCTGGTTTATAATTAACCAGACCAGGCCAGGCTTCGATGTATAATGAAAAATATTTAATTATATATAGAACTGATTAAATATTCCATTTCCTTCAAATGGGAATCGAACTTACGACCTGTCGCGTTTACAGTCACACCCTTGTGCCGCTGCGCCAAAAAAAGGAAAAAACGCGGTGTTTATATAATAAAATGTTTAATTTCTGATTCAACTTTAACAATATCTTAAAAGCTCGCACTCTACTCTCTCTACTAAGCTTCACGCTGTATCCCGCGCATGGCAGGGTAGGCCGAGGGAATTTGGGAACCTAGTGTTAAAACACTCCGTTCCACTTCCATAACCCGCTATCCGCCAAATTTGAGGCATTGCGTGTTGAGTGGCGGAATTCAACGCCGCGTTTTGCGGCTTTAAGATCGTTTTTATGTATGCTTAGCATAAAAACGACATTATTACAGCTTAACAAAAAAGCTTACTCTTGAACTTCAAAAATATAGAAGAAAGAAAGAAAAGAAAATTTTATCAATCAAGGTACAATAGGAAAGTTCTTGCCGAACTTGAATTATTATCAAGTCTAGATCAGTTCAGTTTCGTTACCCCAAGCTCTAGCGCTCATAACTAATCTGCTTCGATGTAATCTCACTGAATAGGACGCCCCTGTAGATTCAAATCAAGGGGATTTTATGGTACTTTGTCCGATGAAACTCCTTTAGGGAACGTTCTATTGAGAACACCTCGTGGGGTGACCGGGAACCTAGGGATCGTAATGGCAGTATCGTTAATCAACATTTTCATTGCGTTCTCCGAGAATACTTCAATTAAAATTGCAGGTTTTTTGTTTTGCCATCACGAATTTCCCATTGAACTGTAGTGTTTTTGTTATGGTGTTCCCATTGTTAGATGTGAAAATAATAGTACATTCAGACCTTAGATTTTTTTAATATTTTTAAGCGGTTTATTGAAGTAAAGTCACCTGTTCGTTCGTTCAGGCTTTATGGTACAGTGAAATATATTTTAAGTAAAATTTTTAGTGTTTTGTGGTAAGGTTAGTAGGTTCAAATCTTATATTTTTGTATTACATTAATGTAGAAATAGTCGTGGCGCAGTATGACTGCTTTGAATGTAAACACTTAGGCTGTGGGATTCATTTTCACACAAAAAAAATGAAATATTTGATATATTAATTCTTCTCTTTTAGTTTAGAAGTTGTAGACTTCCGGCACCAACAAAAAACCGTCGTAAAGACAGGAACTGACTTAACACTAGGTTCCCATGTTCCCTCTACCTACTCTGCTATACGGAAATCTTTTATCCAGAAACAAAGACCAGATATATGTTTAATGTAATAATCAATGCGAACTGATTATTCCATCGCACTTGCCGAGCCAGTAAGATTTTTGCAAAGTTAGCGTGGCTTACAAGTCGAGATCTCAAAGTTAAGTCTTTAGAAGCCCACCCAGCTGTGTGTTCTGTTGAACTCCAAAAGCGTTTTAACTTAACACATTTGAATATGAAATTTACTTGGTTTTACATATTTTTGTTCTTACAGGTTACTTGTGTAATGAAGTGACGTAAATGCTTGTTGGCACCTACTTTTATATATGGATGTATGATATATGTATGTCCGTATATATACCCTGTCGTGGTGCAGCGGCACAAGCATGTGACTGTAACCGACAGGTTGTGGGTTCGATCACCACTCGAGGAAATGAAATATTTAATATTTTCAATTTAAATATTTAATGTTTTCATTCCTTCGCTCTGGTACAATAAGCAAAGCCTCAAATTCGTCGGAAAGTTGGAAACAGAAGTGGAACGGAGTGTTTTATCACTAGGTTCCTAAGATCCCCCTACCTACCCTGTCGTGTTCGGGATACAGTGTGAAGCTGAATAGACTAGAGTTGAGTATATACATTATTTACGTTTACGTTTTTTCTGCTTCACGCTTAATCCCGCACTTAGTAAGCTAGATAAATTCACAACCATTCCAGATCGAGAAATCAACCAACAGTCGTCACAGTGACCTGACTCTCTCTCCGTCAAATAATATTATATTCTTTTCTTTTGTATGTAATTTAATTAACCTAACCTACTTTGTTCAACTCAGCTTCACGCTGTATCCCGCACGTGGCAGAGGGAACTTGGGAACCTAGTCTTAAGTCACTCCGTTCCATTCCCAACTTTCCACTAAATTTTAGGTAATTCGTGTTGATTGGCAAAGCTCAACGCCGCGCTTTGACTTGTTACAAGAGCGAAGAAATGAAAACATTAAATATTTAAATAGAAAATATTAAATATTTAATTCCCTCAAGTGGGGATCAAACACACAACCTGTCGTTTACAGTCGCACACTTGTGCCGCTGTGCCACGACAGACCTTAAATCTAAAGTTTCTAAAATTTGTGATTACAGAAAATTTATATAGAGAACAAACAAGACCACCAATGTATGTGGCTACAAAATTAACTAAAACCATGTAAAATTATGACAATTGGCTCTTGACCTACATGCCACGCTGTATGCGGTCCTCTTCAAATTCACCAGCTAAGCATATATGCAGTTTCCTGCTTATAATCTATGAGAATTACGTTATGGACATATACTGTCACATTTTTTTTAATTCCAAAGTCATTATAATGTTTATATAAATTTTCCTTATATATATATATATATATATATATATATATATATATATATATATATATATATATATATATATATATATATCGCAAATGCCGCCTCAAATTCGGCGGAAAGTGGGAAACGGAAGTGAAACGGAGTGTCTTAACACTAGGTTCCCGGGTTCCCTCTGCCTACCCTGCCTCGTGCGTAAAAAAAAGGCTCCCTTAAAATATTTTAAAGGTTTAAAAAAACATTAAAACAAACTTTCTTTTTAAAATCGACCAAAGCCAAAGTGCTTTCTTCCCATCGTTAAAGTGTAATGGCAATGAGAAGCAAATGTCGATTGTAAGTAACAGGTTATAGGGCCGTGACGTGAACTAAGTCTTTGTATTAATACTAATTACTAATACTAATTACTTGCAATTATTTCAAAAAGTTAAAATTTAGTTTAGAAAAATATGAAAAGATTCAACCTTGGTTTTTTTTTACATAGCAAGGTACTGAGAGGGAACCTAATATTAAGACACTCAGTTCACAATGTCGCGTCCAAATTTCCGAGACGTTACACAACCACAATTCATGTGTAACTTAACGCCGCGCTATAACTAGTAACCAAAACAAATAAATGAACATAGAAGAACAATACTTATTTAATATACACATATAAAAAATGACTATTGGCGTTCCGATCTCTCTGCCTACCCCGGTAGGTATACAGTGTGAAGCTAAACAAGTAAGTAAGTAAGTACATCGTAGGATTTCAAACTCCAAACTCCGACTCCAACTTACTCATCTAATTAAAATAAACATTTTCCAATAATAATATAAATAAAAAATACTTATTTATACATAGAAAGCTACACTCGAGGTGTCTCCACTCGAGAAAATTATATATCTAATATTTTCAGGTTCCCAAGTTCCCTCTACCTACCCTGCTACTTGCGGGATACAGCGTGAAACTAAGTGAATGAGTAAAAAGACTAGTTCTTTATATATTCGGTACATATAGCGCAAGAGGCACAGTATCTCAGGTAAGCCTTTAATGGAAGATACCGCTAGCTCTCCACGAGCTTTTGACGGACTTATTCATGCGAGTTGTCACAAAATGTAGTGAAAACGAGAATTAAGTTGATTTTTTTATATTAGACGTGTATTTTTAGTTAATTGTCTGGAGCTTTTATCGTTAAATCCGACATTATGTTGAGCTTTTGTTATGTATTTCGTTTTTTTTTTTTAAGTGATAAGCATAATGCGTCGTATCGTAGTTGAAAAGAACTTGTTCACACATCGGTTATAGATTTGATTTCTCTTTTTTGACTACAAATTGTATCTCGTTTGTAGCAACAAAGGAAGAGGGAAATTAAACCAATTTTTGAGATATTGCTGTTAAGTGGAGGCACTCAACACTTTGCTTTGTCCACTTGTAAATCATTCAACCAGACCTGCCTTGTTACCATAGCTTGGAAAATTATATATAATTTCCTTCAATTGAGAATCGAACCCACACCCGTTGAGTTTAGTTAAATTTAAACTAAGGGTCATAAGCACTATATGTTGGCGTAATTTCAGTAATTCCAATATGTATCCAGTTTAATTGGGCAGTCAAGCTTTTCATATTAAACCTATCTTAAATCTAATACTTCATCACAGAAATGTGCTTAAAGCTTTTAAATTATTTTATTATTATTTTAATCCAATTTTCATCTTACTTACCTAAGAACCATTGCGATGAACAAGACTAGCGATTAAAATAAACTGCATGGAAATAGGTTCATTTATTTATGAGCTACAGTATCACATACAGACAGACAGGTCAAATAAATATCACCTCTTAATTATTAATTTTATAAACGTATAAAGTTTTAGCAGGATTTGAACCTGTGTCTCTGGAAAACTGTTATTTTTAATTAGTATTTTTTATAAGTATAGAATAACACTTGAAAAATAGTCAAAATTTCTACGCCGATAGTTAAAAATCTATTGCATTGAAAGTTTATTAGATCTACTATAGGTACTATAGTTATTTTCGTGACGCTCTAACTATGAAGTCACGAACTATGAAATGTTTCTATGATTACACTTACACGTTATAAAATAAAAACACCGTTAAATTATGACCGTAATTCGTTTAGTTAAATAAAAAAACGGTAGTTAATTTTAACCTTTCATTATACAGTTAAATACTTATTTTAACGGCACAGTTTTAATAATGATTCGGTTGAAAAGTTTTAGTTAATATATATTAATAACGTATATCAAAGATCTTATTATTTACCTAAAGTATTTAAGAATATGGTTTGACCTCCAAAACGTATAATATAAATAAAACATAGCTTCATCTTGTCAAATCGTACGCAAGGGAACCTTATGTTCCCCACAAGAGAGAGTACCCTTTATTTTAATAACCCTATGTTTCCCGCAAGGCGCCCCTTATTTTCGATATACTGCCTATAAAGTTTTGAAACTATCAGATGTAGATATTCAGATATAATTTATATTGGTGAAAATATATAAGTTGTTTTATCAAAGTTACTTTAAAGATGTCGAGACATCGTTATGTCAGTGTAGTTATGTGTCGATTTATTGTACATTAAAAATTCAAAGTATAGAATCGTACAATAATAGTCTCGATTTTTTTGTTATTTATATTTATACAAAAACTATTGCTATCAGTTAGTCAAAAATATTTACAGGGGCACAAGAAAATAAATTATTTCCAGGGGCGCAAGTTGTGGGTTCAATTCTGACTCGAGGAGCGCGGCGTTGAGTTCCGCCATTTAACATGCAATGCCTTAAAAATCCAGCGGAAAGTGAGGAACAAAAGTATCTTAATGATAAAGTGTCTCAGTGTCTTAACAGTACGTTCCCACGTTCCCTCTGCCTATCTGGCTATGGGCTAGCTAAAAAATATTTTTTTTGCACCGCAAGGGATCAGAATCCCAAATCACAGCGTGTGATAATCAAATATGACTTATTAAACACTACACTATAATAGCTTTCAGTAATGAGATTGATATATGAATTGGATAGCGGAACTCAACGCCGCAACTCCGTCTATCAGGACAACGAAAGAAAACAACAGCATTACCATTTCTGTACAACCCATAACAACAGACTAAAATTGCCAGAATTACGAAGTGTTTTATCACTATTTTTAGTTAGAGTTACTTTGAGATGATTGTTAGCAATTAAGGACTGTCGCGGCACAAGGGCACAAGTGCAACTGTAAACCCGACAGGTTATGAGTTCAATTCCATTCGAAGAAAATTAAATATTTATATTTTTATTCCTTCGCTCTGGTAACGTCCCAAAACAGGGCGTTGACTTCCACCAATCAACAAACAATGCCTCAAGTTCGACAAAAAGTGAGAAACGGAACTGAGTACCTAATGTTAGGTTCCCAAGTTCCTTCTAGCTACCCTCCCATGTGGGGGTACATCGTTAACCTGCTGCTAAAAAAAAACAAACTTATCTTTAACATCACCTAAGTAAATATGTAAATATTCGACAGATATTTTCGAAAGTAACATTTGTATAAGGTTCTATATCGCATTATTTAGTACAGAAGAGGAACCAGTTTGGCACCGTTAGGCTGTTTGCCTGCCGGTATGGACGCTTGAATCTTGATAGGCTACGGCTATAACGAACGTGAAGTGAACTGGGAATACCTTTACTTAGGCTTTTGCTGCCTGACGTTTATATAATACGTTACGTTATTACGTTATTTTGTATAATAATTTTATTTTATAATTTAATTTACGAAACTTGGAGGACAAAATGTATTATTTTCATTTTGAGGCCTGTCGTGGCGCAGCGGCACAAGCGTGTGACTGTAACCGACAGGTTCTTCTGGGTTCGATCCCCAATCGAGGAAATTAAATATTTAATATTTTCAATTTAAATATCTAATATTTCATTTCTTCGCTCTGATAATAAAGCAAAGCGCGTCGTTGAGTTCCGCCACACAACATGCAATGCGTCAAATTCGGCGGAAAGTGAAAGGGAACGGAAGTGGAACGGAGTGTCTTGATAGTTTTAATTTAAATATTTACTGTTTTGTTTTTCTTCGCTCTGGTCACACTGTAAAGCGCAGCGTTAAGTTACGACATTCAAGACACAATGCCTGAAATCACCGTATTTCCTTTTCCAAATCGAGAAAATAAAAATGTTTACACCTCCGAGTGAGAATCGAACCCACAACCGACATTTTTTAATATTGTTATTCTCAATATAATCAGTTTTTAGTTTCCAAATTCAGCACAAATGAAATATGGAATTAATAATTGTAAAAAAAAATGAAAAAAACCCGCTGAATTTCTTGCGTCGTTTGTTACGTCTGAGGCAGTAACTAACCTTAGTGAACCGGTGGTAAATTGTTTGACGTTCAAACAATGACGCTTGAAACTACTCATAAAAATAAAAATATTAAAAATATTCAAATTTGTATCGAATAAGTTAATGAACAAACATGTTCAAATTTTAATTAACACGATTTTCAATTACAAAATATAGGACAAAATATTTATACAACAATTTTCATTTGGAATTTAATAATTTTTAGATGCGTTTTTATATTTACGCCGTACCCCTCACATCGCAGGGTAGGCAGGGGGAACCTGGGAACCTAGCATCCGCTCCCCATTCGCCGTATATATATATATATATATATATATATATATATATATATATATATATATATATATATATATATATATATATATATATATATATATATATATATATATATATATATATATATATATATATATATATATATATATAATATATATATATATATATATATATATATATATATATATATATATATATATATATATATATATATATATATATATATATTAAGTAAGTGAAATAGGTAAGCTGTTTTACAGCTTGTAATTCAGAGCTGCATAGAAGTATACAAACAGTGTTAAGTACGCTATAAATAATGCTGTAGTGCTCTTTACATGGAGTAGCGTAAGGCGCCTAGCATATCTAAATTCTTAATTTCGTTTTAAAATTGATAATAAAATCATAATATCTTTTATATATATGATAAGGCAAACGAAATTACAGTTAAGTAATCACGGTCCATGGCTCCGTGTAACACCAGAGGAGCTACTGGCGCGATGCCGGTTTTTATGAAGGTTGAGAGAGGCATCAAGATCATTCTTCCAGCGTACGTGTAGGCTGTGGAATGATCTTCCTCCTGAGATGTTCCCTGAACGTTACTATTTAAGTGTTTTCAAGCGTCGTGTGTACAGACACCTTCACCCTAAAGGCCGGCAACAAACCTACAACCTCAAGATGTAGAGGTTCATGGGCGAAGGTTTTGCTTACCTTCAGTTCGTTTGCCCCCTTTTAAAATAAAAAAAAAGCTTTTTGAATGTACTGCAGGTAGTAACCTGCAAATACTGCTGTAGGTATACCATTCCACAACACCGAGGCATGTGGAAAGAATTTCCAACTACACACAGTGGTAGAGAACGACGTCTCCAGATGATCAGAATTTGCTAATCATATATTTGTGTAAATATGGATAAACTGAAAGAGATATTTAAAGTATTTCAAGCTAAATTTCGTATGTACAGGCAGCCACGGAGACACAGAGAACGTATTTTTTTAATGATTATTTTAATATAACTTATATATGGGTTATAGCTATTACTAATTTTGCGTCAATTTCTGATGATAATGAAATTTCATATGTTCCATACGAGTATAATAACCAATACAAAATGGCCGCCGCAACAAAATGGCGGACAATCTTTTTAATACAGGTTTTAATTGTAATTTATAAATCGATACATACACAATACAAAGTGTATTGTTAGGCAAGTTTTCTAAATTAAAATTTGTAATACTTATATATAAAAATAACAATTACACTACTTCAAAATAATTATAAAGCTCAACATGTTTAGAGTTGAAATGAGGTGAAACACTGACAACCCTTTTATCTTGTCACCGGCGGCTTAGATTTGAATGTAATTAATTTACTTGGCTATTTGCTTCTGGTTAGCCTCAATCATTCTAATTGCTTATTTTCAGTGATAGTTCAGTGGTAATTTTGGTTTGTATAGATTTGATATAATTATTTCATAATCAGGTGAGGCCTGTCGTGGCGTGACTGTCAACGACGTTGTGGTGTGATCCCCACTCGAGAAAATGACATATTTATTATTTTCAATAAAAAAAAAAAATATTTAATGTTTTTATAAGGCAAAGCGCAGCGTTGATTCCGCCACTCAACACGCAATATCTAAATCCAGCGAAAAGTGGGGAACAGAAGTGGAACGGAGTGTCTTAACACTGCCGTGTGCGGGATACAAGGCGTGTAGTTGAGTAAAGTTCAAATCAGTAACGTTTTACCCTCGAAGCGGAAGAGGGGTATGGTAAGTTTTATATGATGTGTCTATCTGAAGAGCACTTTTTTAATAATCTAAAAGGTAAATGAAAATTGAGACTTAGAGTTTTGCGCTCCGTTCTCTCTGCCTACCCCGCTAGGGATATAGCGTGCAGTTTGGCCAAGTTATAAAAATTAGATTAGTAGAGTATGAGAGATCACTTTGCCAAGATGAGTAAAGATTCTTGAGTTTAGGACTGCGTTTTATTCTTTATTTGCACATTTAACTTATATTCTTTTAATAGGTGCCTTTATCAAGGTGATTTCCTTTATGTACATGATGTATTTGTTGGTTAATTCTATACTTGTTCAAAATAAAAATACTTGCTGTGTTGGATAATCTACAGACAAACACTATTTATAGGCTACATTTTGTCTATTAGGGCCTATAAATGCATGTAAATCGATAATTTTGAATATCTAGCATAGCTAAGCTAGATGAATAGGTTAGACAGTTTACATAGCACAAAGTAAAGCGATGTTGCAGACGAAACGATAGTCTTTTTTAGTTTAGCTAGCAGTTGAAAACTTACGGCTTTGCCCGCACTCTCAAATTAATATATGTAGCTAAGGAATACGTGCTGTTTTTCAGGCTTGACGTGGCGCATGGGCTCAAGTGTGTGTAAACGCGACAGTTTCGCGTTCGATTTCTAGTCGAGGAAAAGAAGTGTGAAGTTATTTTGCCTTAAGAGCTAGAGCGAAGAAATGTTAATATTAAATATTTCATTGTCCGGAGTGTCAATCAAATTCATAACTTAACCACAACAACGGCCTTATTTTACATACTATTTATATACCTACCTATTAAATATAAATTAAAATCTCCGTTATTAAAATGTTAAAAGTTTTCAAATCCCCTTGAGTTATTAAAAGAAACGTAATATATGTATAAAGAAAAAATGTAAGTACCTTTTATAATAAAATTTAAGCGTAAATTAGAAATGTAAATTTTTTACTAAGTTATATGCTTTTATGGTTATTACATATGAGATTGAGAAAATATATCACATTTTTACATACTTACACGTGGTTGCTCGCAACTTAGCGTGGACCTGTTTGAACAAACCATTGTCCTCGTATTGGTAGACATGTAGAGAAATATTATCTTAGTACTACCCTACCCTACACTCCCAACATACCTACATGCCAAGTTGTAACGTTTCTATGTCGAGAAGTTAGTACATATATATGTATATATATACATATATATGTATATATACACACATACATACATTTATAATAATAACAATAATAATAAAATAATTTATTTCAGATATATATATAAATATATTGTTATACTAACGCAAAATAAAACCCAAATTTCTATAAATGAACCGTATTTAAAAAGGTCCAGCCAGTCCGTTGCCCTATCACAATGGCCGATGATAGCATCCACACCAAATAATACTAGTATGTACTGTACAGTTCAGTTGCGTTTCGTATTCGGCCATTATATATCGATACAATAGCTTTAATGATGGGATATTTGCGAGAGGGTGTACTGAACGTGTGATTTTAGAAAGTATTTTCTATAGAAAAAATAGATTTTTTTAACTACATTAACGTTTTTTCGGTATTTTTGTTAATGGAAAAGACAAAATAAACTCGTGTACAGGTCACCTGATAGTTAGTGGTCACAACTGCCCACGGCCCTGTATAACACCAGAGGAGCTACAGTTGCGGATAGACGCGCTTCTAAATGGTACCCATGTTTGTATCAACCTGGAAACATTGCCGCAGGTAGGCCAATTCACAGATTTGTGAAAGGTATTTCCGCTTTCTACTCGAATACATATTTCATAATTGAGAACTCAACATGGTGCTCTTATAAGAGCGATGTATTGAAAATATTCGATATTTAATGTCCTCGAATGAAAATCAAATTCACAATGTGTCCAGTTTACAGTCAACGCTTGTGCCCCTGCGCCACCACGGCCATAATTTTCTTGTTATTTTTATATCTGGACAAAAAATACCTTTTTTTTTTTTATATACCTTTTTTTTTGGAATCTTTCAATAGCCTCTATATAATATATATTGATAATCGTATATGTGATCTACTCCACTCCATTCCACTGTAGAAACAATGCTTCAAGCGAGAACAGAACCTAATATTTATACCTTACAATAACAATAAAATAGTAAAAACGAATTTATCACTTTAAATAATCGATTAAAACTTCAGAACGTGCCTTCACAGAGATCGCAGACGTTAACCAAACAAAGGTTCCAATTAAATAATCAGCTCCCATTGACTCACGGACGGACAGATGTTTTATATTAATGCTAATTTAACATTCCTTATATCTATCTACAGCTAATGACTGTCTAGAAGTTACGTCATATTTTAATCTGTACTATCAAAGATGAGTTTGTTTATTCGTTTTGGTAATCTCAGGAACTGCTGGTTGGATATGAAAAATGTTTTTTGTGGTAGAGTCTATTTTTCAAGGAGGGTTATATATATATAGAAGTCGTGGTGCAGCGGTACAAACGTGTGACTGTTACCGACGGGTTGTGGGTTCCCCCACTCGAGGAAATGAAATATTTAATATTTTCAATTTAAATATTTAATGTTTTCATTTCTTCGCTCTGGTACAAGGCAAAATGCGGCGTTGAGTTCCGCCACTCAACACGCTATGCCTCAAAATTCGGCGGAAAGTGGGGAACGGAAGTGGAACGGAGTGTCTTAACACTAGGTTACCAAGTTCCCTCTGCCTACCCTGCCATGTGCGGGATATAGCGTGAAGCTGAGTGAGTGAGTGGGTTATAATACAGGCTATGTTAGACCGAATTCATTATTTAAATAGACATATTATATTTTGAGGCCTATCGTGACGCAGCGGCGTGTAAACGACAGGTTCTGGGTTCGATCCCCATTCGAGGAAATGAAATATTTAATATTTTGAGTTCCGCCACTCAACACGCAGTGCCTCAAATTTGACGGAAATTGGGGAACGTATGTGGAACTGAGTGTGTTGATACAAGGTTCTCAAGTTTCCTCTGAACCCAAGGGCGGGATACAGCGTGAACCTGAGAGTAAGTAACAAAGCTTTGAATACATGTACATATATCAGAAATCCAAACAATATTTACTTAATGTCGTAATAAATCCCACTCAATCTACTTGCTGTTAATGATACTGAGCTTATTATAACTAAACGTGACTTATCTTGAGAGCTATATCCTTATATAATTAACTATGCTATACTATCATACTTTCTGAGGCCTGTTGTGATGCAGAGGCATAAGCATGCGACTGTAAATGTTACAAGTTGTGGGTTAGAATTCTAAGCGAGCATATTAAATATTTAGTATATTCATTTCTTCGCTCTGGTAACAAGGGCAACCGCGGGCGTTGAGTTCCGCCACTCACGCATTCCAGAATTCGACGGAAATGGAAGTGCCTTCACTAGGAACAAAGTGACTTAGCAGTAGGTTCCCTAGTTCCATCTGCTTACCTTGCTATGTGCGGGATACAGCGTGTTGATGTTATTCTCTCAGTTTCTAATAATAGCATGTAGATATATTTATACTTAGGGTTCTGTATCTAAAGGGAAAAACGGGATTCTGTTACTTAGACTCTGCTGTCCGTCCGTCTGTTTGTAGACTGTATCTCATGAACCGTCATAGTCAGTCAGTTAAAATTTCCACAGATAGTACTAAACTCAAATTTGAAAAGCGTATAAAAATTTTGAACGAAGCAGGATTTGAACCCGCGCCTCTAGAAAACCGTTCCAGAGGCGCAAGTTCAAATCCTGCTTCGTTCAAAATTTTTATACGCTTTTTATATTTAAGTTTAGTATTTTCTGTCCTAAGTGTGGAATAACACTTTAAAACATAGTAAAAATATCCACAGATAGTATTTTTGTTAGCTATAACAATAAATACTGAAAAAAATATATATTTATTTATTTAACAGATTTCCAAATACAATAAATGTTTTTTTTTTTTTTGCTATATTTCTATAATTAATTAATGGTACGAAACCCTTCGTATATAAGTCCACTCGTTTTAAATCTAACTTTATTTTTTTTGTTGTTTAATTTGTTCTTTACATTGCTGCTTTTCATGTATGTAAAAGATGAAAGAAAGAGTAAAAGATATTTTGTTTGCTCTTTATCTACATAATACCAATATATAAATAATTTGAAAGTATGGAATGAAATAATACTTATTGTTTATCATGTTGTAAATACTCTTTCTTTTTTGTTTATTAACCACTTGATATAAGTTCTTTGATTATGGAGTTCCGAGCGTGCCAGTTGAGCACATATCACTTCGCCAATGTCACGTTGAATAGAGAAGACACGAAGGAGGTGGTACGGTAAAAAAAAATATATAACACAATAGGAGTATGCATATTAAAAAGAAGATCTAGATAAAAATTGCCTATCAACCTCTTTATGTATATCTTTTTTGACAAAAGAAATATAGCTTCTACATATATAATTATTTGACGTGATAACGTCTTTTAATAATGTATATCAGTTGCACGCTTAAACAGACATGAGGCTTGTGTGTATAAAATAATCTGTACAATTGTAGCTGAAAAATAATATTCAAATGAACAAGTGCAAATAAATGTTGAGTTGTCGAATAAAATTTAATTTATTGTATTATACAAAAGTAAATTAACAGAAGTTACAATTTATTTCATTAACGTTTTCTTCAAATTAAGTATAACTTTACAGACAACAAGTTTTACAACAATTCCCCTAAATGAATTCGAATAGACTACCCCCTTGCACTCTGATATCAAAGCTTGTAAGTACACTGAACAATACATATTCAATATTAGTTTACAATTTAATCGAGCAGATGCTCTATGTCACCACCTGGCGTTTTGTTTGCTCTTGTCATTCACATTGATCGTTGAAAAAACGTACGTGCTTATAGAGCAGTTATGTAACAACTAATTCTGCATACATTGCCATATGCGGGATACAGCGTGAATGAGAAGAAAGTGAGCGTGAAAGAAATGTATTTGATACTCAGTTTCACGCTGTATTCCGCACATGGCAGGGGAGGCAGAGGGAACTTGGGTTAAGACAATCCATTTACGTTCCCCACTTTCCGCCGAATTCGATGCATTGCGAGTTGAGTGGCGGAGCTCAACGCCGCACTTTGTCTTGTTATCAGAGCGAAGAAATGAAAACATTAAATTTTTAATTTGAATAAGCATCGAGGATCGAAACTATTTTAATATTAAATATATAGTTATTATATTAAAAATATACTGTACTAGCCTATTTAGATTTTACCTCCCGCTGAGTAAGTAGACTTTTCACAAAATTGTATATACCTGTAAAGAAATACAAGATATTAGCTCAGCTTTTAACAAAGCTTAATCATTTCTTCATAAAAGAAAGTATTGCAAATTCTTGTTTTAGAAATGAAAGTGCAATCACTGCATTGCAATAAGCTTCACGCTGTATCCCGCATATGGGAACTTTAAAACTTACTGTCTATACACTCTGTTCCCATTAAGACACCGCCGAAATTAAGACATTGCGTATTGAATGGTAAAATTCAACCCCAAGCTTCGCTGCTCTACCAGACTGCCAAAAGAAAAACATATATAACTACATATATAATATAAATATATTTATATTGTATCAAGCTATCTCCTTTACACGCACGTTTGTGCCTCACCACGACAGGCCTCTAACAAAACGTGTACAGGCTCCTATTTAATAGAACGAGCAACAATAGATGGCCAGTGTTCATTACCAGCCAAATTGGCAACGTGGCAGGTTTAAAGATGATTAATGTCACAAAAATTTAGCTTTATCTACAAAATATTTGTAAAAGGTCGATCGAGTCATTAGGCAAATGATATTACAGAATCTATTAAATTATTAGCCTACTTTAAGATGAGGATATGAGGCATATCGTGGCGCAGGACGACAGGTTGTGGGTTCGATCCCCATTCCAGAAAAAAAAATCCATATCTTCGCTTTGAAAACACGTGAAAGAGAACCGCCACTCAACACGCAATGCCTGAGTGTTTTAACACTAAGATTAAGAGAGAAGAAAACTTTAAAATTTAGAACAGGTAGCTCTTAGCTAACTGTAACAAATCGATGGCGAATCCATTCTTATTGGGGAGAATTGACGATCATATGTATCTTTGGTTAACAAGAACGGCGTTAAGTTGCGCCATTCATTGTGCAAGTCTCAAACGTTCAACGGTGAGACCGTAACTACGAGGATAATGGGTCCCTATGTATTAACGAACGTCCCCAATAAGATTTTTTTTTAATATATATTATGTTTTATGTACAGACAGAGATCAGTTACATATTTATTATATATAAACATTTACTCTACTTCTACATACTAGAGCATATTCCCCTTAAAAGATAAACAAAGAAAACGTAAAATATATATGATTTTTTTCTTTCCCATTTATCCAATACTGGTTCCAATT
The DNA here is from genome assembly GCA_019049475.1 of Eueides isabella. Classification (NCBI taxonomy): domain Eukaryota; kingdom Metazoa; phylum Arthropoda; class Insecta; order Lepidoptera; family Nymphalidae; genus Eueides; species Eueides isabella. Next base: position 10,696,944 of record CM032408.1, on the reverse strand, counting down.
AAGACTTTAATAAGGCTTAAGCGATGTGCTTTTTTTTTATAATTAAAGTAATGTTTTTCACTTTAAAAGTTCTTAGACGAGCTTTTTTCCTAAGTAATAATGAGTGTAAATGTACGAAGAACGGTTATTTTTGTTTCAATAGTCGGTTTAATGGAATATATTATTATATAGATAAAGAATAATATTTAAAAACGTACAAATTATTTTGTATATTTTGTATGTATTTTTTTATAGAAAATTTACTGAAAAATGTACTACTAAACAACGTATATCGCTATCTCGAACATTGCAGGGTAAACAGAGGCAACCTAGGAACCTAGATTTAAGACACTCCGTCAGCAACTTGCCACCGAAATTAAATTTGAGGCATTGCGTATTGAATTACGTAACTCCATGTCCTATTTTGCCTCCTTTCCATGAAAATATTAAATATTTTATTTCTTCGATTGGGTATCGAACGTACAATCTGCCGCGTTTGTAACTGCAAGCTTCTACACTTACTTACGCCACGATAGGTCTCAAAAAAATCTCAAATAAAACATCTAAGTATATTATAGTAATCTTTTTCTTAAAAACTACAAAAAAAAACGACCTACCAAAAATGAGACCTGTCTTGGCGCAGCGGTAAAAGCGTGTGACTGTAACCGACAGATTGTGGGTTCGATCCCCACTCTTAAAAGTGAAATATTTAATATTTTACAATTTAAATATTTAATGTTTTCATTTCTTCGCTCTGGTACAAGGCAAAACGCGGCGTTGAGATCCGCCACTCATCACGCAATGCCTCAAATTCGGCGGAAAGTGAGGAACGGAAGTGGAACGGAGTGTCTTGACACTAGGTTCCCTAGTACCCTCTCCTTACCCTTCCATGTGCAGAACGAACAAATGCATACAAAACAGAAAACCACTATAATCAGTCCAAAGACTAAAATGTTAAATAGACAGCATTTATATAAGTAACTTAACCGCCCATTGTTAGCGCTAAAATCGAAATTGTGTCGCAAGCTGTTACATTTTAGCTGTATTTTAGTATTCCGACACTCAGCACGACGAAACGTCGCCGACATGATTTACAAAAGCCAGATATAGCCTATACGTTTCAGTATATTTTTTTTGTTAGCTCTGCAATGTATTTCGTACGTGAGAGGGTACGGTAGAGGGAACTTGGGAACTTAGTGTTAAGTACTCTGTTCTTATTCCCACTTTCCGCCGAATTTGAGACATTGCGTGTCGAGTAGCGTAACTCAACGCTGTTACATACCTTTTTATCAGAGTGAAGCAATAAAAATATTAATAATTTGTTTTCTTCAGTGAGAATCAAAGCCACACACTATCGTTTACAGTCACATTCTTGTGCCTCTGTACCATGACATGCCCTATCAAGTTCGAGGTCTAAAATTCTCAGTATATAGTAAAGTAGAAACTCTCGCTCTCAGCTTCGCGCTGTACCCCGCACATGGCAGGGTAGACAGAGGGAACTTGAGAACTTAATGTTAAGACACTCCTTACCACTTCCGTCCCCACTTTCTGCTGAATTTGAGGCATTGCGTGTTGAGTAGTGGCGGAACTCAACGCCGCGTTTTTACCTTGTGCCAGAGCGAAGAAGTGGAAACATTAAATATTTAAATTGAAAATATTATTATTTTTTTTCAGCTTCACGCTGTATCCCGCACTAGGCAAGGTAGGCAGAGGGAACGAAAGTGAAACCTAGTGTTATGACACTCCGTTCCCCACTTTCCGCCGAATTTGAGGCATTGCGTGTTGAGTGGCGGAACTCAACGCCGCGGTTTGCCTTATTACCAGAGCGAAGAAATGAAACATTAAATATATGAATTGAAAATATTAAATATTTCATTTCCTCGACTGGGGATCGAACCCAGAACCTGTCAGTTACAGTCACACTCTTGTGCCGCTGCGCCACCACAGGCCTTAAAATATTAAATATTTATATTATACCTACTCTGGTATTCAACACTTCTATTCACACCTTGAATGATGCTGTATTTATACTGAACAGTCATTCCCTACCCCTTACTTTACTTATAATAAATCTGTAACTGATCACTGTCTGTACATGGAAGATATATTTAAAAAAAATCTTAAATAATAATTTTAACATGTTTGTCTGTGTGTTTGTACGCGCTAATATCAGAAGCGGCTAACCAGCTGTAAGTTCAGTTTTCACTTCACTTTCTCATTTATTATTTTTCCTACATTTAGTATATAAATCAATAAATAAATAAAAAAAAACATTACGTCAAAAAATACGCTCGGCTAAATATTTTTATACTATTTTAGCCGAAATTTTATTTTTAACGTAGGTATAGATAATAAAAAAGCAGATAAAATTAAAGCGGGCGAAGCCGCGGGCGGGTTTCTTCTATTAAGATAAATAACTAATTAACCGGGAATCGAACCCACTACATTTTCTCCACTACGCCGTTACAGAATCCATAATCCACGTTAATAAAAGAAAGCTTTTTCCTATAAGCTTGTAGTTCTACTGTTCACTTATTAAAAAGTTTACAGCAAACACAACGCTGGTGAATAATGGTCTGGAAGTGTTTAAGCCGGGTTGGTAAAAATCGAGAGTTTAACTATGCATACAGTGCTCTCAAGCCTTTTACGATCGGAATTTTTCATTTAGGGCAGACTCAAGGAGATTATTGGCTTAGAGAAGAACAATACAAGATTAAGATAAAAAGGATCAAACGGAATGGTTGAAATCTAAGAACAAGATGAGCGGTTTAAGATTGATGCTGTATCTGTATTCAGCACGTAGTGGGATGTGTAATGGGAACCTGGGAACCTAGTGTTAGGGCAATCTCGTTCCCCACTTTCCCCAAAATTCTGGAGTCATTGCGGGTTGAGTGGAACGATGTCGCAATATGCCTCGTTACCAGAGGGTAGAAATTTAAATTGGAATTGGTTCGTCACACGCTTGTGCCTCTGCGCAACGATAGGATCCTAAATGTCTTGTTGAGATATAAAATTTAGCTGAAAATCTTCTTCAATCGCTTACCAGTACTTATTTCAATTGTAAAGGTCTTTGAGGCCTGTCGTGGCGCAGCGGCACAAGAGTGTGACTGTAACCGACAGGTTCTGGGTTCGATTCCCAGTCGAGGAAATGAAATATTTAATATTTTCAATTTGAATATTTAATGTTTCATTTCTTCGCTCTGGTAACAAGGCAAAAGCGCGGCGCTGAGTTCCGCCACTCAACACGCAATGCCTCAAATTCGGCGGAAAGTGGGGAACGGTAGTGAAACGGAGTGTCATAACACTAGGTTTCACTTCCTTTCCCTCTGCCTACCCTGCCTAGTGCGGGATACAGCGTGAAGCTGAAAAAAAAAAAGTAAAGGTCTTCTCGGATATATGCATTATAATTAGTTACAACTTGGTACATGTTCTTTTTAATAATAATTCCAAAAAAAAATTGAAAATTTGAACTATTTAAACTATGCTGCACAATTTTTCAAAGCTTTTACTAGCGGTTTTGTTCATTTTTAGCAGATTATGGGCTTAGAATAAAAGAACCATACGAATTCAAATATTTTACATCAAGAATTACATGTGCTTTTGTTGCTTTATCCAGCACATAGAGTATGAAAAGGAAACCTGATAACTTAGTGATAAGACAACCTCGTCCTTCATTTTTTCGTGAATTTCCAGAGTCATTGTGTTATATTGGCTGCTTTCTTCAGAGTGATTTTGTTCTTTAATTTATAGAAAACTTAATATTTATTTTCGACCTATCAAAATGTTCATGCCATGTCGAAATACACCCAATTCTGTATTTGGGAACACCGGAGTATAAAAGCACAAACACGCGGAATCCCCGCTTAAAACGAGAAGACTGCTAACGTTACGCGCCACAGTACTTCCAACTCTTACTACCGGAATTATTCATTTCTTTCAGCAGCTTATCGTTTATGATAAAAAAAAAAACTACACGGCAAAGACACAAAGTATCAAACAAAAGGTTAGAAAACTAAAAATTACATGTCCTATTGAGGCATAAAGTTGAGAAAAGCTTCTCCAAGCGCAAGCCTGTGCTGACGTAATTCAATTGTCAAGGTCTGCCCCAGCGAGCAACATGTTGTAACATGTTCTTTGAATGTTAACCGTTAGTATTTTTATGTTTGCGACGTTTGTATAAGAACTTGCACCTTTTATTCTAACAAGCGCGGTTGCCTGAAGACTGGTGTAGAAAATAGGTCAGAGGAACTATTGTATACATTTTTCATTATCATAATTTGTATCTAGATCTTTGAATGCCGTCGTAGTGCAGTGGAGCAGTTTACTGTTAATGGTTGGCAGTTTGATATCTTGTTGATGGATTTATTATCATATTTTTAATTCGTCGTTTACGTAGGCAAAGGTTGAGGTTGATTTAGTGAAGAGCTAAGTTTCCTCAGCTCACCTTGTATGTAGCAAACAAACACATATTTTATGTCCCTTTTATTTAACATATATTTTTAAAGGAAACTTAGTGTTAAGACACTCTCATTAACATACTTACATTTCCGGCTTTTCACTGAGGCTTGAGAGAATTATTTTATGAATTGGTAAGCGGTGGAACTAAACGTCACGCTTTATCTCGTTACCAGAACGAGATAAAGAAAAAAATAAATAATTCCCTCGACCGAGTTGGAATTCAACCCACATTCTATCGCGATGACAATAACTACTGCCCCTGTGCTACTACAGGCCTTCACTAATATACATACATATGTACTTATACTTATTTCATTAAACCGATCGTGTCTTGCTGACACTTCATTGACTTTTCTTAATAAGAAGGGACCACCCACAAATGTATCACATGCCATCGCCCAAGGCGTTTCTACATACATATTTACTAAATTCAATTCTGGATGCCTACAGTTATAAAGGTAGATAAGTGTAGAGGTTTTCTAAGGAGCTAGAGATATTATTATCGATTATAATGAAAAATGTGTACAATATGATTATACATTAGTATCTTTATTGTTAGATATAAACTAAAACTGAGTTTCACGCTATATCCCGCACATGGCAGGGGAAGTTGGGAACCTAGTGTTAAGACACTTCGTTTCACTTCCGTTTCCCGTTATCCGCCGAATTTAAGGATTAATTGCTTGATGAGTGACGGAACTCAATGCCGCGTTTTTGCGTTGTTACTAGAGCGAAGAAATGAAAACATTAAATGTTAAAAAAGAAAATTTTAAATATATAATTTCCTCGAGTGGGGATCGAATCCATCAACCTTTCGTTTACAGTCACACGCTTGTGCCGCTGCGCCACGACGCTACGACGCGTAAGGTATTTATTTTCTTTAGTTTCACGCTGTAAACCACACTTGGCAGAGTAGGCAGAGAGAACTTAGGAACCGTCGAATGTGAGCTTTTTTTGCCTCCTTAGAAGAGCGACAAAGACAAAAAAATATTAAATAATTTCCCTCGAGTGTGAATCGAAACCACAGCCTGCCGTATTTATAAAAACTTGTGCTCTTGCGCCACGGCAAACATCAAAAAATATCGTTAAAATACAAATTCTAATAACACAATTCAATACAAAGAAGATAAACTTTAAGTGCGAGAGCTATGGCGGCATCTATACTCTGTAGTAAATAATCTTTGCTAGGGTGAAACAAATGACAATCCAAAGTTAAAACCGCCAAGAGGCTTACGTCCAGCAGCTAACTGGAATAAAAGCTCTGAAATAGAAAAAGAAAGTGCAGTGAGCGTACGATTCAAAAGAAACGACATAAATATATTTTAAAATCGATCGATTTTGTTGTTATTATATAGCAAAGTTTTTGGATTTTTTTATTATTTTTAAAGTGTTATTCCACACTTAGGAAAGAAAAATACTAATTATAAAAACGTATACAAATTTGAACGTAGCGCACAGGAATAAAGGTGTGACTGCGTTTCGACAGGTTGTGGGTTCGATCTAAACTGAGGGAAATGAAATATTTAACATTTAATTTCTTCGGTCTAGTAACAAGGCAAAGCGCAGCGTTTACTTGCGCCAATATATCCGCAATGTCTCAAATTCACCAGAAATTGGGGAACGAAGTGTCTTATTGAAAAGCACAATTTGTCGAGTTCACAGTATCACACCTCAAACAGGAATAAAAATAGAGAAGAAAAATATTTTCAGAAAACTCAGTGAAAGTACCCAGTATTAAATTTTCAATGCGGATTTCAGTAAAGGTTTGTTCTTTAATAAACTGTATCGATACTTGTTGCTACAGTACGTACAACGGAAGGGCGCTTTCGAGGAAATATTGTAAATGTAACAGCTGAGTTAACTTGGGGCCAAGCTTTTAAAACTTTCAAATGTTGAGTATTGGAAAATAAACGAGCTTTCGTAAATCGTTAGGATGTATGGTGCTTTGTTTTATAAGGTCTTTGAATATTGTCAGCATATTTAAAATTATTATTTTTTACATCAGCCACACTGTATTCCGTAAATGGCAGGGCATATATGCAAAGGGTACTTAGGAAAAATAGTCAATATTTAATTGTCTCAAGCGGGGATTGAACGCACAACCTATCACGTTAACAGTCGCACTTTTGTGCCCCTACGATACGACAGGCCTCATAATTTTTATCTTCTATTTTAATTACTCTTAGGATTATTCTGATAGAAATTTACTTTTACTTTATTTAATAATATTATAGGAAATTTTTGTAGGTTTTGATATACTACTATCTACTCTACTCAGCTTCACGTTGTAGCGTGGCAGGCAGACACATGGCAGGGAAGGCAGAGGGAACTTGGGAACCTAGTGTTAAGACACTCCGTTCCCCACTTTTCGCCGAATTTGAGGCATTGCGTATTGAGTGGCGGAACTCAACGCTGCGTTTTGCCTTGTACCAGAGAAGAAGTGAAAACATTAAATATTAAAATTGAAAATATTAAATATTTCATTTCCTCGAGTGGGGATCGAACCCACAACGCCACAACAGTTCTCGTTTTGATGTAAAGGTTTCGATATTGATAGTAGCGTCTAACCGTAAATGTGATTGTTAACAGTTCAACCCCCACTTGGGGTAGAGGTTATGTAAGAAAAATATTTTAATTTTCCTGTCCCATAACACAAATCAAGGTTTTAAGTTATACTTATTCGAATGGACATCTTCTGCTATGTTTTGCGCAAAAAGCGTAAATAAAATTTCAAGAACCTTTATTAATTAAAGGTAAAAAAACATTAATCGTTAACCAATAGTGAGTAATATTGAGGAAATGTTTAATAAAATGGAGAAATATTTAATAAAAAGATGTCATATTAGTAACGAAACCTTTTAGATTTTAGGCAGGGTAGGCAGAGGAAAGTTAGGAATCTATCCGTATTCGCAAAAATGAAATATTTCATATTTTCTTTATTTCGCTTCTTCAACGCTCAATGCCTCAAATGTAAATAGCGAGATGTAGGAAACAGAAGTGTCTTAGTGTTGTGTTCTAAAGTTTTCTCTATTAATTAAAGATATATATATATATATATATATATATATATATATATATATATATATATATATATATATATATATATATATATATATATATATATATATATATATATATATATATATATATATATTTCGTTGTTACATAACACATTCCACTCACATGCAACATTGTCCCGAAACAAATCCCAAGAGATGACGCACATAAATAACAATGTAACGACTAACTCTTGCGTAAACGGAGATACATCTTAAGATTTGATTAAAATATTATATACCATACATACTAAATTCATACTAATATTGTAATACTGAAGACTTGAGGCTTGTCGTGGCGCAGGCAGAGGAACAGGCGTGTGACTGTTCGATAAGGCGATAGGTTGTTGGTTCGATGCCCACTTTATTTTCCTTTCTTTGCCCTGGCAGAAAGTGGTGAATGAAACGGAGTACCTTAGCGCTAAGTTCCTAAGTTCCTTCTGCCTACCCCGCTACGTGGGGACTACAGCGTGAAGTGAAAGAAACCTAGTTTGAACACGTTAATCTCATCTCAGGAACTATTACTATCGGTAAGACCGTGCATCAAATATAAATAATATTTATACAATATATATTGTATGAATATTATAGTAGTATAACTGAAAAGTATGCTTAGCAGAGATAGAAAATACGAAATGCTGGAAAATGACGTGGAAAGGCTTATTGCTGCCGGTAAAAGAGTTAACGGTGCCTTAGCTGCTTTGTTGAGACGATGAAACGTCACCAACGGCAGCGCAACGTGGGTGTTACAGAAAAAGAATGTAAGAAAGTTGAATACTGTAGAGATTCGATCTCTTCATAGGATATGCGGAGTCAGTTGAGCTGATCCCATATCCAATGAAGAGATACACAGAATGGTAGGTACTAGCGCGGATGTCACAGTGAGAATGAAGAAGAACGTGCTCAGGTGGGTTTGGGCACGTCGAGCGAATGAGTGAAGATAGAATGGTAAGAAATATTTCCGAAAGAAAAGTGAGCGTTAAGAGAGGAAGGGGAAAACCTTGGTTGACCTTTGACACCACAATATCTATGATACTGGAAGGTCACGTACAGAGCATGGGGACTCTCCGAAGGGCATGTATGAAGAGGTTTGATGACAGTGGACGAGGCAAAAGAGGTATGTCGAGACCGTAGCGTTTGGCGCTCCGTTCTCTCTACCTACCCCGCTAGGGAGCTCTATATAGATACATATTAAATCTGGTAAAACATATATTTAAAATGTAGCTGTGTACTTTATTTAATTGCATGTTTGAGATGTAATATAGTAACACTGTTAGCGTTACCTGAAAAGTAATTCGTTTTACAGCTTGAAACACCTGAACTAGCACCTGCTTAAAATATTCTCTTAATTACCTCAGGTTAACTACAAAGTAACCGTATATATATATGTATGTATATGTTTAGTAAACAGTTACCGAAATAAGAGAGCGTTTAAATTTTATTTATAAAATATCTAGGATATATATAAGATTTAAGAGAGACATTGGGAACTTAGTGTACTAATTTCCTTTCTATTGTGACCGCCGAATTCTCGAGGCGTATAGTGTGTAACTTAACGCCGCGTTTTACCGCGTCACCAGAGAAAGGTAGTTAAAATATTAAATATTCCTCAGTGCAAAACAAACTTTCAACCGGCAGATGAAAGTATTTTTTAGTCTACAATATTGTTTTTACATTACTTTTTTTCTGTACCCATAGCATGATAGAACCTAGTGTTAAGACACTCCTTGGCATTGCGTGTTGAGTGACTGAACTCAATCCCACGCTTTGCCTTGTTACCAGAGCAAAGAAATGAAAACATTAAATATTTAAATTGAACATATTAAATATTTCATTTCCTCGACTGGGGATCGAACCCAGAACCTGTCGGTTACAGTCACACTCTTGTGCCGCTGCGCGACGACAGGCCTCTTCATTTAATATAATTCAGTTTAAAACTCTAACAATAAATGTAAGCAGGCGAAGCCTTTCGGTCGCTAGTACAACAGAACGCATTCATTACATCATTACATTGACACCATTCTTTCAATTGATGGGAATTGACTTCATTAATTCCTAATGAAACTTTAATGATAACATTTAATATTTAAATAACCGGTAAGGATCGTCTGTTAATTAAAAGTTGAATTTAAAATGTTCATGGGACAATTTCAATCAGGTTCAATTACACACTGACTCTCTACTTAACTTGCTGACTCTCTACTTCACGCTGTTGCCGGCACATGGCAGGGTAGGCAGAGGGAACTTGGGAACCTAGTGTTAGAACACTCCGTTTAATTTCGGATCGTTTACAGTCACATGCTTGTGCCACTGTGCTACGACAGGCCTAAATTACTATTTACAACGGTTTTAAATATATATTTCACCTTTTAGGATTTTTATAACCCAAAATCTGTGCAGGAATTTTTATACGTTTAAAAAATATCCCTTGTAATATATTTACTATTGGAAGTGAAGAATATTTTTTAGCTGGACGCTTTTTTTTAGGTTTCTCACGTTTACATTAATCCGCGTCACGCCCCAAAAAAAAAAAACTAAAAAAATTATTCACTCATATTTTAACAAACTATTTCCTTTTTTGATCGCAGTAACTGTATGCATGTATGTACATGTTAACATGTGTTTTTTTTTATTATTTTTACACGTCAAAGCTCTGTAAAGTTCGAATGATTCAAAGAACGCAAGGTTCCCTTTTACAGTTAAGCTGTAAAGCTGCCGATTTTTAAAAGCTTACTAAGTAAAACTTAATGATTGTTATGAAATGTAACTGTGCTTAATTTTTTTTTCTTTTTTAGCTTCACGCTGTATCCCGCGCGAGGCAGGGTAGGCAGAGGGAACCCGGGAACCTAGTGTCAAGACACTCCGTTCTACTTGCGTTCCCCACTTTCCGCCAAATTTGAGGCATTGCGTGTTGAGTGGCGGAACTCAACGCCGCGCTTTGCCTTATTACCAGAGCAAAGAAATGAAACATTAAATATTTAAATTAAAATGACTATAAGAATTAGTTTACAATGAAACTGGATGTTAGACTTTACATGACAAGTGCAGGTTCAAATTCTTTTTATGGTATTTTTTACTTTGAATATATTAGAAGTGATTTAGCTAGAATAGATACAGAGCTTAACTCCGCTTAACACACAGTGTCTATAAATTTACATATTTGTACCGGAATATTAAAAATGCATTTCGTGAATAAGACTTAGGTCGCAGATCGATTTAACAGAGTTTAACAGTTACTAAATGCGACAATTTTTCGATTCCCGCTCGTGGAAAAACAAGATTGTTATTTGCAAATATCTAATTATTTCCAAGCATATATATATAGAAAGATTGACTTTTTACTTTGAAAAAACAAGGCGTTGCATCAACACTAAATGTTTTGAAAATTGAGTAGAGCGTAGGCAAGACTAGGTTCCCAAGTTCCCCTTTACAGGGTAACTTAAACTTTAAGCGGTAAACACAGTCTTTAATGTTATTTTTATTTATAGCTTCACGCTGTATCCCGCACGAGGCAGGGTAGGCAGAGGGAACCCGGGAACCTAGTGTTAAGACACTCCGTTCCACTTCCGTTCCCCACTTTCCGCCGAATTTGAGGCATTGCGTGTTGAGTGGCGGAATTCAACGCCGCGCTTTGCCTTATTACCAGAGCGAAGAAATGAAACATTAAATATTTAAATTGAAAATATTAAATATTTCATTTCCTCGACTGGGGATCGAACCCAGAACCTGTCGGTTACAGTCACACTCTTGTGCCGCTGCGCCACGACAGGCCTCTTTTAATGTTATAACAAACATAATACGCCACACAACTCATCTGCAAGTCACATCAAAACGGGTACCACCAAAAAAGCCCCATTATATGGTAATTTACAAAAACTAAACTACTGAGCGGATATAACATAAATATTTTAGTTCTATGAATGGACTTCCTGTCGCAGTAGCTGAGCGATGACACAAAATTTAACCTTGACTTACATCGTATATAGAAATTGTGAGAATATACACTATAGAGTGCGTGTTGTTGGTTCGATTCCTGCTCGAGGAATTTTTTTTTATGGAAAAGACAAGGCAAATGAGCGTACGGGTCACCTGATGGTAAGTGATCACCGTCGCCCACGGCCCCGTGTAACACCAGGGGAGCTATAAGTGCGTTGCCGGCCTTTAAAATATTATAATTATATTTACTTCACTCTAGTACCTACCGAGGCAAACCGCGGCGTTGAGTTCCGCCACTCAACAAGCAATACCTAATGGTGGATAGTGGGCAACGAAATGTCTTAAAATTAGGTTCCCAAGTTCGCTCTGCGTACCCTGCTATGAGAAGGATATGGCGTAAAGCTATAAAAAATCGGTTTTATGAATGAATTTCCCATCACAGTAACTGGGCAATGACTCAAAATTTAACCTTGAAATACATCAAATATTAGACATTGTTGGAACATTATGTGGCACCAGTGTTTGACTGTAAACGAGACTGAGAGATATCTAAGTTCGATTTCCATCGAAGAAAACGAAATATTTAGTATTTAAATCATCCTCGCTCTGGTACCGAGGCAAAGCGCGGCGTTAAGTTCCGCCATTCAACATGTAACATCTACTTTTAAAGTAGATTATATCATTGATTAAAACCTTTTCTTGTGCACTTTGGTTCCCAGGTTCCCACTGCTTACCAGTTACGTTTAAAACAGAGATGACTCTTTATACATTTCCTTTTTTTCATTTTTATTTATAAACGAATGCTTCATTACATAACCAGACCATGACATCTACAACATTAATAATATTATTCCCCCACGTGAAATTTGAATCTGCATCCATTAAGGGCTGTCAAGCATATCGTAATTAGGCCATAGCGTTTGAGTTAGCTATGTCATTGTACTGTGGCATTTAATTTTAACGATTATCTTATTACCTCTTTTTTTTTTCAGCTTCACGCTTTATCCCGCACTAGGCAGGGTAGGCAGAGGGAACGAAAGTGAAACCTTGTGTTATGACACTCCGTTACACTTCCGTTTCCCACTTTCCGCCGAATTTGAGGCATTGCGTGTTGAGTGGCGGAACTCAACGCCGCGCTTTGCCTTATTACCAGAGCGACGAAATGAAACATTAAATATTTAAATTAAAAATATTAAATATTTCATTTTCACGAGTGGGGATCGAACCCAGAACCTGTCGGTTACAGTCACACTCTTATGCCGCTGCGCCACGACATTATCGTTACGGATTTTTAATTTTATGTTTCTAAATATTATTACGAAATAGAAATTTGCGGCCTGTCGTGGCGCAGCGCACCAGCGTGTGACTGTACGTCAGGTTCTAGGTTCAATTCCCACTCGAGGAAATGAAATATATAACATTTTCAAATTAAATATTTAATATTTTCATTTCTTCGCTTTGGTAATAAGTTCCGCCACTCAACACGCAATGCCTCAAATTCGGCGGAAAGTGGGGAACGGAAGTGGAACGGAGTGTCTTAACAATAGGTTTCCAAATTCCTTCACCCTACCCTGCCATGTGCGGAATACAGCGTAAAGCTGAGTATGAGAGTAACAATTTGGTTCATGGTTTTGTTATTAATAATAATTTTGGCATCCATTCACATACATATATCGAATTGACTATCTTTTTCTACTGTTTTTTTATTCAGCTTCACGCTGTATCCTGCCCATGGTAGGGTCGGCAGAGAGAACTTAGGAAAGAAGTGTTCAGACACTCTGTTTCTTTCTTCACTTTCCGGCGGAACTCAATGCCACGTTATGCCTCGATACTAGATCGAAGACAGAAAATATCGGGTGGCGATTGAACCCACAACCTGTCGTTTACAGTCCCATTATAATACCGCTGGGCCACGACAGGCCTGTACACACATTCATATCTATAAAGCAGAGGCATAAATGCGCCAGCTACACCTACTCTACTACAAAACCCCATAACTTAACACAACCAAAACACCATAGAAAAGTATACTTTAGTTTCTCCATAATAAAATTGAAAGTCCAATCAAACTAATTACAACTTTCTACCAAAGAAAGTTGAGCTTTAAAGCTAAAGTAATAAGATTTAAAATGAATTGTGTTAAATAAGGATTTTAGTTCATTTCGCTATTGTTGAAGCGAACCGGTGTGACCAGTCTGGGCAATGCTCAGCAAAAACAACGGAACAATTTCAAGTCAGAGTACTTTTGGTTTACAAATCTATTTACTGTGATTGTGGCGAGAAGTCTTTTTGTTCACAATACTTGGCTACTTTGAAGTGATAAGAGATTTTATTTCGGTCGGAACCTGGGAACCTAGTGTTGGAACAGTATGTTCCTATTAAAACACTTCCGTTTTCCACTTCCCAACACTGAACTGGCCGAATTTGACGTCGCGCTTTGCCTTGTTGCCATAGACATTAAAATACTTATATGTTTCATTTTTCCGAATGGGTATCGAACCTACAATTACCACGTTTGATAGTCAAAGGTGTATGTATGCTCCTTCAACACTAGGGCCTAAATAAAATAAAAAAAAATTATATAAATACAGCTACACGCTTATAGCATGCTAGACAGAGGGTCAAGACTTCCTGTTCTTTTTAGGATTTTTTTCAGATATTTTTTGTGGCGCTGCGGATCTCAACACCGCGCTTTGTTTTATTATAATAAAAAAATAAAAATAAATAAACAATCCGAGTGGAATCGAACCCACGCTATACCGCTGCGCTACAACGACCTCTTATCTCTTACTTTCTAGACTTAACCTTTAAAAGCAGCTTAAAATAAATGGCAAAGGACTTAGAGAACTATATTTTGTCTGAACAACAAAAATCTTTTATAAAAATTATCAAAACACCTTAGGACATACAAGACGCCATAATGTTTTACCTGAACAAGTAAAGAATTAAATTATGAAAAAGAAATGTATTAATATTAAACTACACAGTATATATATATATATATATATATATATATATATATATAATATATACATATATATATATATATATATATATATATATATATATATATATATATAATATATATATATATATATATATATATATATATATATATATATATATATATATATATATATATAAATATATATATATATATATATATATATATATATATATATATATATATATATATATATATATATATATATATATATATATTGAGGCCTGTCGTGGCGCAGCGGCACAAACGTGTGACTATAACCGACAGGTTCTGGGTTCGACCCCAGTCGAGGAAATAAAATATATAATATTTTCAATTTAAATATTTAATGTTTCATTTCTTCGCTCTGGTAAGTTGCGGCGCTCAGTTCAGCCATTCAACACACAATGCAATTCGGTGGAAAGTGGGCAACGCAAGTGGAACGGAGTGTCTTAACACTAGGTTCCCAGGTTCCCTTTGCCTACCCTGCCTCGTGCGGTATACAGCGTGAAGCTAATATTACTTTAAAATATAAACAAATAAAAGCCATAAGTTTCTATTACTTACTCAAGTCTCTAGAAAATATGTATTGTACCTACATCGGATTGTCCGATAGAAATAATTTAGAAAGTATCGATCGCTGATAGAACCTTAACCGAAAGGCCGTGACAGGTTATGTTAGACGAAAAAATGTAAGCATTTTAAATAGCTTCTACTGTACTGAATAACTAATATTGTATAGAAAGTATGAATTGATTTTTCGTTCTAAAAACCGGCGTTAAGTTGCGTTACACTAATTTATTGAAATGTACTTTTCTTAATAGGTGTGGCGCGTGGACAAGTGCGGCTATAAATGCTACATGTTGTTGGTTCATTTTAATTTATATTTTTTCGCTATAACGATAACGAGGCAAAGCGCGGCGTTGAGTTCTGCCACTTACCACGCAATGCTGCGAAATTAGGCGTTTTAATGGTAACGTAATGTCTTAACAATAGGTTCCCATGTACCCTTTGTCTTCCTTGCTATGTGCAGTATTCAGTATGGCGTTGCAGAGGGCATATTCTTTTTAATCAGCTTCAAGCCGTGCTATGATCGAATTACAAGTATTATATGTTTTCTATAAATATTTTATTCTAAATTAATTTCTTTAAGCAATATTTAACACAAAAACAAGCATCGTTGACAGAACCATAACGCCTTTGAAGTAAATAATAGATGTTTGACATTGATACCATATGTTTAAGAAATCATGACCACTTTAGAAGTAGTTGATATATTTTTATGATATTTTGTTGTCTTCTTATATGTTTGTTGTCTTTTTAGCTTCACGCTGTATCCCGCACATGGCATGATAAGCAGAGGGAACATGGGAACCTAGTGTTAAGATATTCAGTTCCCATCAGCACACTTCCGTTCTCCATTTTCCAACGAACTGTTGGGTATTGTGAGTTTGCTGTCTGTACTGAACGTCAAATTGTATCTTGTCACGAAAGTGATAAAGAATCTTCACGTTGAATCCTTGCACATAGCATTGTAGTCAGCGGGAACCTAATGTTAAGTCACTACGTTCCCCAATTTCTTTCATACAATGCAGAATATACAATTTCAAGGGCCACATTTATGTTCCATTTGAATAAGAAAAACGTCAATAAAAATATTACAGGCAATAAATCGAATTTTGCTCGAGCTTGGATAAATTAAATCTTGCAAAAATTCGGCGGAAAGTGGGGAACGGAAGTGGAACGGAGTGTCTTAACACTAGGTTCCCGGGTTCCCTCTGCCTACCCTGCCACGTGCGGGATACAGCGTGAAGCTAAGAAGAAGAAGAAAAAGAAGGATAAATTAAATAAGTATCAACGACGGCATGAGGGCCTCTTACAATAATATTCAATTATATTACAATGTTATTATTTAACCAATTATTTTGAATTTTAATTTGAGGCCTGTCGTGGCGCAGCGGCACAAGAGTGTGACTGTAACCGACAGGTTCTGGGTTCGATCCCCAGTCGAGGAAATGAAATATTTAATATTTTCAATTTAAATATTTAATGTTTCATTTCTTCGCTCTGGTAATAAGGCAAAGCGCGGCGTTGAGTTCCGCCACTCAACACGCAATGCCTCAAATTCGGCGGAAAGTGGGGAACGGAAGTAGAACGGAGTGTCATAACACTAGGTTTCACTTTCGTTCCCTCTGCCTACCCTGCCTAGTGCAGGATACAGCGTGAAGCTGAGAAAAATATATATATATTTAACCAATGAAATCCCTGTCGAGGCTCAGTGACGCAAGCATGTGACTAAACACGACAGGCTTTGGGTTTCCCGTTAGAGGGAATCATAAATTTAGAAATTCATTTCCTTACTCTGGCAACGTGATAATGTGCAGTGTTGTGTTACGCCACTCAATAAGCAATGCTTCGAGAATTTAGTGGAGAGTGCAGAAAGGGAGTATGTTAATGGCCACGGAGTCTCTTAACGTTAGGTTCCATTGTTCTCGCTACAGACCTTGTTATGTGCAGGGTTCCCTGGTTTGTCTGTTGTACAATGTACGGCGTTGAGTTCCAACGAGTTGCTATGTTATCTTATAACAAAAAATAGAATAAACATACAGGGTATCACATATCACAATCAACAACAATCACACATAGCTGGGTGGGCAGAAGAAACCTAACTTTAAGTGTAACTCAACGCCACGCTTCATCTCCTTAAAGATCAAAAAGAAAATAAGTTCAATATAATCATTTAAGACAACAGTAAATATTTTAACCTAATATTCAATGATTCTGCCCAATTAACGAACAAATAGATCGTTCAATATTTATAAAGTTCATTGTTTACGTGAAGCGGAGCGTGTCTGTATTCTCTCTCATTATTTTAATAGGGTAATTGTGACTATATATTTTACTAATGTTTTTTTTTATACATGATTAGATAATAGGCCCGTCGTGGCGCATAAACAGTCATACACACACACACACACACGGACACACACGGATGTGTGTGTCTGTGTGTATGTGTGTGTGTGTGTGTGTGTCTGTGTGTGTGTGTGTGTGTCTGCGTGTATGTGTGTGTGTGTGTCTGTCTGCGTGTATGTGTTTGTGCATGTGTGTTTGTGCCTGTGTGTTTATGTGTGTGTGTCTGTGTGTGTGTGTGTGTGTGTGTGTGTGTGTGTGTGTGTGTGTGTGTGTGTGTGTGTGTGTGTGTGTGTGTGTGTCGTTCCCCACTGTCTGTCTAACTTTCGTGACATAACGTGTAAAGCGAGAAAATGAAAACACCTAATTAGGTGTTTTCATTTTCTCGCTTTGCTCCGGAGCAATTGCTCCGAGCGGGAATTGAATTCACAACCAACGTCGCCTTTTAAATATAGTAAACAAGCACCATTTTTATAATATAACCTAGCACAGCATTGCGTGTTTAGTGGCCAAAGTCAACGCCGAAATTTACCCCTTCACTAACTCTAGAAAATGACAATATTAAATATTTCCTCTCCCTGAGTAGAGATCGAACCCACAACCCAGCGCCACGACACGCTTCAAACTTCATACTTTCTAATTTCAATAAAACAAAATTATAGCTATAAAACATTCGGGACCAATTCAACCAACTTTACCCTTACCATTATAAGTTAACGCGGTATGAAGTACGGCCATAAATCTGGCCGTGATAGTCGCTGGCACCTCCAATGCGGTAAGCGTGGGTTCTCACCCGATCGATGTTAGCGTAGTTTACATAACGCCGTACAGTACGCTCGACAAGTAATGGCATATTGTTCTCTAGCCAAATTAAAATTCCCCCGATACAAAAGATCACCATTTCGTCTTGGTATACTTGGTACTTCCGTTCTCCTTTTTCCACTGTGAATTGTCGATGGCTTGATACCTGGCAGAACTTAACGCCACGCTTTACCTCGTTACTAAAATGAAAATATACAATTGTCTCGAGTGAGAAATGAGCCCACACCGTTTCTTTTAATAAAGATTTCGTACCAAAGAAACGAAAAAAAAGAAAAAGCAATTACAGAAGATTTCATTCATTTCATTCTAAAAGAGCGTATTTAAAAGAATATTTTTAATATTTTTCAACAAAACTGCACTAAAACAGTTCACTCATTCAGGAGATACGGTATCACACACAGACAGACAGGTCAAACTTATAACAAAAATATCATTTTGCGTCGTAGGTTAAAAAAACTAAATGCCATTTTTAATCAATCTACAGCTAGCATTAGGCCACGATTCACCAATTGTACTATAGCTTAGTTTTAATTTTGTGTGTATCGTTTTAAAATTTATGAGCTAATCTGATTGTTTGGAAGGTTTAAAATTTAAACTGTTAGTGCAGGAATTATTAGTTCGGCTTGGAATGATGTTGAAATATTGAAAGGGTATGTTTATTTTGTAACTTTATCTACATGGGAAGTAAAAAACTGAGTGACTTAACACTAGGGTCCCTGGAGCCGATAAAAATAAAGCTGGTATTTCCCACGTATAAGCCAACTTATGGTATTAGGTATTAAACAGTGGACTTAGTGCCCCACATTTTTTTTTTATCTTCACGCTGTACCCTTCACAAAGCAGGATAGGTAAGGTGAAAAAATTGAAAATATTAAATATAATTTCTACTAGCGTCCCTGCGCCACAACACTGCGTCCTGTCCTTAGGCAACGAGGTAAACGGCGGCGTTGAGTTCTGCCACTTAACACTCAATGCCACAAAATCGGCATAGAGTGGGAAATTGAAACGGATGTTTCAAGGTTTCAGAGTTCCTTCTGACAAATCCGCTAGGTTCCCAAGTGCCCTTTGCCTACTTGGGAACCTAGTGATAAATAATATCATATTCTGTTATCTAAATTAAATATATTAAATAAAAAAAACTTAGTTTATTGAGACAGATTCATTTAAAGGTTGTTTTTAATTAATATTTTATTGCGCAAGGTTAAATAATTGTACAAAGAAAGATTTAACATTGTTAGAGCATTTTTACAAATTAGCCGTTTTTCGTAGAAAATATAAAAGTTGTACATTTTTTTTTCAGCTTTTCACTATATGCCTACAGGGTAGGCAAAGGAAACTTTGGAAACTAAGACATCCAACATAGAAAATTTAAAGTTAAAGTTAAAAATATATTGTTAGGCAAGGCATATAATTCAATTCAAGATTATTATCATGATAACAATGCGTTATCTATTTCAATTGATATTTTGAAAAGAGCAACTGTTGAGTTTCTTGCCAGCTCTTCTCAGCAGAACCGCCTTCCGAGCTGGTGGTAGCTTCCTGTAGGACTGGCACTACAGACCTTTCTATGTAACTTGACGATTCAAAAATGCTTGTAATGGCCTATTTGAATAAAGAATAATTTGATTTTTGATTTTAAGATTTTAATTTATTAAAAAATATACTCCCCCAATTTGGGAATCCAACCCGTTACCGTCGCGTTTATAGTATAACGCTGTGTCACTCTCGCTTTGAATTCCGCCACTCACTACGTTAGCACTGGAAAAGTCTACTGACTGTGGGGTCTGAGTTAACACTAGTATATGTAGAGGGAACCTGGGAACCTAGAATTATCCTTTTTCTAACTAGACACTTCCCTATCCCCTTTTCCGCAAAATCCTCGATCCCGAGTTACGTGACGGAACTTAACACCACGCATTACCTCACTACCAAACAAACGAAAACAAAGAAAATGCAATTACATACCAATTTAAACTAACATCCATTTCATTCTAAAAGAGTACGGTATTTAAAAGAATATTTTCAATTCGTACTTCTTGAATGGCCGATAATTATATTTGTAAGTCACGTACCTTACGTAGCCTAATTGTTATTCAGTAGATGCAAATGCATTCAGCGTTTTATGCGGAAAAGTTGGAAATTATTATTTCTACCATTTATATATTCGTTGCTGTTTGAAAATGAAACCAGAACGTTGGCGTTGATATAACAGGGTAGTGAATTCAATTTATTTTATATTATAAAATTTTGGGATTTGGCGTGGACTCGCGTTTCTTGTAAGCTGTCTACTGTTGGACCTAGTGTTAAGGCACTCCGTTCCGTTTACCACTTTCTGCCGCATTTGAAGCATTGCATGCCGAACGCTTATGCGATTCGCCTTGTGAGCGAAGAAATGAAAATATTTAATTTGAAAATATTAAATATTTCATTTCATAGAGTGGTGATCAAACCCACAACTTGCAAATTAAATGTTAAGTAATTTCATTTCCTTGCTCTGGTAACAACGCATAGAGCGGCGTTGAGTTACGCCACTCAACACGCAATGCCTCAAATTCGGCGATGCGTGAGGAACGGAACAGAGTGTCTTAACACTAGGTTCCCAAGGTCTCTCTGCCTACCCCGCCATGTGCAGGATACAAAAGAAAATAATAAAAAATCACATATTTAGCATACTTATTCACTTTGTGCCAAGTACATTTCAGCCTCCTACTAACTACCCGCATTTTATATATTTAGACTCTTATATATTTAGACTCTTAGCTACTTTATATTTCTCTTTAAAAGATAAAATGTATGGCATTCATTATTTATTCCCGTTTAGTATTCACGTACATTGAAATATTCATGTTTCATTTTTCTGGAGGTTGGTGCTACACACATCCAGATTGGGATTATAGCTCATGTTTAACAATAGATGGATTGTCATGTTCATTCTCCATAGCTATAGAACTATATTTATAAAATATAAACTAACAAGCGACCCGCCCGCGGCTTTGCCCGCTTAAATTTAACAATTTGATTTAATTATGTTAATTACTTTTGCGTACTCTTTTAAGGCAATCTATATGCATTGAAAAATAAAATGTAGCATTTTTTTTTAATAAATATTACTAATTTTAGTAACTTTTTTATTTTTTTTTTATTAGCCAATGTCGAGGAAAGGTTGCCAGAATAGAAAATTGAAAACTACATCTCAAACTAATTATTCATTTTTGAGATTAGCGCCTTCAAACGCACAGACAAACAGACAAAACCTTAGGGCCTTATTATATTAATAAACTTTCCCTATACGATTTTTGTAAATATATTTTCAGTGATCAGTTACTGATATATTAAAAGTGTAAATTTGTAACTTTCATTCCCAAGCATCAAACCTACCAACACGGAAACGGAAACACTTGAAGAAATCCTGGCATTTAGAATTTTTCATTTGTCCATAACCATAACAATTTCTACCGGCAATGAAGCGAGGCCATTCATTCAACCTGTCGACTGTCGTGGGGAGGAAAAATATTTGATGGCAGCACAAACGTTTTGTAACGTTTCGTCCCCTTGCGTGTAATCTGGGGACAAATCGCAGGGTGGACAGTGAAGCGTCTTTAATCTAAGCTTTGTTGGGACACGTCTGTTGTTAGTTGTACTGTTTTCTTAAAGTTTTACACGTTTTTTTTGTGTTTTGCCATTTTTTTTTTGTGTTTTTGGCGTTGTTTTGCCTATGTTTTTTTTGTTGTTTTGGATATATTCTTTTATTTTAATTTTGGAAGTCGCAGTGCAGCGGCACAAGCGTCGGACTCGACAGTTGGGTTCGATCTCCTTTCGGAGAAATGATATATTTAATATTTTCATATTTAATATTTTCATTATTAAACATTTAAAGTTTTCATTTCTTCACTCTGGTAACAAGGCGGAGGCGTTGAGTTCCGCTACTCAACACGCAATGCCTCAAATTCGCCGTAGCATGGGGAACGGAAAAGAGCGTCTTAACACTAGATTCCCAAGTTTCTTCTGCCTACCCTGCCATGTGCGGGATACAGCGTGAACCTGAGTAACGTCTTTTACGTTCACGCTGTATCCCGCATAAGCAGTGGAGACCTGGATCCCAATTTAACAGATACAGTTTTAAATTAATTAACGCTACATTTTGTCTTGTTACTAGTCCGGAGACATGAACCCCATAACCATGGCGTTTCCAAACACGACTTCGTACCATATGACATTATCACCACAATTATCATAAGTATTAAATTTACACTATATATATTTTTATATCTCTAAGGAGTTTAGACCAAAGCAGCCATTTCTGTCTTCATTCAAAGTATTCCCCAGTTAAATTTCTTCAAGATATTATTAATAACAATATTTAAGTATCATTTCTACAATTGTTTAGGGAATATTCTTGGGAAATCGCGTTCTGATGTTCAATTTACTATTATTTATGTGGTGTTAGGTTTTGTTTAGATACTAATGTTGTTTTTAGTCTTTTTTATATCTGGTTAGTCTGGTAAAGAGGCAAATCGCGGCGTTGAGCCCCGCCGCTCAACAGGCAATGCCTCAAATTCGGCGGAGAGTGGGGAATGAAAGTGGAACGGAGTGTCTTAGTACTAGGTTCCCAAGTTCCTTCTCGGCAGGGTAGGCCCTGCCGTGCGCGGGATACAGCGTGAAGCTGAGCTGAGTATAGCTATGAATCTTAGCAGTTACACACAACTTAGGTTTTTAGTTCTTTTCTTAGCTTCACTTGTAAAGGAGTTGAGTTTTCAAGCACTTCAGTTCTCCGCTTTCTGCCAAATGTTTGACGTACTGTGTATAGCCATGGAACTCAACATCGCGCTTTGCCTACTTATTAGAGCAAAGTGTGAATCAAGCCCAACACCGCCTTTGGCTTCTACTTATCTTTAATGACAATGCAATACAAAATATGACATCATTAAATTGATCAGATGCTAGGCGTTGATGCTGAAAACTGATAATCTCTAATTTTGTAAATACGACAAAAACATGTCCTTTTTATTTTTCAAGGCTTTTTATGTAAACATATTTTTAAAGGATTAATTTAAACATATTTTTTGCTTGAGGAAAATAAAAAAAATGCATTATATAGAACCAGCTAACAAGTAAAATTTACTTAGAAAACATGGATAAGTTGTGAATTGTATGAAAATATGATTACATACACACGTATCGTACCACCTCAGTCTTCTGTATAGAAGAGTTCACCACAAAAGTTATAGAGATTGGTAGCGATAAAATTCAATATTTATTATATTTAAAGACTACTTCAACACGGAAGTTAGGAAAACTCGATTTCCATGAGAAGGAAATTTATGTTCATACACAAACGGATATATATATATATATATATATATATATATATATATATATATATATATATATATATATATTGCGTGACGAGTGATGTACCTCAACTGGCCCATGAAGGTAACATCTCTGCTTTGTCTAGGTACCACGACAATAAGTTTACTATAAAAAATATCATGTAATATTATCATTTATTCGCTCTGGTAAAAAGGCAATACCCTAATACTTCAAATTCAACGCAGAGTGGGGAACGGACCGGAGTGTCTTAACACGAAGTCATCAAGTTCTCTCCGCCTACCCTGCCATGTGCGGGATACAGAGTGAAAGCTAACAAAACATTATATGAACATTTTGTTTATAATATTTAAACAACTTGAGTTCTACAAAGTTCCATTTCACTCGCTCGAATCTTTGAACAATAGGTTTTACTTGGGCTTACAACTGGATTTATGTTTCGCCATAAAGAAAGATCTTACGCATCGGCGTTGGCATACCACAGTATAGATGAAGCCAACTAACTTATATAATACATGAATATGGCAACTTTTTGGTTAAATATATGTAATAGTGTCTGTCTCTTTGTGGTTGTTGTGGCGTTTTATAGATATCCAAGCTTTCACAAAAACTTATTTTTGCATTTTGACTTTGCCAATTTGTTGGTGATTGAATAAAAGGCAATTCTGGATATAGACCTATCGTGGTGCAGCGGCACAAGCATGTGATTGTAGCCGACAAGTTCGATCCCCACTCGAGGAAATGAAATATTTAATAATTTCAATTTAAATATTTAATGTTTTCATTGTTTCGCTCTGGTCAAGGCAAAACGTGGCGTTGAGTTCCGCCACTCAACACGTAGTGCCTCAACGGAAAGTTGATAACGGAAGTGGAGTGCCTTAACACTAGGTTCCCAAGTTCCCTCTGTCTACCCTACCATGTGCGGGATACAGCGTAAAGCTGAGTAGAGGACAATGTAATGTAAAAATTATAATATTATTCAGTGTTTCTATCATTACACACGTTGTTCTGATATTACATTGGAATAGCGACTGCACCACATTAAGACAAACATACTAAATCAATAAGCTGTTAATATTTCTAATGCCAAATATTGGCAGTAAAATCGCTTACATGTGATCCACACGTAGGAAACGAAAATATTTATTTAGAAAACATATAAAAATTTGGACGTAACAAGGTTTAGGATCGAGCGATCGTTGCAAAAAAATAATTTGAAAAAAGTGAGATTTTACTCTTTTTTTAATTTTGTTATAATAAAACTTGGTTTTATTATAACTTTTTTAGAAAAAGTATTAAAATTTGACGTAGCAGGATTTGAACCTGCGCCTTTTGGAAGTTGTGCTAGCCACTAGCTCTAGCCACTAAGCCGTAACTTCTAATCTAGCTACGTCAAAACTCCTAAACGTCTGTTACAATTGATTTATGTTTTTAGCATGTCTAAATAAAAATAACTCAACACGCAAAGCCTAAAAATTTGGCAGAAAGTGGGGAACGGAAGTGGAATGGAGTGTCTTGACACTAGGTTCCCAAGTTCCCTCTGCCTACCCTGCCATGTGCGGGATACAGCGTGAAGCTGAGCATCTCTAAATATGTAAACGTACATATATGACACTGTCTGTATGTTTGTTTGTGATTATTGTGTTATTCTTAATAAATTGTATCGTGTTTTTAGTTTCACGCTGTATTCCGCATATAGAAAAAAGGGAAAGATGTAATAGAAGGGAGGGTAAGTATTTTTTAATCGGGATATGACCATTTTTTGTTACGCTATACGAGGGTCTCGATTAAGTTATATTATAGATGTTATACTCATAGACTAGCAATTTTGTTACACTAACTAAAACCTCATGGTACCTCCTAAGCCACCACAGGTTATTCCATAACCCCAGCGCTGGGAACCTGCTAAGCACTTAGTGGAACCTGAGAGCCGCTGAACTCAACGCCGCACTTTGCCTTAATATATTTTTATTAGCACGAATAAATATAACATAAATAAAAATATGGAAATAATAAAGACTGCAAGATTCACGCAGGTGTGCATATGGAGTATATCTTGAGAAATATTTCTAGATTGCTTCGTTTTAAAGTAGATAGCTTTGTTAATATTAGAACTGCCAAAAATATTTTTATTTATTCTCAGAATTTATAACAAGACGTAAATAGTATTTGAACCAGTAACTACCAATAACCGGAAGTTATCTGGTCACTATACGGAATAGTTGAATATATCTCATTATATAGAATGTTTCAAAATTATAATTTAAAAGATGTTTTTTTTATCAACACGTTGTATCAAGCATATGGAAGGGTGGGCAGAGTGTTTGAACTCTCCATTTCGTTCCTCACTGTCCGCTGATTTTGGAGAATTGCGTGTTGACTGTCGTAACTCAACGCTGCGCATTGTCTTGTTACCAGAGCGAAAACAGGAAAATATAAACTATTTCATTTTCTCCTTCTCATTGAAATATTTAATATTTTCAATTTAAATATTTAATGTTTCATTTCTTCGCTCTGGTACAAGGCAAAGGAACAGAAGTAGAACGGAGTGTCTTAACACTAGGTTCCCAAGTTCCCCCTGCCTATCCTGCCATGTGCGGGATACAGCGTGAAGCTGAGTTTTTGAGAGAGTTGAGAGTATCATTTCCTCAAAATTACGCGCTAATCTCAGAAACGGCTAACCAGATTTAAAAACAGTTTTCAACTTTTCACTATTATATTTTGGCAATCCCCCTTGATTAAAAAATGTGTTGTTCGGCGAAATTGCTACAATTTTATTATTTACTAAGCTGAAATTTCAATTTTTAATGTTAAGATACGTTTTTTTTTTAATAGCTTCACGCTGTATCCCGCACGAGGCAGGGTAGGCAGAGGGAACCCGGGAACCTGGTGTTAAGACACTCCATTCCACTTCCGTTCCCCACTTTCCGCTGAATTTGAGGCATTGCGTGTTGAGTGGCGGAATTCAACGCCGCGCTTTGCCTTATTACCAGAGCGACGAAATGAAGCATTAAATATTTAAATTGAAAATAATAAATATTTCATTTTCTCGAGTGGGGATCGAACCCAGAACCTGTCGGTTACAGTCACACTCTTGTGCCGCTGCGCCACGACAGGCCAGGTTAAGATAGGTATTGCATTAAAAATTATGATGATATTAGATCACGAAAAGTATTGTGATTAGTAAATAAAATAGCATGTAACACGGCGGACAAAGCCGCGGGCGAGTCGCTAGTTCTATTATAGAGAGAACCTCATAAAATTTAAAAAACAAGCGTTTATACAATTCGACTATATACCTAATATTAAATAACTGTATCAATTTAAGAAAATATATGTTTGTTCCGCTTTCACGCAAAAACTACTGAACGCATTTAGATGAAATTTTACAGTAATATCGCCTATATACATTAGAAAAACAAAAAGGGTACAGAATATATAAAAATATTATATATTTTTTTTTGCTATTAAAAAATTTAAGCGGGCGAAGCCGCGTTTTATGCCTACAAGTAAGAATACACGATTCTTAATAGTAACAAAAAAAAAAGCGGTGACATTAAAAAAATCGTGCCCTATCGCTCTCTAAGGGTGAAAAATGTGGGGATGGCACGAGATGGCGTAGAATTGTCAACCTGACAACGTAGCGAACACTATTAAACATTTAGCTCGAGCACCGTTTTGATTTGCTGATTTTTTGTGCGGTCTGTCGTGGCGCAGGGGCACAAGCATGTGACTTTAAACACAACGGATTGTGGGTTCGATCCCGGCTAGTAGAAATGAAATATTTAATACATATTTTCAATTAAAATATTTAATGTTTTCATTGCTTCGCTCCAGTGCGGCGTGGCGTTGAGTTCCGCCAGTCAATACGAAATATCTCAAATTCGGCGGAAAGTCGGGAACGGAAGGGAGTGTCTTAACACTAGGTTCTCAAATTGTCTACCAAGCATGTGCGGGATACAGCGTGAAGAAGCTGACTGAGTGAGTTGCGTTGACTGACTGATTTGCCAGCCGGTTTTATCGTAATAAATTATTTTTTTTTACTAACTGTGGTAGCAAATGAGTGTAATATTGAGTTCCGTCACTCAAATAAATTTTATTACTAAATATGAGCACCTTTTCTTTAGAATTTTTGAGACCTTTGTTACAGTGGGATGTTTAGAGGAACTGAACGCCATGCTAGTCGTCTCATTACCTAAAGAGCCAAGAAATTAATCTATCGTTAGGTGTTTTCAAACAGCGCCATGTATGAAATAGGTTTCCAACTACCGCCATCTACTGATTCTCGATAGCCTATAAAGAGAGAGTGGAACTGGATGATTGCTCGTAGGCTTTTGGAGTGTACGGAAGTGTTGTGAGAATTAGTATCAGTCATTATTAGGGTCACTTTAGCCTTTAGCTTTTGGTTATTTTGATTGTTGAAGTCTACAGTATTTGTTTATAATAAATTGTGTCGATTCGCTTTATTTAAATTGTAAATAGATGACTGTGCTTTAATCAGTATTGTATTTTTCTTATAAAGTTCCACTTGTGAATATAAAAAATTAAATAAATATATCATTTAACATTGTCATTGTATTAAATGAATATATCATATAAAATTCCACTTCTGAATATAAAAATATTAAATAAATATATCATTCAAAATTGTCATTTCCTCGAGTGGACATTGAACCCACAACCAGACGAATTACAGACGCACGCACTTGTGCACTACGGCTGCCACCCTTGGACAAGTTTGTGGTTTAATCAAACTGAATGAACCATAACATTACAAATTTTAATAAGCATATTAAAGAACAATGTTTTATGTACCTACTTTAAATGAATTAAAATACTTTTATAGGTATTTGTTTATTAATTTCAGATTTTAAAACTTTAAAGAGGCCTGTCGTGGCGCAGCGGCACAAGCGTGTTACTGTAACGATAGGTTGTGGGTTCAATCCCCGGTCGAGGAAATGAATATATTCGATTTAAATATTTAATGTTTTCATTTCTTCGCTCTAGTCACAAGGCAAAACGTGGCGTTGAGTTCCATCACTCAACAGGCAACGCTTGAAGCGTAGCTTCGGTGGAAAGTGGGGAACGGAAGTGGAACGGAGTGTCTTAGCACTAGGTTCCCAAGGTCCCTGCTGTCTAGCCTGCCATGGGCGGGATACAGCGTGAAGCTGAGTAAGAAGAATTAAGTAAAAAGTGAGTTTAGTTAAACGCACTAATCTCAGGAACTTTACCATTTATCGAGGAGTGTGTGCATGTGTTTTTGTGTGTGTGTGTATGTCAGTATGCGTGCGTGTATCTGTGTGAGAAGTAAGAAGAAAAAGACTATGGGAGACGAGGAGAGTCACGTCCCTCGCTACTGATAAGCGGTAAAGCTAAGGAAAAATATCCTAATAATCATATATATTTTTATATCTCTATGTATATTTTGTATTGTATGTATGAAAAAAAAAGAGATTACGTAATTTTTCCTTATAATAACAAAACTAAAGTTATTTAACATCAACAAACGATAATTATGAATCAGTTGTGCAAATGACTCAAAATAATATTAACACGTGCGCGATTAATGAACAAGCTTCTATACTAGAAGTCAACCAGCCAACCAGTTTGATCCATTCCGTTCCGTTGTTTTTTCCACAGTTTGAAACTTTAAGTAAAATTTCATTTATTTCAGTTTTGGTGACTGTAAATGCAACAGGTTGTGGATTTCATATACAAACTTAATTAAATATTTAATATTTTCATTTCATCGCTATGGTAACAAGGTTAGGTAGAGAACGGTAGTATGTATATGGGAATAGAATGTCTTAAATCTAGGTTCCCAGGTTCCTTTTGCCTACCCTCTTTTGTTCCCACGCAAAAAAAAAACTAAAAAAGGAAATGCACGAAAGCCTTTTACTTTTACTTTGTCTATGAGTGTCCTAATGCTACCTGGCTAGTTAGTCAAAGTACAGCGTTGAGTTACGCCATGTAACAATATTTGTCTGTGTTTAACATAAAATAGAAATATATCACTGTTCTTTTTCAGTGATAAGTAAATAATATATAAAAACATTCTTAAAGAAAACTTCGTCAGAATAACGTACAACATTGCATAAGCATATCTCATTGTAGTTTACGAGATAGTTACAATTTTATTATACGCAAATATATACATGTATATACATAAATTAGCGCTGTCGGCTTATGGAAGATATAAGAAAAAGCATTATTGGTGGCTTTAGTTAATGCAATGGAACCCAAAACAATGATTTTTAAATATATTGACTAATTGTCTGTGCGTTTGTTCGCAAACTCAGAAACAAAAAAATTTCAAATACAAGTGAACAGATTTATATGCAGCTCACAATACTTTATATTGGCAACATAACCTCCAAATTTATAGAAAACAATGCTTTTATAGCGTGGCATTGAGTTCCGCAACTAAACACGCAATGCCTCAAATCCAGTGATAAATAGGAAACGAAACGGAGTGTTTTAACACTAGGTTCCCAAGTTCCCTGCCATGTGCGGGATACAGCGTGAAGCTGAGAGAAAAATAATAATCGTACAATCAAGCGGGCGAAGCCGCAGGCTAGTAGTGTTGTCCAATAATAAAAGTTCAGTAGTAAAACATAACAGATAGCATGTCACAAAGCCTGGACTGTTACTACAATACATTGCTTAGTTTGCCAGATTTTTAATGCAAAAGCTTCTACATTAGAGAATGGGACGTACATTTTTTTTTACGTTCATAAAATATTTATTATATCTATTGTGAAGCATTCCAGCGTTTGTAGTTATTGGCCCAATAACAGTCTTTTGTGTTGGCATATACTTTGGGAATAAGATCAGTTTTTTTTTTTCCTTTTTTCTAGGTTAACTCTGTTTCCCGCATACAATTGGATACGTAGATTATTAAGTATGTTGAGTGGCGTATTTCAACGCCACGCCTTGTATATCAGAAGATAATACTTTAAGTAATTAATATTGAGGCCTGTCGTGGCGCAGCGGCACAAGAGTGTGACTGTAACCGACAGGTTCTGGGTTCGATCCCCAGTCGAGGAAATGAAATATTTAATATTTCATTTCTTCGCTCTGGTAATAAGGCAAAGCGCGGCGTTGAGTTCCGCCACTCAACACGCAATGCCTCAAATTCGGCGGAAAGTGGGGAACGGAAGTGGAACGGAGTGTCATAACACTAGGTTTCACTTCCATTCCCTCTGCCTACCCTGCCTAGTGCGGGATACAGCGTGAAGCTGAAAAAAATAATAATAATAATATTGAATAAATAATTATCAATACTATACAAATATAAAAACGTATAAAATTTTGAACGAAGCAGGATTTGAACCCGCGCCTCTTGAAAACCGTCCAAGCGCTCTGACCTGCTAAGCCATACGTTCTCACCAAGCAACGTCGAAATTCTTATACGCCTGATACAACTCATTTCGCGGGTTCAAATCCTGCTTCGTTCAAAATTTTTACACTTTTTTAAATTTAGTATTTTTCGTTTCTAAATGTTAAATAACAATTAAAAAATAGTAAAAATAATGAATTGTCACTAACAATGTCGTATCTTTTTATACAATAGAAACATTTTTTTAGCTTCATTCTGCATTCCGAGGTAAGCTTGGGGAAACTAGGAACCCAGAACTAATAAATTCTGCGTGTGCCTTTTAAGACATTTCTGTACCCCACTTGGTAGGTACGCATTGCGAATTGTGGGGCGGGTCTCAACCCCACATTTTGCCTCAAGTCGCAATCGAACTCACGACCTGTTTTTAAAGTCACACATCTCTGCCCAAATATAATAAAATGGTTCTTGCTTAAGCAGAATACATTATAACAAAGTTAGTTGAAGTATTGTGGAACATTTCGCAACTCCTTGGCCTCAAGATAAAGCAATAAAGTAGTTTAAAGTGAAGAGTTAACAGGTTGCTTGTTTCTAGCATTTGTAGAGGCGCTTTAGGATTAAATAGAGCATCGAGACATTGCTTGCTGAGTGGCAGAACTCAAGTATTCGAGAAATGGGGACCGGAAGTGTCTTATCTTGAGATCTGTCGTGGCGCAGCGGCACAAGCGTTGACTGTAACCGACAGGTTGTGGGTTCGATCTCCACTCGTATAAATGAAATATTTTATTATTTTCAATTTTAATATTTAATGTTATCATTTCTTCACTCTGGTATTAGGCAAAACGCGGCGTTGAGCTCCGCCACTCAACTTGCAGTAACTTAAATAACCCCTCTGCCTAGCCAACCATGAGCGGGGAAACAGCTCAAAGCTCAAAAAAATTAACATTCAACCAGCACCAAAGCGAGTAATCCAATTTGTTGACAATTTGGACGAAACTTGCCGTCCCCGAAGAATTGCGGTTTCAATCTCCTACAGACTGAAATACGACAATGGATTTATTGCTTATTTGAACAAGCATGCGTTGACCTTGCGGTTTGCCTAAACTTTCAATTACGTTGTTCAAATACGGATACATACGGATGTTGTGTTTTTTGTTTATATATTATATGTATACAAAGTAAAGCGGTAGTGACTTGATGGGAACGGAGTGTTCTAATATTATGTCACTAGATTTCCTCTACCTATCCTACCAAAAAGAAGAATGGAAAGCTATAACAAAATTAGTATTGTGGCGGACAAATGAAAATGCTATAATTGTGCGATCGATTCCCACCCTGAGAATGAAAATAAGTTTTCATTTCACCTCATTCACAGACAAAGCGCGGCGTTTAGATCCGCAAAATACGAAAGTTTTGATAAATAGGCCGAAAATGGCTGATAAAGATTCATCTGCTTTACTATTTTAAGTAGGGAACGGAACGGAATATTTATGCTAACCCTTCTTTTTCAAGTTCTTTCCGCCTAAACTGCCATATGCGGGATACAGCGTGAAGCTAAAAAAATATAAAATCTGTATAAAATAAAATTAAAAATGAACTTTACGCTGTATCCCGAACATAACAGTGTAGCAGGTAACCTGTAAACCCAGTGTAGAGACACTCCGTTCCCATTAAAACACTTCCGTTCCCCACATTCCACCAAATTCCGATAACACTGCGAGTCCACTGGTGAAACTGAACGCCGCATATCAAAACATAAAAAAAGATAAAAATTAACGTTCAATGTTAAACTAAAATCTTTCAACATACCCTCAGTCACGTTCCACCGCCATCAACTCCCGAAACTTGTAATGAAAACTACTTATTTAACCAAAAGTTATAAACAAAGGGACACGCAAATAGAATTTAACGAGGATATTCATAAAACTTTGCCGAAGCTCGGTGCCATCTATAAGGGGGAGTTCACAAGATTTATTATATATATATATAAATATATATATATATATATATATATATATATATATATATATATATATATATATATATATATATATATATATATATATATATATATATATATATATATATATATATATATATATATATATATATATATATATATATATATATATATATATATATATATATATATATATATATATATATATATATATATATATATATATATATATATATATATATATATATATATATAATATATATATATATATATATATATATATATATATATATATATATATATATATATATATATATATATATATATATATATATATATATATATATATATATATATATATATATATATATATATATATATATATATATATATATATATATATATATATATATATATATATATATATATATATATATATGTAGAAATTAGTTCGTGTATTCAAAAAACAAATAAATTACGCTGAAAGGTTCTTACACTCGCATTGTCCTTAATATAATTTAATGTTGTTAGAAATTGAGATTTTAATGCTGTTAGAAGCCAGTATGTACCTACATTGAGGCTTTGTATCGCAAGGCCACATATGTGAGACTGTAAACGTAAAAGGTTGGGGGTTCGATTTCCTCTCGTGGAAATAAAATAAATATATAGGGGTGTCAAGGGACGCCCGGATGGAACGAAGTTCCTTTGGATTAAGTAGTGAAGGAATTGTATTTTTTTTTATTTCTTTTGAGTTATAAAATAATATTTCTTAGTATTATTAACAAATATATTGTAATATAAACTTAATGAAAAGGCTCAATTCTAGTAAAAGATATATTTTAATTAGTATTTATATTATTTTCTATTATTTATGATGGGGAACGGAAGTTGAACGGAGTGTCTTAACACTAGGTTCCCGGGTTCCCTACGCTACCCTGCCTCGTGCGGGATACAGCGTGAAGATAAAAAAAAAATTAATTACTTCTCTTTTTTTACGGTTTCGGTTTGTCAAGAAAAGGTGTGGCTTTGAGTTGAGTTAATATGAGAACCTAGGGGCAAGGCTGTCCAATACCTTCCGCCAGAAATTCTTGCTAGAGAGCGTAGAAAGTTTTTTTTTTTATTTTTTTAAGTGGTAATTGAACCCATAACCCAAACGCGTTAACAGTCGCACGCTTGTACCCCTACGCCACGACAGGCCTGAATACTAAAATATAAATACTTGTTCTATCACGAATAATTAGACGTGTCTTATCTATTACGTACATACCAGTTCACAATTATATATTCCATATGTATGTAACATAGTAAATATTTAAATTTGAATATGCAATTAAAAAAAAATATTTTAAATTTCCACTCAGTTTCTTATATATTCCTCCCACTGTGACACAAATGACACGGCGTTAAGTTCCGCAACGGAACACGCTATTAATTGAAAATTTGGCGGAAAAGCTGAGTCCTTTTCTATCCTGCCTACTCGCCTATCAGATAAAAAACGTATAGAAAATAAAACTTATAAAAAATCAAATTACCTTCGAACTGAATTATACAACAGATCTTTTTCTTTACGGACATTACATATATAACACTATGTAACTATGCCTGTCGTGGCGCAGCGGCACAAGCGTGTGATTGTAACCGGCAGGTTGTGAGTTCGCTCCTCACTCGAGAAAATCAAATATTCAATATTATCAATTAAAATATTCATTTTTCGCTCTGTTAAAAGGCAAAACACGGCGTTGAGTTCCGCCAATCACAACACGCAATGACTAAAATTCGGTGGAAAGTGGAGAATACAAGTGGAACGGAGTGTCTTAACACTAAGTTCCCAAGATCCCTCTGCTTGCCCTTCCATGTTCGGGATACAGCGTGAAGCTGAGAATGAGAATGAGAATGTATAGATATTATTACAAGGTTCCCAGGTTCCCTCAGCACTCAGTAGTGTTATTGCACTGTTACGTATAACGCTAAATATATATCTAGTTATATATATTTTCTTATCATAAACGTCTCAAGTCATTTGCAATCAATAACCTTCAAACCTAGATCTATAAAGTAGTACTGTTAACGAGAGCAGGTTAAAGGGTGAGGCTATCTTAATTGTTTCTGCGATTTGTGGTTTTCCATATAATGGTTTTTAAGTAAATAACTAATTATTATATAAATAGATATATAGAATATATGTTCTGTCTGACTGACTGTATAGGCACACGACAGGTTGTGGGTTCGATACCTGATCAAGTAAATGATATATTTAATATTTTCATATCCTCGCTCTGGTAAACTGGCAAAGCGCGGCGTTGAGTTTCGCTACTCAACACGTAATACCTCCAAATCCAAAATGTGGGAACGGCAGTGTATTTATGGAAACAGAATACCATAAGTTTAGGTTCCCAGGTACCCAGACTATGTTAGGGATACAGCGTGAAGCTTATTAAAAAAAATCAACTTCAACAATCACTCACGATTTTTCAATAGAAAGCTAAAATGTTGTGAAATTTTATTCTCGATGTTGAAGTGATTCAATTTGCCTCTTACCTGAGGTTTACGCTGGATTGAATTCAAATTCATCTTGAAGATATTACGTATTGTTTATTTTATTATTGCTTACACAGATCTTAAAAAGAATTTTATTTCAGAATGGGAAATAAAAAGGTTGTGTTTAATAAATATTAGGTTCCCAAGTTCCAGTGTATGTTTGTATGTAGCTCAATATCTCTTAAAGAGTTAATCAAATGATATTTAACTGCAGTATAAGTAGATGACTGTAAAAGTGACTGGTTGTGGGTTCGATCCTCTTTCGAGGAATTGAAGTATTTATTATAAATAAATTTAAATATTTAATATTTTCTTGCGGAAACTAGGGAAATGGAACGGAGTGTCACTAAGTACCCTATGGTTACCCTGCCATATGCGGGATACAGCGTGAAGCTGAAAAAATCTTTGCAGTAATATTACCTGGGCGAGGCAGTTAAATTCACAGCACAGTAATTACCTGTAAATAATAAAAATGGTTTAAATTTACATTAATTATAATAAGAAATCTGTGACAAAATGCATACAATGCCATAATTAAAAAAAAAAAAAAACAACATATATTCACAATGTCTCGTCCTGGAAAAAAGGCTACGCGCTGCGTTAAGTTCCACAACTCAACATCAATGTCTTAAAAATTAAGCAAATCGTAGGTTATATACGTAAAGCTAAAAAAAAAACGAAAAAATACACAACTAACATATTCTCTCACAAATCGGTTAAATGCATTTCGTAAGTCATGTGGTACGTGAATTCATCAATACCTCACTGATAAGATACAGTGTCTGATAACAGATAGGGCCCTTCCCATCGACTTTACCTTAATACTTTATTAAATAAACCGTACAAACTAAATTTTCGCTTATCTATAGCTATTTAAAGGTTAAAATCGCGTGGGCGAAATAGAGTATCTGATAAACACTGATAAGCTGTTTACACTATGATATAAATAAAATATGTTAAAAGATTGTGTTGCAATATATCGATTTTCATAATGCATGGTTTTGCAAGTCTTTATCGATATTTATAGGTATTAAAGGAAAAAAAAATGTTTCTTTTGTATGTATGTCAGTTTGTGGCTGAATAGCTCCTGAATGAATTGTCGGATTCAAATGCGATTGAATCAAGCGAATATCGAATATCAATCGTAGGCCATGTTAATTGCGGTTGTTCTTAGCTTTTTTTTTATTAGTTCAAGAGTTACAAGCACTTTAACGAGTGATTTCTTGTGGTATTTTTTTTTTCACTCTTTTTAAGTATGTCTAGTTTTCTAATTCCTATTTCTTCTTCTACTTCGTAATGAACGTGTGACTGTAAACGACAGGTTGTGGGTTCATATTTAATATTTAATGTTTTCATTTCTTCGCTCTGGTTACAAGGTAAAGTGAGGCGTTGAGTTCCGCCACTCAACACGCAATACCTCAATTTCAGCGGAAAGTGGAACAGAGTGTCTTAACACTAGGTTCCCAAGTTCCCTCTGCCTACCTACCCTAAAGGAACCTTGCTGTGAGCGGGATACAGCGTGAAGATGAATAGTTTTCTAGTTACTCTTCACATATATATATTTTCCTGTACTATGACAGTGGATGTATAGTCGAAATGGATATAAATGTTAGCAACGTTTTTTTTTCATATTTGTTTGTTAAACATGACGTGTTATTTTTGAGCAACTCTTTTGCTGCAGAATTTCAGATACATTTTTAAATATAAAACATTTTTCAGCCTTCGCCCTGCATTTCACACACAGCCGGGTTTCCGTACACACAGAAACAACTTGGGAACCTTGTGCTAAGTCACGCCGTTTCTGTTAAGACATTTCTTGTCCCCAATTTCCGCTGAATGAGACATTGTGTGTCAAGTGGCGCTCAACTCAACGCTTCGCATTTTGCCTCATTACGAAAGCAACAAATTGAAAGCATTGAATATTTCATTACCCCGAGTAGGAATCGAACCTACATCCTGTCACGTTTGTGCCCCGGCGTTACCTCTGGACTCTAATGGGGAACGGAGCGGAGTGTCTTAGCCCTAGGTTCCCAGGTTCCTTTTGCCTACGGGTAGGAAGAAAAACAAATAAATGAAAAGAGGCAGATATAATTGCCACGATATTGAATATTTCTTCCGACCCGTAACACTCAGTAATAAGTAATAATTCGCTTTGAGCCAAGAATGCAATGATACTCTTTATACTGTAGGAAAACACCATTTGAGATGGTATATCGTGGCATAAGGTTGAAAGTACGATTTCCATTTCGATCAAAATTAAATATTTTATATTTTCTACTTAAATATCTCATGTCTTAGCTCAGGTAACAAGGCAAATCGCGGCGTTGAGTTCCGCCACTCAACACGCAATAAATTGGGGGATAGTGGGAAACAGAACCCTGGCGTGTGCAGGATATAATGTGAAGCGAAAAAAAGATTTAACCAGTCCATTACTGTAGTAATAACTTTAATATCAGTGCCGTTAAGTATACAAAATTCATACAAAAGCAATATAATATTAAAAAAAAAATATTATCATCTCTGGGACGCGTCGTTGAGTCTCGCCACTCAACACGCAATGCCTCTCAAAGTGGGGATGGGGAACAGAGTGTTTTATCACTAGGTTTCCTAGTTTCCTAGTTTTTGATTTACTATATACACTATTTATGTTGTATTTATAATATTAACTCCAGGATGCATCGTAAGATAAAACGTTTATAAATCTAATAATAATATATATTAAAAAAAATAAAATATTTTATTATTTTTTAACAAAATTATTTAAAATGCCTATAGTAATAGTTCATATAAAATAGTTTCATACTAATTGTATATCAACCAATTAGATATTCCCAATAGCGAGTAAAACACATGATTCATTACACATCGACTCAGATTTATTATTGCACTGGGGTTATAGTAACGGTGGCTTCAGGCTATCATTAACGTCGTAATCACAACGATCTGGTTATATAGTATTAATATTTACAAGCGTTTACACGAGGCTTCGCCTGTTACGTAACTCATAGGCTTAGAAGGCTTCGACGGAAGTCTTTCGGACAGTTTGTTTGTCTGTGTATATATAAAGCACTGTAGCTCTTGAATAAATATATTGATTTGAATGTTTCTTTTAATCGAAAACCGTGTTTATCGCCGTTGTTCTTAGATATGTTTGATGAAAATTTGTTTAGCAATTTAAGAGATACAACCACTTATAAGAAGAATATATAGTGATTATTTTAATCGAGATTTTCTAATATTGTAGATTTTGTATTATTAACCAATAGTTCCTAAGATTAACGTATCTACCTAAATAAACATCTACTATACTTATTTTATGTACTCATTTTATATTTTTTGTTCTAATAGCAAGCAGACTTTGACAAAAGTTACATTGATTTAAAATATTTAGTTTGTGATAATTGCTATATCTCAAACTAAATATTTTAAATCAATGTAACTTTTTTAACTGATTAAAGTAAACACAAAATTTCAAGAGAAAGTAGCCAAAACATAACAGAGAAAACTGCATTAAAATCTGGCTATTTTGTTACGTAAGTTAAGTATATGATTTTTTTTATATATCTTCCACAAACAGCCAGTAAGGGGTTACAAATTTGTTAGTACATAGTATAAATTTTGGCAGGTGAGTATTGACTAATTTATATGCTAATATTATAAAAAATACATCCTTATAATATTGATGTTTCACGTTTAACATTACGAATAGTGTGGAAACTGATCCTGCCTTATACTTAAATCTCTTTCTTCTCTGAACAACAAAAATGTATTGTCTAGATGTGCTTTGTAAGATCAAATATAGGACCACTGTAGCTCAGCAAAAATGAATACATTTACTCGTTATTATAATATTTTTTTTTACAAAAAACATATAGTTAGGCAGAAAGTTGACAATACAATTTTTTGTACTTCTATACTATTTATTTAAATTTTATCATGGGAAAAGCACAGCGTACGAAAATAAAAGCTAAACGTTGACTTCCGCCGCCAACACGCTCTGCCTTTAAAATTTAGCAACAAATGCGGAGCGGGCACAGAGAACTTGGGAACCTACACTAGGGTTCCCAAGTTCCCTCTGCCTATACCGCTATGTGCGGAAAGCTAGCTTCAAAAATGCTATACCTATATCAATTACTTATAATTACTAAATAATGCACTATACAAACAAAACCACAACAGCAGTTTTATGTTTGCTTTGTTTTAGTAAATTAACTAACATACTATGTACATAGTAAATACGTATGCACACATATATATATATATATATATATATATATATATATATATATATATATATATATATATATATATATATATATATATATATATATATATATATATATATATATATATATATATATATATATATATATGTGCATACGTATTTACTAATAAAAATGGAATAGAATTTCTACCTTTAATAATAAATTGCCTAGACTGAGAATTGAACCTATAACTAGTTGATTGGAGTATGTGCCTATACTAACTTGCTCATGGCAGGATGGAGGGCATCGGAATAACCGTAAACCTTATGTTAAGACACTATTCCGCTCAGCAGAATTTGAAGTATTGCGAGCTGATTGGCGGAACTCAACGCAGCGCTTTGCCTACACTTAAAATATCCACGCCCCATGAGGGCCTTATAAATCAAAGCTTCCCGAAAAGCTTTTGCTTGCAGCTTTTTGTTCGGAAGTGGCAAAAATTCAGATAAGAAGAGTCCTCAAGCTTTTCATATTCAAGAGGCCACATACTGTTTCTAAGTCATTTTTTGTATGTGTACCAAGTGTTTTTTTACATAACAAGCACTTTAAGTCTGGGACGATCCTTTGTGATTGTGATTATTGTTGGGCATTTAAAAATATATTGATACAACGACTGCATATGATTAGAATGAAATATTTTAT
Organism: Eueides isabella; assembly: GCA_019049475.1. Lineage (NCBI taxonomy): Eukaryota > Metazoa > Arthropoda > Insecta > Lepidoptera > Nymphalidae > Eueides > Eueides isabella. Next base: position 10,656,731 of record CM032408.1, on the reverse strand, counting down.
ATATAGACATTCCGTATAAGACATTCCGTTCCGTACCGTCGTAATTGAGACATCGCATGTTGAGTGGCGGACCTTAACACCGCGCTTGGCCTTGTTACCAGAGCGAAGAAATTGAATTCTACGCTTACAATAAATCTGTAACCGATCACTTATTGTGTCCAATAATTTATTAAGTACAAACTTACAAAGTAGAAAAAAAGACTAAGTATTTTTTTTTCAAAGAAAATTCTGTGATCGGCCGTCGATTAACTAGCATAAGCTTTATTCCTACGAAACGGTTGAATGCGAGGAGCTGAAGATCGATTTGCGTCTCATTATACGGGTTTATATCACAGCAGTGGACGCGGGCAGGCTCCTAATAAGTAAATGAATATTCTACTTTTCTGTATCCTGCGTATAGCAGAAGGAACCTGGGAACCTAGTGTTAAGGAACCTCCGTTTCCTACTTTCTACCGAGTTATCGACATATTGTATACTGAGTGACGGAAATCAACGCAGTTTTGACAAGTTACCAGGGCCAAGAATCGAATATATACGTTGCAGCTTTTGCCCCTTAATTAATAATATGTTAAATATCGACATTTTTCAAGTTAAATAGAAAAAGGAACCCAAAAACAGAGTCTACAATTTATCAGTTCTTATTACATCATAATTTATAAAACTACAAAGCTTTAAATTTCATCGCTAGAGCATCTTGTTATTATTTCAATATAATGCCCCTTGAGAGAGCAGATGCTATAAAATGAAAAGGACAATTTACTACTCGAACACTTTAAAATATCATTTTTATTTTAGCTTGGCGGGGAACTTGGGAACCTTATTGAGAAACCTTGTTCTTCTCCTCACTTTTCGTCAAATTTGACACATAATGTCTTAAATGGCGGAACTCAACGCGGCGTTTTGCCTTGTTACTAGAGCGAAGAAAATGAAAACATTATTATTATTTTTTGTAAGAGTTGAAAAGGCCACTTGTAGCGTTTAGTCGCAAACTTATGCCCATGCGCCATCATTAGCATCAGGCGATTAGTATAGTTACCAAAATGTATAATCTAAGTTTGCTGTATATAGAAGGACATGGAACTTGGAAGCCTAATGTTAAATCACCATTTCCCACTTTCCGCCAAATCCGGAAGCGGCGGAGTTCAACAATTTAGTGACATGGTAAATAGTTATTCGTTCATTCAGTTTCACGCTGTATCCCGCACGAGACAGGGTAGGCAGAGGGAACCCGGGAACCTAGTGTTAAGACACTCCGTTCCACTTCCGTTTTTTTTTTGGTAAATAGTTGTAATATCAATGAACGCAATATTACTTTATAACTGAAACAAGTAAAATTATTTTGAAATATTTTTTTAGTACAAGTTATTTTATACTTGATAACATATAAAAAACAGCTTTAAACATTTTTTCGATTTTATACTTGATAACATATAAAAAACAGCTTTAAACATTTTTTCGACATAGCAGGGTAGACAGAGGGAACCCTCGCTCGAATCGTCACTTAATTTAGGTGATGTCCCCTTCCACCTCGGAGGTTGTAAGTTTTATTCTCACCTGAGCAAATTTATTATTAAATTTTTGTCAGTCTATTGTTAAGAAAAACGCAATATCGCAATAACCCATAAAAAAAACGGTGACCGGCGTCTTAAAATCAGGTTCCCAGAACGGAACGGTCATATGAGACACTGTATAATAACTTCCGTTGTCAGGAACAAGGTTACAATAAATAATATGGGAATTAGGTCAATATCCACGTGTGTAGGCAATACGAGTTCTTATCAAATCAAGGGCCACTTTTAGGGCAGCGTGCTCGAACGATGATAGTCCGTGTCATTTTGCTGTCCACTTATAGCCACTAGCACTTACGTAAAAAAAGGTGGTATAATATTTAAGGCCTGTCGTGGCGCAGTGGCACAAGCGTGTGACTGTAAAAGATAGATTGTGGGATCGATCTCCACTCGAGGAAATGAAATATTTAATATATTCAATTTAAATATTTAATGTTTTAATTTTTTCGCTCTGGTAACAAGGCAAAGCGCGGCGTTGAGTTCTGTCACTCAACACGCAATGCCTCAAATTCGGTGGAAAATGGGAAACGGAAGTGGGACGAAGTGTCTTAACACTAGGTTCCCAAGTTCCCTATGTCTACCCTGCCATGTGCATCTCTCCACTTATTTTAGTTACGTGAAATAAAAAATTCTATTCAGACTCTCATATTTTTTACATGTTTTTGAAAAAATCTGTTTAATTTTCCATTTGTGATGTCTCGAGTTAGATATAGAATACATGTTAGAAAGAGGCGCGGCTTCAAAACCGTTAAATTTGTTTACATTTTATAAAAAAAAACGTATTAAAAATATTACATCTCCCCAAGTTTGAACTGAGCCCACAACCAAATCGTTACACACGGCTATACCCCAAATAATTCGTACCAAGAATCATATATAAATATATTCATTCTACGTAAATACTAGCCTATAGAAATATATACGATAGATTTATACATAAAGTAATAAGGTAAAATTGGGTCGGCTAGTGATACATCATAAGCATTGATCAAGTTCCTTTCTTATCAAACGGTTGAGGGCCCTTTCGGCGTATCGTCCTTGAGATGCGATAGCAGTGTCATTTTCCTACCCACTTGATGATCCTGTGGGTTAATTAACCGACACACAAAAAAGGTGTTACAAGTTTAACGTGTCAGTTTGTTTGTGGCATTGTAACTCTTGAATTATTGAACGGATTTGTATGTTTGTATGTTGTATTAAAATTGTATTATTAATATGTACGTAGAAGCTACAGGCACGTTATCAAGACAAAGTTGTGCTTTGTATCGTTGAAATTTCTAAAAATATTAAATTTCGTTTGGTTGTTTTATGGAAGACAGTATCTGTAATATAGGTTTCTGTTATTTTACAAAAATCCGTTAGTTTGATGGAAGTAACACCACGTGACTCTGTAATGGTTACAAGTTCAATTCCTGTTGCCCCGGTTTTGATGTTAAATATTACGAGTGAAGTCCAATTCAGACGGAAATGTAATGAAGTTGTCTAATTCACCTCTAGGCTCCCCGGTAATATTATACGAAGTAAAGCTTATATAACTATTACTGAAATACGATATTTATTTCTAAACGAAAATATTAAAATAAAATGACAGTAGTATTTTATACTGTATCTATTATTCCAACATTGAACAAGCCAACAAATGTTGTTTCTATTTGCCCATATTTATTGAATAAACCCGACAAAACAATCAACAATGCGTTTGAAATTGAAAAAATATATTATATATATATATATACATACAATTTTCGTACAATTATGTAGGTGTTGGTATATTGCTAGCCTTTCAACGCTCGACGCGTAAAAAGATGTGTTTGTATGTGACGCCGTAACTCCTAAATGAATTAACTGATATAAGCTTTTTTTTTTTTTAAATCAAAACGTTCTTGGCTATATATTTGTAATTTGCATTTGCAGTTTAAGAGATAGAAGCACTTTGGCAAAATGGTGGGGTGATAATTGAGTTGGGGAATTATTTTTTTTTTCTCACTTTCACGCTCTATCCCGCATATGGCAGGTTAGGCAGAGGAAACTGGGAAACCTAGTGTTAAGACAATAACAATTTCAACGGAAAGTCGGGAACATTGCGTGTTAAGTGGCGGATTTCGATGCTACCAGAATGTAGAAATGAAAACTTTAAATATTTTCATTTCCTCGAGTGGGGATCGAACCCAGACCTATCGTTTACAGTCACACGCTTGAGTAGCTTTGCTACGGCATGCCTCAAATATGCACTCGAGTGTTTCTAACTGCAGAGCCATGATAATAAGTGTCACATTAGCTTTTGCACGAACACGTTGTGTCCAAGGTGATTTTTTTTCAAGCAGGTTTGATGATTTTCAATATACTTCTCCGTGAACATTCAAATTTTTACTCGGACCAAATGTACGTACACTGAAATTTAACTTTTCAGACATAAAATACCCGAGTGTAAACAGTATATACTAATATGTATATTAGTTACTAACTCAGCTTCACGTTGTATCCCGCACATGGCACGATAGACAGAGGAAACTTGGGAACCTAGTGTTAAGACACTCCGTTCCACTTCTGTTCCCCACTTCCCGCCAAATTTGAGACATTGCGTGTTTAGTGGCGGAACTTAACGCCGCGTTTTTGCCTTTTACCAAAGCGAAGAAATGAAAACATTAAATATTTAAATTGAAAATATTAAATACGTTATTTTCTAAAGTGGGGATCGAACCCACAACCTGTAGGTTACAGTCACACGCTTGTGCCGCTGCGCCACGACAGGCCTCGGTAAGCATTTATGTTGGAATTTCTAGAGTAGTCTATTGGCAACTTTAAAAATGTGTATGGGCGTTATAGTTACATTCTATATGTCCCAGTAAAGTATCTAGATAATCTAACTTAAAGTAGACACTTTATGTATCTAGATAGATACAGTGAAATGCTTTGAATTGTTCGACAAGATTCCTTGATGAAATGACGATCTAATGCAATGCAGTTTTAAAATTTTAACAAGTAATTCCTGAGATTTTTCCGTTTAATAATTCAAATTCAGATCCGAAGAAATTACCAAATGGATACAAAAAAACAGACAGATACGTCAAATTTATATCATCGTTTCTTGCGTGGGTTGAAAAAGCAATTTGTTTAATATTTTTTAGGCATAAGTTTGTTTTAGTTTCTCATTTTAGGTAGAAACCTAAACTGGATGTGTACTATTTACTAAGAAAATGTTCAACCTTTTTCAAATAAGTTATATGTAAACGAATATTATTTACAATTACAATAACTTTTTCAAATTTTAGAAAATAATATACTCAGCTTCACGCATGTATCCCGCACATGCGAGGGTAGGCAGAGGGAACTTGGGAACCTAGTGTAAAGACACTCCTTTCCACCTCCTTTCCCCACTTTCCGCCGAATTTAAGGCATTGCGTGTTGAGTGGCAGAACTCAACGCCGCGTTGTGCCTTGTACCAGAGCGAAAAAATGAAAAATGAAAACATTAAAAATTTAAATAAAAAATAATATAGATTATCATATATTCCGCATACCGTGGAACAGGCTAGGGAACCTAATGTATAAAACACCCCATTCCCCAGTTGACATCACAGACATCACATATAAAATGGCGGAACTCAACACCACGCCCTGTCCTGTTACCAGAGCGAGGAAAAGATAATTTCCTAAATGAGAGACGAACTGACAGTCACAGTCATTATGTTATACTCTGCCACCGCGTTACGGCCACCATTAACGGAAGTCATCATTTTTTTTTTGCCACTTCCAATAATCATTAGTATTATATTAATTTGTCATTAAAAGACTATGATGCAATGATTTTTTGATCTTAAAATAATCAACATATTGATAGTTTTTTAAGTGTATAAAGAATGCAATAGAAACATATTCAACATAGATTTTAAAAGAAGAATATTTTTTTTTACTTAGGCACAGGGAACTTAGGAATATAGTGTTAAAACACTCCGTTCTGCTCCGCATATTCCGCCAACCTTGAGCCATTGCGTGTTGAGTAGAAAAATGACAATTCTACTATATGATTCATACTAATCTCCCTTCCGTTTCTTCTTGGAGTTAAGACCAGAATCATAAATAATAGCTAGAACTAAATTAGGGTGCTCAACATATTGACCCATAGTAAACTATCACAAGATTTGTTAGCACTGTACAGTATAATTAATTGGGCTGGTCGGACTTGTGGGAGACTTAGTAAGACAAGACCACAGTGGCCTTTGATTGGTAACTTGGTGCACCAATGTTTTAATCCTAATTGAATAACTGAAGAGTAGCCAAGATTTGCTCGTCAGTCTATATCTCTTATACATCAAATGGGGAACCAAATGGAACCTAGTTTTAAGACATTCCGTTCCCCAGTTTCCTTTCAGTTTTCGAGATATTGCTACAAAACACAACACTGTACTCTGTCTTGTTGTCGAGCAAAATAAAACTAATTTAATTCCCTATAATACTAATTGTATAGCTGAAGAGTTGCCAAGATTCTCGTTTTGAATTCTCAAATTGTCGCACATTTTTTTTGTTCTCGACTTTCGGGTTGTTACATTTACACATAAATTGCTTTGATGGAAACTTATTAAGCGAATGTGGAACGTTTTTTGCTGTATTGTAATAAATTTGGTACTTAATTATATTATATAATTAGGTTACAATAATACAATACAATGAATTAAGGAAATTCTGTTGATGTGTTGAAGTTGTTTAATATCCCGCAGGGTAACAGCCAGAGGGAACTTGGGAACCCTTGGGCGTTGTGTGTTGAGCGGCGGATCTCAACGCCGTGTTTTACCTTGGTGTCATTGAACTTAAGAAAAAATGAATATTTCAATTTTTCGATTAGAGATCGAACTCACAACTTGTTGTTTTTACAGTTACACGAATGCCCCCCTGCGCCACTACCCGCCTCATTGGATTGGCGTGTGTTGCTTGAAAGGAATATAAAAAATATTCTGAATTTTGAAAAAAAGATTTCCTACTTCATTACAAATATACATTATTTGTAATGAACTAGCAAATCTTTCACTACATACTTTTACCGAAGACTTTACTATTACATAGAATTGGTGGAAAAAACGAGTTTAAAAATCATGGACACGTTCAGAAAACAATAAAAAATGTATAACGCATTAGTGAGTGGTGTGATAAGAACAGGGGGCTCAAAATTGACTTTTAAAAACACAATGTCAATGATACTGGAGGAAGGTCGCGTACAAAGCGTGAGGGCCCTTCGGTGATGAGGTATAGTATAGTGGTGGAGGTTGATTTAAGTAGCAAAAGTGAAAAATGTTAAAGTATGGACAGTTGTTAAAAGTTTTATTATTCACACGGTAGTTCTAGGTTCATTTCTTAAATTTGGAATGTTTATTTTTTTTAAACTCGAATGTTACTTTTTTATCTTAACGTTATTAGGCATGTCGAGGTAGGTAAAGAGGAGTTAGTGACAAGACACTCTATTCCATTAACTATGTTGCGTCGACTTTGAAGTTGCGTCCTAAATGGTGGAACTCAACGCCGAACTTAGCGTTATTACTACAGCAGCTTCACGCTGTATCCCGCACTAGGCAGGATAGGCAGAGGGAACGGAAGTGAAGCCTAGTGTTATGACACTCCGTTCCACTTCCGTTCCCCACTTTCCGCCGAATTTTTGAGGCATTGCGTGTTGAGTGGCGGAACTCAACGCCGCGCTTTGCCTTATTACTACGGCAAGGAAATGAAAAAAAAATCATTCACTCATTTCATTTCTTATAGTTACTATGTTAACTAATTGTGTGATCAGATCTAATCCTCAAGTACTGAAACTGCTAATAGTCATACAAAATTATGATTATTTCCATTCGACCATACAGACGAAGTCACATATAGAAGCTAGTAATAAATAAGAAATAAGTTGTATCGAATGCTTTTAAAACATGTAGATCTTCGTTCTTACCACAACAATATTAGGCTAAGACGTAGCTTTCTTGGTTCGATACAAATTATGTAGTTTAAAATTCAGACTCGATTTCAACTTTACAAGATTTATGGTAGAAGTTTCTCAGCTTCAAGCCGTTTCCAACAAGATAATAAGAAGCTATTGTTAAGACACTACGCTCCCTATTGTACCCAATCTTTTAGACATGTTGGTGACTGGCGGATCTTAACACCGCAGTTTGTTTAATAAAAATCATTTCCGTGAGTGTGTATCGAACCCACTGTCATTGCGTTTACAGATTGTTCTACAGAAACTATTTTTCACTGTACATCGACGGACACAAGTGCAGAGTAAGCTGAGAGATCTTGGGAATATAGTGTTAAGACACTCTCCGGTCCCATTTAGATGTCTCCTTTTCATACTTTCCGTCGTGCCGTGATTTACCTTATTATCAAGGGTAGGAAAAGAATTATTAATTATTTTAATACCCTGACCGGGAATTGAACCGACAACAGCCACGTTTCCAGTCCGCCACGGCTTCATAGAATAAAGAAAATATACATTAAAATTGAATATTTTGTTTCCACTTAGAAATTAAAACAAACAAAGTAATAATGAGGTAGATGGAAATACGATTGTATTGCCTCAAGCTATCTCTTCTAAGAATCTTTGATAAGAAAAAGCGCATTTTGTAAAATAATCCTCGAAACAATACATTTATATTTTTATTTTTACTCAACAATATTCGACCTCATGTTAAGCGGAAAGTGGGGAACGGACAGGATTGTTTAACACTAGGTTCCCAAGTTCCCTCCGCTTACACTGCTTGTGTGAGAAGATGATAATTTTTTGCCAACATAGATAATATATATCAATACTAATGATATATATTATCTATGTATGATGAGGCCTGTCGTGGCGCAGCGGCACAAGAGTGTGACTGTAACCGACAGGTTCTGGGTTCGATCCCCAGTCGAAGAAATGAAATATTTAATATTTTCAATTTAAATATTTAATGTTTCATTTCTTCGCTCTGGTAACAAGGCAAAGCGCGGCGCTGAGTTCCGCCACTCAACACGCAATGCCTCAAATTCGGCGGAAAGTGGGGAACGGAAGTGGAACGGAGTGTCTTAACACTAGGTTCCCGGGTTCCCTCTGCCTACCCTGCCTCGTGCGGGATACAGCGTGAAGCTATATAAAAAAAAATACTAATATACTAAAATTGAACAGTTTGTATGGTTAATTGCGCCAATCTCAGGAAGTACTGATTCAAATTTTATATATTTTTTTAAATTTTATTACTTCATTTATCAGAAACGGCTATACAGTACCTTACGCTTATTAATTCAATAGACACTATTTATGTACCTCAGTTAGAATGTATCTTATGTCATATAACGAAAAATTATTTCCGAACGACCAAGCGGAATAAGTTTAGCAGGTAAAAGCTAGTTAAACAAAAAACTATACAAACTTATGTACATAAGGTGCAATTGTTTACGTGACAGCTCCTGGGTTCGATTCCCACTAGAAGAAATTAAATATTTATTGTTTTCAGAACCACGTTATGGAAACCAGGTAAAACGCGGCGTTGAGCTCCGTCGTATACGCAATGCCTTTAAATTTTGTCGGAAAGCCGAGAACGGAAGTGTTTTAATGGGAACAATGTCTTAACATTTTATCAATTATATTTTATTAATTGTATAAGGTAGTGTTCCATGAGAAAACGAGTTAAAATATAAATAACATAATGTATAACATGTGATTTTTTTTCATATATTTCCTAAAGTCATCATAAACATTTTATTTAAATATACAATTAAAAATCAAACCACAAAAAAATATATATATGTATATAATAAATAAAGCGCTATACTATCGCCTCAAACAAGATTCTCCTAGTAAAGAATAAAAGTACTAGATATACTAGAAATTCACTCTAAGAAATTGCGCGGGTAGATCGAAAAAAATATATCAAAAGAATGAAACGCATGAGTGACTTCTGTGAATGGTGCCTCATTATCGATAGTGACGATGGCAGAATTGTACTATCTACAAACGGTAGACTGAGACAATAATTATTTAGCGTTATGTTCTATTTTTATTCTTCTAACGCGGTTGTGGGCTGTGGATTGAGTGACGAGACACTGCTTATTCTATTTTCCGACTTCTTTAAGCGATACGTTGCATCCCTTATTTAGCAGGGTAGGGGCAGTTAGAGGATATCTGAGAACCTAGTGTTAAGACACTCCATTCCGAATTAGTCACTTAGTTTTCCCAATTTCCATCGAAATTTGTGAGTACTGAAATTAGTCACTTAGTTTTGACATGGCTTACTGCTTACTAATATTTAAATTTCTAACTTCACGTTTTATCCCGCTTACAACAAGATATTCAGAGAGTACCTAATGTTAAAGTATTCTCGACAATTTGTTTCAATTTTTTAAGAAAATGACTGTAGAACTACAGGTTGTTTTTTTTTATGAGATGCCACAGATTGATCGTCCGTACTGTGCCTGTATGTTTCTAAACAAGGTTATGCTTTTTACGAAGTGAACATATCGTTTGAAATATTTAACATTTTCATAAAAGCGAGGCAAAGTGCAGCGTTGAGTTCCGCCACCCAATATGCATTTCTCATTAACCGGAAATTGGGGAACTGAATATCTAAAGGGGAACAGAGTGTTTGAACACTAGGTTCCCAAGTTCGATAAGCCTATGTGCGGGGAACAAAGTGTGTAGCTAAAAATCAATAATCGGTCTGTCAGTAACGGTTTAAATAATTTGCTGTTATGTCAAAATAAATATTACGGTGTTTGAAGGACAAGAAAGGTTTGCCAAAGACTGAGTCTTTGCTGTGGCAATCATTTTTCTGCGAAGACAAAGCGCTAGACGTCGAAACATAATATCTCAAAACTTGAGCGTACAGTGTTTTAACACCAGATTTCAACTGTCTGATATGGAAGAATCTTTGGCCCCGGAGCCATGGCAGGCCATGGCCCCGGCCTGTGGCGGTTAAGGAGGACTACCGTAAGGTTATTCTTGATAGATGTGGTTGGACTATATCTGCCGGCCCATGAAGAAGAATCGAGTCCCAATCCGGTGGAGGACCCGTGGGCTTCCTCACAAAAAAACAGCTGTCCTCTGTCTACCATGCCAATTCTACTAAAAAAAGTATGCAACATCCACCCAAATAAACTAGTCCTTTGGACATCCTGAACATTTGCATAAAAAATCTGGCAAAAGGTGATAAAAAACATGGGTGTATTGGAATTGACTGCTTTGCATCTACCTCACGTAGTTCAATCTTTTAAAATTTTACTCGATATATCGAAAAATCGAATGCAAATGAAAGCACTTTGTTGATACGTTACACGATGTAACGACGACAAGGATCTAAAAGAGAATAAAATAAAAAAAGAAAAGAGGCCGGTCTGTAAACGCCACAGGTTGTTAGTTCAATCCCAATTTCAAGGAAATAAAATATTTAATATATTCATTTCCTCGCTTTGGTCACGAGGTAGCGCTTGGTGTTGAGTTTCGCAACACACTACTGCCCACACTCAATACGCTGTCCCCACTCGGAGAAATCAAATTTCATATTTTTATTTAGCCGCTCTAGTAACAAGGAACTCAATGCTGCGCTTTGCGCAGCAGCATTGAGTTCCGCCACTCAACACACAATGCCTCAAATTTGGAAAATGAGGAACGGAACGGAGTGTCTTGACATTAGGTTCCCAAGTTTTCTTCTGTCCACCCTGCCATGTGCGTAATACTACGTGAAGCAGTTATGGAAGAAAGACAGAGAGAGAGAAGAGAGATAGGGCAGAGGGAGAGTGAGGGTAAGTAAGTAATTCAAGCGGGCAAAGTCGCAAGCGGATGGCTAGTATAAAATAAAATACTATTAAAACCAATTATTTTGAAATCCAACAAAGCTAAAAGAATACCTACGTATTATTGTGGTATTTTTACTGAAGAGAAGTTAAAAAGACCAAATCCAACTCCATTGATGCGACGTGCGGTATTGCACCTTTAAAGCTTTGAACTTATAATGCTTTTGGAAGCTTTTATTAGAGCTATACTTACTACAAGCTTTTATAGCAGGTGCGAATGTCACTATGGGTTGTAGGTTCGATATTATTTTGAAGTAGAGTTTTTAAATATTTTATGTTTTCATTTCTTCGCTCTTCGCACAAGGCAAAAAGCGGCGGTGAGTTCCGCCACTCAACGCAGTGCCTCAAATTCGGTGGAAAGTGAGAAACAGAAGTGGAACGGAGTGTCTTAACACTAGGTTCCGAAGTTCTCTCTGCCCTGTCATGTGCGGGATACAGCGTGAAGCTTAGTAAGAGAGTTGAGTATTATATTAATTCTCCTTAGTATGACAATACGTTTAGGGATGGCAATAAGTTTAAAATACATCGATAGCTCATAAAGCGGAACTGCACACCAGCTCAGGACTTTCTAAAAGACCAATCTATACGAATTTAAACTTATAATGGATTTTGTAGTTTAGACACCATTTTGTAACAGTCTGCTATTTCTGGTAGAAATTTAATTTGTATAGCTTGCTCTGTAGTGTAAGCGTGCGACTGTAAACGCGAAAGGTTGTGGATTCAATTCTCAATTGAGGCAAGTAAATGTTTAATATATTTATTTTTTAGCTCTGGGAAGAAGGCATTGCGCAGCGTTGAGTTCCGCGTGTGAAGTATTTCAACACGTAATTCCCTCTGCCTATACCTTACCGTCACGTGCAGGATACAATGTGAAATCAAAAATCAGTAAAGCCACGCAAAGCAATTTTTACCTACTCTCGTTTGTTTATTTATAAATAATCTAATGACAAACGTAAAAAAAACTATTTTTAATGTGTTTTCTTGATTGTTTGTAATATTCGGTTAAGTTAAGGATATTTTTTTGAAAATATTATGATGGATTCCTATTAAATAGATCTCTCTGAGCGAAATCTGGGCTTTTTATAAACTAATAGGTCCTAACTTCGCTACTTTTCATAACTTAGTTTAATAAAATCTTTTGCTCAATTCTAAGTTTAATATAACCTTCTGCTGAATTTCCAGGATATCCTTAAAAAACAACGATTTATTTGATTTTTTCTTATCTTGGCTAGTCCAAGGTATCCAAGTTGATATTATAACTTAAGCAAACCTTCTTCTTGGCATTAATCCCGGCGATTGCCAGGGTTTGCCTTCCAACTCAACCAACTCCCGTTGGCAAGGTATTTGAGGTACTTAATCCCAAACTACGTTATATTTGGAGTACATAGAACCTGGAGTATGAACCTGGTATAAATACACTTTGTTTCAGTGCCATGCCGTTGCGCCACGACCAGCAAAATCTGAACTTACTTTTCATAAATGATATTGTGATTTACAAAGATACTGAATGTATAAAGTAGTATATAATGTAAATGCTACGAATAATGAACGTTATTGTATCTTTGTAATTCTACGTGTCCCCAAAATTAAATAACTAGCGGTCCGCTTGCGGCTTCGCCCGCTAGAACTACACAACTATTTGATCACAAATCTTAATAATTTTCGTATAGTATTCTGAACTTTTAAATATAATACCGTCATATTGTAAAGTTAAGTTTCAACCAATCCAATTAAATAATCATTTTGTATCAATTTTATCAAACCAAACATTTTATATTGATATAAGTACATTGATATAGTAATGTAATTTAAATAAAACAAAACAAAATATTAACAATATTTTTTGTAGCTTCCCGCTGTATCCCGCTCGAGGCAGGGTAGTCAGAGGGAATCCGGGAACCTAGTGTTAAGACACTCCGTTCCACTTCCTTTCCTCACTTTCCGCCGAATTTGAGGCACTGCGCGTTGAGTGCCGGAACTCTACACCGGCCTTCGCCTCCACCTCGCCGACTGGGGATCGAACCCAGAACCTGTCGGTTACAGTCACACGCTTGTGCCGCTGCGCCACGACAGGAATAATTTGCCAAAATATAATAAAGCTGCTTTAATCAGTTAGGCCGTTTCTGACAATAACGTGAACAAACCTACGGACAAACAGACAAACATTGTTTTGTGTTTTATTACACCGCAATGATACGATGAGATTGGCGTAATCTTCAGAGATTAAAAACCTTTTAAAATCAAAATATTCTTTATTCAAATAAGCCATATTAGCACTTCTAAATCGTTAAGTTACAAAGAAATGTGTGAAGTATCAGTTCTACAGGAAGCTACCACTGGCTCGGAAGGCGGGACTACTGAGAAGAGCCGGCAAGAAACTCAACAATTGCTGTTTTCAAAATATCAATCAAAGTAAATATGTAACATAATTAGCTTCCTGAATGAGTACCAACGGCTGTGAATAAATATACGTATGTCGCCTCCTATATATCATATATATACAAATGAAAAGATTTATATAAGCAATAACCATACCATATAAAACCAACCATATAAAATTGACTGATATATTTTTCTTATCTTCCTTATATCTCTCATTCACATGACTCCATATACAAAGAACTTTACAAAAAAACCGTAAAAACGTACATAAAACTTAAATAGAAATAGCAAAACTTCACACTATATAATGTCGAACCCAAAGATACCCAAAGGACCTATGGTCTATTTCTACAGGAAAAAGCTGGTTGTCAGCAACTTGGGACTTTGTCCGGACATTGATTTATTTGTGAACCGCCCAAAGAACAATTAGTACAAGTTTAATTGAAAGTTTTGCTTTCTATTCCTGATTTCTAGTGGATTTTAGGCTGAAGTCCTCGAATAATATAATAAAATAAAGTTATTTCTCTTAGTAAAGTGGAATTGGAGCTGAGATTTATTTCATGGGTATTTTGATCGGTATAATTAATTACAGAATTATATATGTAGATTTTTCTTTGAGTTTCACGCTTCAATTCGCACGAGTGGAACTAACATCAAGACACACTAATGTCCGCTATAGCCTGTTGAGTGGCGGAACTCAACGCCGCATTATGTACCAGAGCAGACAACTAAAAATAAATGAAATCGGAACCCCAATCATCGCGTTTACAGTCAAATATCAACCTACAATTCTAAACAGTATAGCAAAAAAATCACCATTTTCCTCAACCATAAATGCCTAACAGCAAAAACAGACATTAGCAAGTGATACTGATATTTACAAAGCCACTGAATATAACAGCGTAGTTCCTTGGAACATTTAAGTTTTTTGGCCCACGTTATGCCGACTTGAGGTTTATATGAAAGATAAATATAAATGTTTTTTGTGAGGAAAAAAAATCCTTTTTTGTAGCTTTACGCTGTATTTCGCACATGGCAGGGTGAGAGAACTTGGGAACCTAGTGTTAAGACACTCCGTTCCCATTAAGATACTTCGGTTTCCCACTTTCCACCAAATTTGAGGCATTGTGTGTTGAGTAGCGGAATTCAAACGTGCTTTTGTCATTTTTTTTGTGAAGTGAAATAGAGAAAGTAATGAAAATATTAAAAAAAGAAATATTTCCTCAAATGAAGATTAAACCCACAACTAAGTTTAAAGTCGTACGCTACAGCCTTTCTGGACAAGTGGACTATACAACACAACAAGAATTCTTTTAATCTTTACTACGCAAGAAGGCAGCAAGTAAAGTACATATTTACATATTTTCACCGTAAATCGCGGCGTTAAGTTACGCCACTTAGCAGTAATATCAGAAGTGTCTAAATGGGAACAGAGTGCTTTAACACTACGTTCCCGAGTCTCCAGTCTCTAACCTGACATGCACAACTTGAAATTGATAAATATGTAAAAACACGTATACAGAATAAGGAAAATTGTGAATTATTTCACGCCATATTACGTTTTTGGCGAAACGCTTCCAAATATCTACATTTATGGTAAAAACGCTGTCGTGTCGCAATTCGGACGTGATTGAACGTTAACTTTGGTTATGGTTTTAAATCTTACTTAGTGGAAAGTCTCTTTCATATTCTGTACTATACCCAAAGGTTGCCTGGAAGAGATCGCTCTCTTAGCGATAAGGCCGCCTATTGTACTATTCTAAATATTGTTACATATAATTATATTATGTCTTTCTGTGTGTACAATAAAGAGCAATTTGTTTTGATTGTTTGTTTGAAAGTTTTGGGTATTGTTTTAAAAAATCTAACTTTTTATAAGCTCCACGCTGTATCCCACACGTAGGGTAGGGTAGGGAGAGACTTGGGAACCTGGTGTTAAGGCACTCTTTTCTCTATATAACCGACAAACCTTAGAGGGTTTGCGTGCGAAGGCGTACAAACGAATAACTGTTGTGAAATGTATATAATATGTATATAATACTTATAATAAATCTGTAACATTATTAATGTAATAAGGTTAAAAAAATAGTATTTTTAAAATTTTGCGTGTTTGTTTGTTCGTCTGTATGTTTTGACGCTCTTTTCTCAGAAACAACTAACCGGATTTAAATGCTGTTTTCACTATTATATTTTGGGCAACCTTTCCTTAACATTGTTTAATTTTTTTTAATTTGTAAAAAAAAGTAAAAGTAAAGATTTTAATTAAAAAAAAATAGGTCCTACTTACGGCAAAATTGCCACATTTTTTTGTTTTCAATAAATACACGTTGTGTTAAGAGTGATAATTTTATTAGAACGAAAAGGTAGTTCAAAATAGTATATATTAAAAAGTAGAGTAAATGAGGCGGGCGAAGCCGCGGGCAGGTCCCTAGTATTTAATATTTTAGTACCTTCTACCTACAATGCCATGTGCGGGATACAGCGTGAAGCTGAAAAACTATAAAAGAAGTCACAGGATGACACAATAGCATATTACTCAATGGAACGGTTAGTACGCAGTGACACGCCTGTGGCTTTTTTTTTGTACGTATCAGCTATGAATCATATGGTCAAGGATTTTTGAAGTATTCATTGACTTGAATGGTAAGAAAAAACAATAAAGGCATTATAAAAAATATTCTTATTGCAATGTCTTTTTATATTATAAATGATGTTAATATTTCTACGTAAGTATTTTGTAAGGCCTGTCGTGGCGCAGCGGCGCAAGTGTGACTGTAACCGACAGGTTTTGGGTTCGATCCCCAGTCGAGGAAATGAAATATTTAATATTTTCAATTTTAAATATTTAATATTTCATTTCTTCTCTCTTCCTCTGGTACAAGGCAAATTCTCCGCCTAGTTATTGCCTAGTAGAAGTTAGTAGTAAGTAAGTTGCCTAGAAGTGTCCTTAGACGGTTTTAACTAGCGGGTTAAAATTTTTATACGTTTGCTAAACATATCTAAAATGAAACCGTTCCAAAAGACCGGAAATACACCGTCTCACCATCGCTCTTATACGAACTGAGGTCAAGAAATGCTTCAAGTTATGAAATATTGAACGTATCTATTCATACCGCTTTAGAGAAAATATATCTTGGTGAATATCACAGTTCTCGCAAAAAGAAGCGCGTTATAAATGTAACCTGTTTGTCTGTCTGTGGCACTCGATCTCCTGTATGACTGAACAGATTTGAGTGCGGTTTGATCGAAAGCCTGGTTTATCGCGGTAATATTTAGCTGTTATTTAGTTTAAGTTAAATTTTAAACTTATAAAATTTTATATATTCTTTATCGTTTTTATATATTACTGTGGTTCTTATATAATACTGTACTTGAGCGATATTTCTTACAGATAACATTATTTAATAAATAGACGTTAAATAAGAATAGTTTGTGATTTTTTTTTCATAGATATTATTTTTTATCATCCCGAATATAAACTGACAGTAAAAGGGTTAGTAGAAAATAAAATAAAATTTTACAATAATACAAGTAAATAATTTACCACTTTCATTATTTATGTACAATTAAAAATAACTTTTTTACAATAAATAAATAAATAAAACACATTTTCTTTAGCAAAATAACTCGTTTTTATTCTTCATAATTAATTCAACATAACAAGTAGGTTACATGTATAGATTGTATTGCAATTATGTCGTATAATATGCGTATCGCTCCTAATTGTACAGGTATTAGAGATTCTCAGGTATGTTTGATAGAAATCGGAATCAACAATTTCAAAGCTAGAACATTTTTTTTGTTCCTAGATTTCTTACACTGCCTGCAGTTAACTGTAGTATAAACAGTTGTAATGCCTAAAATTGATTGGAAAGTCGAGAACTCACTCTCAACTCAGCTTCATGCTGTATCCCGCACACGGTAGGGTAGGCAGAGGGAACTTGGGAACCTAATATTAAGACACTCCACTTCCTTTACCCACTTTCCGTTGAATTTGAGGCATTGCGTGTTGAGTGGCGTAACTCAACGCTGCGTACTGCCTTTTACCAGAGCGAAGAAATGAAAACATAATAATCAAATCGAAAATATTAAATATTTAATTTCCTCGAGTGGTGATCGAACACACACCCTGTCGGTTACAGACAAACGCTTGTGCCGCTGCGCCACGAAGTAGAGAACGTAAAAGTTTCAATAAGAACGTAGTGTCTGAACACTAGGTTCCCAACTTCCCTCTGCCTATCCTGCGTGGGATACAGCGTGAAGCTGATAACAATTAATTTAAAAAAAATAATAATTCATCCAGACATTCATAGATAAAACTGTCTACACTAATTCCTTGAAATTAAGGAATCCTTTTGAATATTAGACATATTTGTTAAACTGTGCCTTTCTTTATAAATATTTATGAATCAAATTATACAGTACAGTAAACAGCCAGATCAAATTAAAGGGCACATTATTATGTTTACATATCAAAGAATATATACAAAATAATTAGAAAAATATATGTATTTATTATTTCAATAATAATATTAGATATATTCGTATGTAATTATTTTTATAACTTCGCTTTGTTTCCTAGAAACTATAAGGAACATAAGATCCCTCAAACAAATCGAGAAATTGCGTGTTGATATGCGAAACTCAACGCCGCGTTAAGTCTTTTTATCATAAAAGTCTAAGAAAATAAAAAAAAATACAACTCGAACTCGAACTAACATCGAACCCGCACCCCACGTGTAATACAATAACTAACAAACGAATAACGTACATTTATGAGACCAACTTCATAGGTACACATCTGCACTATAAATTCGTGGAAAGGCCAAGCAGTGTAACCGGTTTTAAAACATATCTTAACACAATCACGGACAAAGAAATGGCACAGGTGCCTTTAACAGCCCTAGCTTAGTTATTATTAAATATACGCTAAGGTTCCCTTTTACTGAACGGCGGGTATTGTAACCTAATATCTTCGGTATTGCCGTCGAAAAATTTTATCGTATACTAAATATTATTATTAATTTTCGTACATATGTCGCTAATAACTGGGGATATCGACTGAGGGAAAGTAATGTAAAGACATTCAGGTTAAACCCGTTCCGGTATTCCGAAACGGATATCGAGTGACAGAACTCAACGCCGCGTTGTTTTCTTAGCATGGAATGATAAATATTATATAATCCATTGCTCAAAGCGGGAATCGAACAGACGCTTTACCGCTGAGCCACAAATACCTCGGCTTCACGCTGTATCCCGCACGAGGCAGGGTAGGCAGAGGGAACCCGGGAACCTAGTTTTAAGACACTCCGTTCCGCTTCTGTTCCCCACTTTCCGCCGAAACAAATACCTTAAATATTACTAATCTGTGCAATTTAAGTATACAAGCGGTAAAAAGATAGCAAAGATTGTCAATATTACAGCCACGTTTATTATAGTGGATATAATTGTTTTTCTTGTATTTCAATATTAAATTTTACCTTATATCTCAGCAATGTGGACTCCAATACGTTTGGGCCATACAAAATACATTCCTTATAAGGTACACAAATATAAGAGCACGGTACAAACAGAATTTCTTGTTCACAAGATGAATCACTACAGATAAAAGAATGCACTGAGACACTTAAAAACTACCACTAAACACGCATAAAACACGCGAAAACACTGGTTTTACACAATTATATGTGATTTCGATGTGTTCCAAACATATTTTTATCTTACTATCGTTAAGATAAAAGTTTTGTATTTGAAAAAACAACACGACAGCCCCTCACGGCGTCTAACGTACGACTGGCGTTCAGTTGACAGGAGTATAACCTGGTCGAATTGAAAAACCCCACGCGGTCTGTCATTTTTGTGGACCATGTTGTACTTTTTAATTTAGCCGCATTACTTACAGTCAAACTAAAAATTTTAAAAAGTTTATATTGAAACTTTTTTTAAATATTTTTTTTAATTTAGTTCATACAATTATTTGGAAATATTAAATTAAATTATTATACTTGTTATTAAAATTAAATTCCAAGTAATTTTACTTAAATATATAATGAACATAGGCGCATTTCATTGCATTCAGCATTGGAGGAATGTGCGGCTAACTTCACACGAATACCTGCCAGTTGCTTGGCGCCTTATTTTTTTTATCTAATAGCTCGTACAACAATGGTTCGTATCGGTAGCCGATTGATTATTGGTATTTTAGAAAGTTCTACCATGTACTTGTAATAATGGCCTTAAATATATACAAATTTTGTATTCCGGCTTTCACCGGAAAATCGCAATTGCTACTAAAATCTAGATATACAATAATTATTATCACCTAGAAAATATATTAAATTGAAGTGTGATTATATCTTTTTGTGGATTCACTTTGTATAAAACTTAAGCGGGAACCCAGTTAAGTAAGTAGGAAACATTGTGTGTTGAGATTCAGAGTTCAACGCTGCTGTTTTTTTTCTTGCAATAGGAAAGAAATGAAAATAATTGATTACCCGAAGTGGGCATCGAATCCGCAACTCTCGGGTTTAAAAACACACACACTGTTGTCCTGTGGCACGATGGCCAATCCAATATCCTTTTTTGTATTTGTAAGTTATAACGATTGAAGAATAAGCTTATATAAGTGTTGAAAGAGAAGTTTAAATATTATACCTATATATGTATATACATACAGGTACATACGTGCCTGTGTACCCGAAAGGTCGTGGGTTCGATTTCTACTCAGAAGAATGAAATATATATTGTCATCTCGGCCAGAAATGTTTTTATGGCGGCGGAGTGTGTCAATACTGGGTTCCCTTTGCCTACCTGTTGCATTAGGGAAGTATCTTGAAATTGTATAATTTCTGTTAATTAAGTTATACTTTTGTATAATTATTGATCTATCTCTCTCTCTCAGCCTCGCACTGTATTCTGCACATTGTAGTGTAAGCAGAGAGAACCTAGTGCTAAGACACTCCGTCTTTTTCCCACTTTTCGCCGAATTTGAAGCATTGTGTGTTGAGTGGCGGAGCCCAACGCCGCAATTTGAATTGTTACCATAGCGAAAAAAATACATACATTATTTCCTAGAGTAGGGATCGAACCCACAAACTGTCGTTTACAGTCACACGCTTGGGCCGCTGCGCCACGAGGTCTCTAATATTTATTGTTTATATATAAGTATATAATTGGTATACACTTTAACTGGCCTGAGGAGGTCAGAAAGAGTATAGATAAGAAATTGTAAATGATTAATTTATCATTTTATTTAACTAAGTGGATTATTGTTTATTCTTTTATAATTGGTAATATTTAATAACGTATTATAAATTAAGTTAATACTAGCGACGTGTTCGTGGCTTCGCCCGCTTGAACTGCATCAAAAGTTGTGCACTATTCGGAATTACAGTTAATAAAGTGTTTTAATAACGATATCGTTTTAAAGAATTGAGACTATGGTGCGTGGTCAGTGGCGGAGTTCAACGCCGCGCTTTGCCTTGTGACAAGAGTGAGCCAATTACTATATTAAATATTTCATTCAATCTAGTGGAAATCAAACTCACAACCTGTAGTGTATACACGCTTGTGCTAATTAATAAAAAAGTTATGAAGTTGTTAGAACAAGAAGGTAATTGGTATTATTAAATAAAATAAGTGTAATTCAAGCAGGCGAAGCCGTGGACAGATCACTAGTGAAATAAAAATTGGATTGGCAGTCTGTTTGTCTACCAGACGTACTCGTAGTTGGTAGTCAATTCACTGTAACTGAACTAGATGTTATTTTTTACAAGGTTCCCAGGTTCCCTCTGTTTACCCCGATATGGGCAAGATACAGTGTGAAGTTAAGTAAATAATTACAAAACTAATTATATGACCTTAAACTCGAGCGTTGAAATATTAACCTCTAAAGCATTCCACTATTCGCATTCTTTCTACATCATCAGACCAGCTCTAGAATACGCTACTAATTTATTGCCTTTAAATCTACGTTATAACTGTCAAATTTACTCAACTTCACGCTGTATCCCGCACATGGCAGAGTAGGCAAAGGGAACTTGGGAACCTAATGTTTAAGTACTCCGTTCTGATACCCACTTTCCGCCGATTACAGTCACCCCTGTGCCACAATAGGCCTCACACTGTCAATTCATCACTCAACACGCAATGCCTTAAATTCAGCATTTTATAAACGGAGAACGAAGCAGCGTTGAGTTCCGCCACTCAACACGCAATGCCTCAAATTGGGGAACAGAAGTGGAACGGAGTGTCTTAACACTAGATTTCCAAGTTTCCATTGTCTACGTTGCCACGTGCGGGATATATAGTGAAGCTGACAAAGCATTAATAATAAAAATATAGAAACAATGATTTCTTCTAACCACAGTTCAGCGGTTAAAAATATGTAGATAGATTAAAAAGAATGATGTACGGTCTGGTATTGAGGCAGAGTTGCCACTAAATACGCAGTGCCTTACGAATTCGGTGGAAAGTCTACAACTAGGCTCCTACGTTCCTCTAGGTTCCCAACTTCCCAAGCTAAAAAAAGACTATATATATATATATATATATATATATATATATATATATATATATATATATATATATATATATATATATATATATATATATATATATATATATATACATTTTTCTAAGCATGAACCGGATTAAGATATATCGCAAGTTAACAGTTTATTGTTGGTGTATTTGGCGCCGATACTATTAATATTGTTTGTATATGTGTTAATCACCTATTTGTCGTTATTGTTATTGATTATAACGGCGTCTCTTTCACGTTTTATTAAATAATAGCTTATTATTTGAGAGCTGTCGTGGCTAAGGGTTAGAAGCATGTATTTTTGGTTAGCTTCACGCTGTATCCCGCACGAGGCAGTGTAGGCAGAGGGGACTTAGTGTTAAGACACTCTGTTCCACTTCTGTTCCCCACTTTCTGCCGAATTTGAGGCATTGCGTGTTGAGTGGGTCACGCACTCAACGCCGCGCTGTGCCTTATTACTAGAGCGAAGAAATGAAATATTAAATATTTAAATTGAAAATATTAAATATTTCATTTCCTCGGGTGGGGATCGAACCCAGACCCTGTCGGTTACAGAAATACGCTTGTGCCGCTGCTCCCAAATTCCTTCTGGCTACCTAGCCTTGTTCAGGATATAGTGTGAAGCTTAAAAAAGCTTTTCTTGCTTATTGTTTTTCTCCTAGAACTTAAGCAGATGTGAATCTGGAAACAAAAATGTTCAAATAGCTGGCACAACCTTAGGAATTGTATGATAGCAGTAACAGGTAGAAGTATGTGGTATAGGAAGAGAAGTTTTGAAAAAAAGCGCGACGAATGTTGAAATGATGAAGTGAAAGATGCTGTAGAAAGAAAGAAGAAAGTATAACATGATTGTTTAGCCTCGGTTATAAAAAAGATCAAAATATGAGAGAGTTAAGGAAAAAAGAGTTTGCAGTTGCAAATACACAAAATTACTATTAGAAAGTACTGATAAAAATAAAGCGGCAATTCAGAGAGAAAGAGTTCATCTCTTTCTCTCTGAATTACCGAACAGCTTTCGGAAAAACACGAAGCTTATCTAGCAGCGGAACAGAGTGATTCCCGGAGTTGCTCGCTAACCAGTAGAACTAAACGGTTGCTTTCGAAGGACGGTGATCCTTTGGCGCTCCGTTCTCAAATAGCCTACCCCGCTAGTGGTACAGCGTTAAGCTAAGTTCTTACATTTTTCTTACAATCTAGAGCTAGTTAGTTTCTAGTCTATAGTATTTATATCTTGAAGTATTAGTTGTTGGGTACTCATTTTTTTTTTAACTTTTTATTGTATCTTGCACATAGCCGGGTGGGCAGGTATAACTTGGGAATTTTGTGTTAAGATACCCCGATCTTATTATGATACTTTTGTTCTGTCAATTCTGGATGAATTATGAGTTAAGCGGCGGAACTCAACGCCGCTCTTTACCTCGTTACCAAAGCAATGAATTTAAAATATAAAATTTTTCATTTACTCGAATAGGTATCGAACTTACAATTTATCGTTTACAAACGTCAGGTCGCACACTTTTTCTATTTCTTAATTAAGTTAAAAAAATATTAGTAATTATAATAGAAACCTATTGTTAACGTGAGGCCGTCAAGTCGAAGTGGGGCAGCGTCCTTCCATGAATATAATTGCATGAATAAATTAATATACCTATAATTTTTATATAAGTATCTTCACACTTGAATCCTAAGTCCCCTCTGACTACCCTGTGCGGGATACAGCGTGAAGCTTAGAAGGTTTTAAGCACTTTTTGATAACCATGTTAAATACTAGCGAATCGCTCACTATTTTCTTCTATTAATATAATCACTCTTAAGACAATATCTATACATTGAAAACTAAAGTTCTACTAGAATAAATAAAAAAATTGTAGTAATTTAGTCGAACTAAATATTTTACGTTGGCGTAACTTTAATATTTATTAACCAATTTAAATAAAATAAACAATAAATATTGAGGGAAGGTTGCCAAAATATAATAGTTAATTAGTTTATTTTATGGAAAAGACAAGGCAAACGAGCGTACGAGTCACCTGATCGTGAGTGATCACCGCCGCTGACGGCCCCGTGTAACACCAGGGGAGCTACAGGCGTGTTGCCGGCCTTTGAGGTGGAGATAGACACGCTTTTTGAGGGCACCCATCGTATCGACGTGGAAATACTGCCGCGAGTAGGTCTTTCCAGAGATTTGTTGCGCGTGGAATAAAATTCCTACGAAACCGCACAGTAGTGGAATGCCACGTGTTCAGATGATGTGGATAGTACATTGGTCAGCGACATACTGTGCGGTTAGCAAATTCGGCGCCAGGTACCAAGTCAAACAGTCCCGAAGAATGCTCCCCGTTATAAATGCGGTAGAGAACGCGCAGTGAAGATACGCCTCTACGCAAAGCCAAAGTGTCAAGCCCTTCACAGATCATTGGGTTTCTAATGATTCGAACGGCTCTACGTTGTACACTACTAAATGGTTCAAGCTGACACTGGGGTGCACCAGCCCAGAGGTGAGAACAGTATTCCATATGAGGCTGAACCTGGGCCCTTTACTGTCTCACTCTGCTGATGACCCTCAGTTTCTTCGAGGCCAACTTGGCCTTACTTTCCAGATAATCGCGATACTAACTCGAAAAGCTGAGGCCCAATATACTGATGATGCGCGCGGCTTTAAGGAGAGTGTTCTCGAAACCTGGTAATACCACAAATTAGTGGTAAATGCGCAGACTGCTGTCATCTGGCGGTTAAAGTAAGCCAGGTTCTTTTAGCCCCATACAGAGACATTCTCGAGCGATAGCTTAATATATAATAAGGCAAGTTGATTTCGGCACTTGTTAACGGTTTCCCGAGAAAGATTTTCACGGCCGGAGTATACAGCGTCATAGCAGCAGCAACATAACAGAATGATATGCAGAAGAAATAACGTAGGGGACAATACGCTGGTATGGCCGGCGTTCACGGCACGGTACGGCAGGTATTCGGAGCAGAAACCGTCGATACCAACCTTAATGGTGCACTTAGTGAAAAAGCTAGCGATCCAGTTGCATAAATTCTCGGAAAGACATCAAGACGAAAGTTTTGCAAGAAGTGCCCCGTGACACACTCGGTCCAAGGCCTTCGCCATGTCCAGACTAACTGCCACGCACCTTTGAGCTGCGGCTATTGAAAGGGCCTCCCTTTCACTAGCCGCAGCTCAACGATGCGTGAGGTAAACCAAAAAATCACTGGTAGAGCGACCCTGTTGAAAGCTATATTGGCGGTCGTTATTCAATTGGTTATCTTCCAGATAATCCAAGAGCTGGCTATTTATTATCCTCTTCATAATTTTGAGAGCAGGAAGGTGATAGCTATAGGCCTGTAGGAAGTTGGACATTAAAAAAACATTTAAAAAGAATTGAGCGTAGCGGGATTTGAACCCGCGTCTCTTGCATAGAGACCAAGCACTATGAACTAAGCCATACAGCCACATCGAGCCACATCGAAATTCTTATACGCTTGTTACGATTTAGTTATGTTAGAATCTCTCTACAGAGTTTTTAAGTAATTCCCGAAAAAACCAATTTATTGAAAGTAATTCCAGTCCCTTGAAAGAGAATCGAACTTACACATAACAGCAACAGAGTTACTTCCTTGGTTACTTCCTTTTGGGGAACGAAAGTGGAACGGACTGTCTTAACACTATGTTCCCGGGTTCCCTCTGCCTACCCTGCCTCGTGCGGGATACAGCGTGAAGCTGAAAAAAAAAAGGAAAAGCTACTTCCTTTTATCTTAATGTTCAATTTTATAAACAAAACTGAGCTATAAAATAAAATTCAAGAGAAAAAAAATGAAAAGACATAAAGAACTTAACATATAAAGGGTTCTTAGAATTTCTTTAAGCCCATATCATAAAGAAATATTATGTACTCATTTCCTTTTCTCAGAATCTGTTATCAGTTAAGAACTTTAATAACTAATAAGTCGTGCGTTTTGTACTTATACAAATAACATAGTAACATGGCTACCGGGAAATATTTTATCCAATTATTGTATACAATACGCATGTTTATATATTATTTCATAATGTGCTTCTGTTGATAGAGAAATCATATATATATTTCCTTTATAATATATTTTATGTGCCCAAACCACCGGAGCACGTTCTCCTTCATTCTCACTGTGACATCCACGCTAGTACCTACCATTCCGTGTATCTCTGCATTGGGTATGCGATCAGCTAAACTGACTCCGCATATCCGACGATGAGATCACATCTCTACAGTATTCATCTTTCTTACATTCTCCTTCTGTAATATCCACGTTTCGCTGCCGTGTAACAGTGTCGGTACCAACACTGCATTGTGTACGGCCTAACGCGCAGCTATGCTGACGTTTCGCCGTCTCAACAATGCAGCTAAGCCTGTTAACTCTGTTACCGGCAGCAATACGCCTTTCCACATCCATTTCGTATCTTCCGACTCTGCTAAACATACTTCCCAGATATACTACCTCATTCATTTATTATTGTTTGTATTAATAATGCATTTTTTTTTCTGCTTTACGGCTTGGGAATCTGGTATTTGAGGCATTGCATGTTGAGTAGCGTAACTCAACGCCGTGCCGTATTAGTGTTACCAGAATGAAGAAATGAAAATATAAAATAATTAATTTCTTTGAATGAGGAAATAATCTTAATTTAATTAATTAATTAAAGTCTCGTTTACTACTACATGAAATCTAAGAATGGAACAATAATTAAAGAAGAATATTTATTTATTTCTACTATTTTAAAAATGCTTTTCCACGTTTAGGAAATATTTTTTAAATTTATTCAGAATCTTAATTTTTTTTACTATATAGGTAGAGACAGACCTGAGCTACTAAGGAAAACCAACACCAATCAAGGGAAGACAAGTGTAACATTTGCAAAATAAATATTTAAATTTGAAAACATTTAAAAATATTAATAGTTAAATTAAAAATATTGATAATTCGCTCTGATTACAAAGCAAAGCGCGGCGTTGAGTTGCGCCACCCAACACGCAATGCCTCGAATTTGTCATAAATTGGTGAATGGAACTGTCGTAACACTAGGTTCCCAAGTACCCTCTGCCTACCCCGCCATGTGCGGGATACAGCGTGAAGGCGAAAAAAATGGAATATCAAAATATTCATATACATACTCGTATATATGTAAACACAAACCGTAACATTTGTCGTCGTTTATAAGCGTTATTGGGTAAATGGATTTATACGGATATACAATGATTTATCATCAGCTATCAAAATATGTTGAATTTTCATTATTTTTCATTACATTCTTTGGTTATTAAAGTAGGAGGTAGTCGATTCAATTTTGGCATTATATATTTTTATCTGTCGAAAAACAAATTGCTTACAGAGTATCTTACGTACAGTACAGTAGTAAATTGAGCATCATAAAATTTGGTACAATATTCTGTAAGGATTGACCTTAATAACATTTCTTTTACTCACTCACTCTGCTTCACGCTTTATCTCGCACATGGCAGGTTAGGTAGAGGGAACTTGGGAACCTAGTGTTAAGACAGTCCGTTCCACTTCCGTTCCCGGCATTGGGTGTTGAATGGCCGAACTAGAGCGAAGAAATAAAAACATTAAACATTTAAATTGAATTATTCAATATACCATTTCCTCGAGTGGGGATCGAACCCACAACCTGTCGGTTACAGTCAAACGCTTACGCCACTGCGCCACAAGAGGCCTCATTATGTGATTTAGTTTCACGTTTTATCTCACATACAGCAAGGTAGGTTGAGGTAACCTATCAAACGTTCTCATATGGTTTTTAGAACACTTCATAAAATCCTAACAAAATTACTGACTTCAAACTGGGAAACCTGTAATAACATAGAAGCTGTTAACATTGAGAAAAAGTAACCACAGTTCCACCAAATTCATGCGTCAGTTCAATTTGTTTAACCCCATTTTTAATATTCACATTTTGGTTCCGTTATTCTCACCTTACTTCCGGCCGCCATTTTGTTGAATGAATGAATGAGGCACATGATTTATCGTTATAACAGGATAACGCTTTTGTGGGCTTTTGAATTTCAGTTTTGAAAAGCTGTTTTATTTTCTGCCTTAAGTAAACTGAAGCTCTCGTGGCGAAAGCTCATCATTTTTCTGTTTATGACACGGTTTTGGGTTTGATTCTCTTTTAGGGTATGGAATTATGGTTGTTATTTCGCTAATTTGATAAAAAAAATTAGTTCCTCTAATCAACAGGTATTACCTCCAAAACTGAGCGATGCGAGGAAACGGAGTGTCTTAACACTAAGTTTTTGCCTATCTTGCTATATACTGGATACAGAGTAAAGTAGATAGTAAGTAACAAAATATGGAGGAATTGCAAAGTATTTTTATACTAACATTGTCATATAAGTAGGTATTTCGTCATATTTATTGTGTCATATACGTAAAAGTTCGACGGATAATGGGGAACAAAAGTGTCTTAAAGGGAACGAAGTGTTATCAAAAAGTTCCCAAGTATGCTCTTCCTACACTGCTCTGTGCAGGATACAGTTAGAAATAAACGAATTAAATTTAAAAAAGGTCTGTCGTGGCGCAGCGGCACTAACGTGTGACTGTAAACGACAGGTTGTGGGTCCGATACCCACTCGAGGAAATGAAATATTTTATATTTTCAAATTTAATATTTAATATTTTCATTCCTTCGCTATAGTTACAAGGCAAAACGCGGCGTTGATTTCCGCCATTCAACACTCAATGCCTCAAATTCGGCAGAAAGTGGGGAACGTACTTGAAACGGAGTGTCTTAACACTAGGTTCCCAAGTTCCTTCAGCCTACCTTGCCATGTGTGGAATACAGCTAAAAATAAATAAATTAACAAAAAAATATGTCATCTAGGTATATATAATACATATATATTTATTATTAAACCTCCAATATTAACAAGTATGTTTTATCCGTTACATCGCTTAATTAAGGTAATACATTTAAAGTTTCAAACTTTCATTAATAAAACATAGTGAGGTTGAATTTTAAAATATAATGTTATAGCTTGTATAATAGAATGGGAAATCAATATTCACCACATGAGTACAGGTTCAAATCTGAATAAATGAAATTGTTATATTTTATTGTGTATATGTATATAGGCCTATCGTGGTGCGAAGGCAAAGCGTGTGTATGTAAACGCGATAAATCGTGGGTTCGATCCGCACTTAAGGAAATGAAATATTTTATATTTTCACTTTAAATATTTAATGTTTGCTGGTAATAAGCAAAGCGCGGCGTTGAGTTCTGCCCCTCAACACGCAATGCCTCAAATTCGGCGGAAAGTGGGGAACGGAAGTGGAACGGAGTGTCATAACACTAGGTTTCACTTCCGTTCCCTCTGCCTACCCTGCCTAGTGCGGGATACAGCGTGAAGCTGAAAAAAAAAAAAAATGTTTGCATTTCTTCGCTCTGGTGACAAGGCAAACGCAGCGCTGACTTTCACTTTAAACTCACAATGTCTCCAATTCGGCAGAAAGAAGAGAAGAGAACGGAGTGTTCTAACACTAGGTTCCCAAGTTCCCTATGCCTACCCTGGCATACGCGGGATACAACGTGAAGCTGAGTAAGTTGCTGTATCCCGCATTAAGCAGGGCAAACCCTCAAAACATATTGTTAAGACATTTTTTTCTCTACTTTTCGCTGAATTCTTGAGACTATTCTTGCATATGTTTACTGGCGGAACTCGGCGCTGAAATTTGCTTCGTCATCAGAATAAGTAATTTATATTTAGTTAATACCCGCGCCTGAAATATTTAACGCAATTATTAATGAAGAATATCTTTGCTAACAAAAAATTGTAAGGCGCTTTTCAGGTAGAGGGAATTTCCGTTTACTATTTTCAACTAACTGTTTTAAGTATTCTATATTGAGTGCGTAACATAACACTGCGCATGCGTAACACAATCTTGTCGGCAGAGCGAGGAAATTAAAATAATTTTAATAATAATAAGCTTCTCTCTTAAATATTATATAATATATAATATAAAAACACAATATACATACATTCGCCTGCTTGGACTTTAATCTCTTCTTCCTGGCATTAATCCAGGTGTGATGTGCCAGGGTCTTTCCTACTTAACCAGCTCCACTTTGACGATCTTTTACGTCCGCATCGACGCCTGCATCTCGACATCCAACTTGCGCTTCCTTGGGCGTCCGGGAGATCTCACTCCAGGGACAGCGATATCAAGGCACTTGCGTCCGACATAGCTCTTACGCCGCCGTGCAAGGTGGCCATACCATCTCCTGCAACGCTTTTGGAGCTTATCCGCTATGTCATGGACTCCAAGACATTCGATATCTCGAATGAATGGATTCCGTATGCGGTCAGAATGTATGATCTCCCACCATTTGGCCCAAGCTACGCTTATTCGGCCTGAAGTTTTCCGACATAAAAACTGGCAATACCTTATTCGGCCTGAAGTTTTCCGACATAAAAACTGGCAATACCTTATTCGGCCTGAAGTTTTCCGACATAAAAACTAGCAATACCTTATTCGGCCTGAAGTTTTCCGACATAAAAACTGGCAATACCTTTATGGATAGTGCTCGCGTCCGGTTTCCCGCAAGCCATGTACTCAGTCTTCAATATTGGCCGTTCTAAAGTGTACCAGTGTGTTTTCTTAGCTTCCCGTTGTAACCATGACATGGCAGGGTAGGATGAGGGAATTAAGGAACCTAGTGTTAAGACACTCCGTTCCGTTCCCCACGTTTAGTGATCTAATATCTACTATCTATATATTCATTATTATTTTAAAGTAAATTTAAACATTGAAATCTATAGTTTCTGCCGACTCAGTAAAACGGTTATTTAGTAGCAATTTTGTCGAACAAAATGCTTTATATTGATTTAACGTTTTCATCAAAGAACCGATTGAAATAAAACAAACACTAAATGTTAAGGAAGGTTTTATAAAATCTCTACTAATATTTTTTAACTTGAAGTTTATTTTTTGTTTCATTGACTACGTTAATCTCAGGAAAGCAAACGATATATCTAAGGAATCATCTTGGGGTAACGGAAATTTGTAAAAAATCTCTCTACAGAGATGCTTATTTATCATTTTATTTATGTTAAATAAGTTACAAAAAGTGTATAGAAATATCAATGTAGCTTGACAAGAACGCATGGCTTCTTGCACAGCACTCACAGCACTTGAAAGTATTCCAAAAGGTGCGGGTTCAGGTCCCGCTACGTTATTTTTTTTATACGTTTGCTTATGTAATCTTTCTCCAGATTGGAAATCAAAACTATAACTATCGCGTTTGTAGTTAAACGCCGTGTTTAAACCCTAGATATTATATTTCTTTTTTTTTCATATTCAAAAAGATACAGCGTGAAGCTAAAAATCTTTAATATAGACATCAGTTGGCCGTACGCGTACCGCAAAATGACCACGCATTCGCCAGAACGATCCATAGCGGTTAAGGCCTTGGTGGAACAAATTGGCAGCGGTTACGGAAAGTAGATTTAAAAATACTGCTTTTGATTTTTGTTTTCATATTCTTTGTTGAATAAAGTTTTGTGTATGTTTATTTCTTTCAGTAAGTAGTTTTATGCACATAGCATGGTAGGGTAAGGGAACCTGGGACCCTAGTGTTAGGATATTCCGTTCTTATTTGTGTGCAATTTCAACTTCACGCGGTTTAACGCAGCATAGTAGACAGAGTAGACAGAGTTTTTGAGGCATTGCGTGCTACGATTAGGCGGAACTCAACACCGCACTTTGCCTCGTTGCCAGCTCGAAGGAACGAAAGTATTACAATCTCACGCTTGTAACCCTACGTCATGATAGTCATCTACTTTATGTACATATACATATACATCTTACGCTTGACCACTACGCTTGATGAATCTTGCCTTAAGTCTAAGACCAAGTAGCACTGGAGTCAACTTAGAAACTACTTGTCGTCTTTGAGAAAACTTGTATCAAGTTTGAAATTTCAGTTCAGTTCTGAAGCTAGCTTACATTTGATTTGTTAACATCTTGTTAATAAGTAAGGCTGGTTCGACCACGTATTGAGGTAATTTAATATTTGATGATTTCATTGACACGGTCTGGTGTCAACGAGGCTAGATGTTGAGTTTCGCCACCTAACTAACACACAATGAGTGGGAAGCAGCAGAAAGTTAAAAAAATAAAGACACATTTTACTATTTTTTAAAATGTTATTCTATACTTAGGATCGAAAATACTAAATTTCAATTAGTAGGATTTGAACCCGCGCCTCTTGGGAATGCCGCTACGTTCGAAATTTTTATACACTGTTAAATTTAAATAAAGGAACCTACACAAAATTTTATACAAAAAATATAAAAAAAAAGTAATATTTTTAAATCTTTTTTCCGTTCCCAAAATGTAATGTCGCAAATTCAAGAACGAGAACGAAGAACGAAACGGAGGCATTCAACCTTAGGTTCCCAAGTGTCCTTAACGTATTCCACCATTTGCGGGATACAGTTTGAAAATAAAAGATAATCTTTTCAGTATTACCTATATAGCCCATATTACGATTATACGTAATCAGGTTTAAAATCACACAGCCGATACATAATTTATTGGTTTGACAGAGTAATCGCTGTAATTCAATATCATTATAGTTTCAGATTTATAGATACTGTTTAACAGTAATTAATTTATTTTTCATTTTTCACATAATAATTTATCCTTTTTTACATGATTTGTGTGTCATTTCATCATATTTATGAAAAGGCTTATAGGCTTATAGAATGGTTTTACTTTTAGTTATATTTATTACTCAATTTCAGGCTGTATCCCGCACATGGCAGGGTAGGCAAAGGGAACCTTGGAACCTAGTCTTAAGACACTCCTTTCCACTTTGGTTCCCCATTTTCCATAGGATTTGAGGCATTGCATGTTAAGTGACGGGACTCAACGATGCAACTTTGCCTTGTTACCAGAGCGAGATAATGAAAATATTAAATATTTAATTTGAAAAAACTGATCGAAAATTTGTGTAAATTCATTTAAAACGCAAGTGGAAAGAGGTGCTTTAATTCAATATATATATATATATATATATATATATATATATATATATATATATATATATATATATATATATATATATATATATATATATATATATATATATATATATATATATATATATATATATATATATATATATATATATATATATATATATATATTTAAATAGATAATCAGTTTCGGGTTCTCTCAAACTTCTAACCAGCTTTCACTTTCACTGTTTCGCAGGGAATATCTTGACCTATACAGCGATCGGAAAAGGTTACTAAAAATTCTAGGCGTTAACTTCCTAACTTCCTTCTAAAAGACCCAAAAATAATGCAGCTTGCTATTCTAGGGTAAGTACCATAAATCCAGAGCTGTTCATTGAGATCGGCTTTCTTTGGAAATTCACAAACCAAGGGCGCCGGATGACATCCTTATTTTAATATTTCGTTCATGTGCTCATAAGCTAAAGACTTTTGATAGAATTTGACATGTCATAGTGCGATTGTAAGTGACAGGTTGTGGATTTCACTGTATGATACGCAAGCAAAATAATTAATATTTTTACTATGTTTTAAAGTGTTATTCCACACTTAGGACAGAAAATACTAAACTTAAATTTAAAAAGCGTATAAAAACCTACAGAGATGCTAACAACATAAATAAGTTGTAACAAGCGTATAAGAATTTCGACGTAGCTTGGTGAGAACGAATGGCTTAGTTGGTCAGAGCGCTGGAACGGTATTCCAGAGGCGCGGGTTCATATCGTGCTTCGTTCAAAATTTTTATACGCTTTTTAAATTTAAGTTTAGTAAAATAATTAATGTTTTAATTTTTAACTAAATTAAATATTTACATTCTTAGGGATTTCATTGTAATTCGGAATGGTCTCACTGCGTCTAACTTTTAGAGTCGATACAAAATCTAGTTTCTTTTAAGAGACGCGGCTGTCTTTACCATAGGTCTGAAATGCACCCGTAGCCCTACTTATATAACAGAAGTTTCTTTATTTTTTTTTGCTTTATTTTTTTTTCACGCTCCCGTACGAAGCAGGGTAGGCAGAGGGAACCCGGGAACCTAGTGTTAAGACACTCCGTTGCACTTTCGTTCCCCACTTTCCGCCGAATTTGAGGCATTACGTGTTGAGTGGCGGAACTCAACGCCGCGCTTTTCTTATTACCAGAGCGAAGAAATGAAACATTAAATATTTAAATTAAAAATATTAAATATTTCATTTCCTCGACCGAGGATCGAACCCAGAATCTGTCGGTTACGGTCACACGCTTGTGCCGCTGCGACACGATGCGCCTCAGAAATTCAAGGGTAGCGAATTCATTTTTCGTGTTCATATATAAAATAATGCAGACGAAACTTAGTATTAAAATAACACTTTTAACACTTTACGTTCAATTTCTGAGACATGAGAGGTGGAACTCAACGCCGCGCTGTGTCCACTACTGTTTGGGAATTATTAAAGCACGATCATTCTCTAGATATGAAATTGAATTTACAATCGTAACATTTATAGTCAGCTGTCTTACTGCGACAAGATCATTTATTGAAAAATTAGTACATCTCTACTCTACTCTACTCAGCTTCACGCTGTATCCCGCACATAGCAGGGTAGGCAGAGGGAATTTGGGAATCTAGTGTTAAGACTCTCCGTTCTACTTCCATCGCCGAATTTGAGGCATTGCCTGTTGAG
Source organism: Eueides isabella (assembly GCA_019049475.1). Taxonomy (NCBI): domain Eukaryota; kingdom Metazoa; phylum Arthropoda; class Insecta; order Lepidoptera; family Nymphalidae; genus Eueides; species Eueides isabella. Next base: position 10,621,700 of record CM032408.1, on the reverse strand, counting down.
TGGCAGAGCGAAGAAATGAAAATATGAAATATTTAATTAGAAAATATGAAATATTTCATTTCCTCAAGTGCATCGAACCCACAACCCGTCATTTACAGTCACACGCTTGTGCCGCTACACCACGACAGGCCTTAAGGCCAAAGGTACATACCAAAAACCAAATTTAGACATCGACGTATTATAATAAATGTGTAACTAGATTAACTATCATCACTTATTAGACTGACGAAGGTATAATATATGAGGGTTCCAAAAATACTTCATAAATATTTGGAGCACGAAAATGATTTATAGTATATATAAGTAATAGTTACGTGCTATGAAATGTGCAAGTTACTGAAAAATATCAAATAAAATTGGGAAACGGAAGTGGAACGGAGTGTCTTAACACTAGGTTCCCAAGTTCCCTCTGCCTACTCTGCCATGTGCGGGATACAGCGTGAAGCTGAGTAGACCAAAGAAAAAAAGACAATTGGACTTAGAAATATTTGTGTAATGAAAACTGTTAAAGTTATATTCTTGGTTACATACTCTTACAAAGCCTGTCGTGGCGCAGTGCACAAGCGTGCGACTGTAAAAGTGACAGGTTGTGGGATCGAATCTCACTCGAGGATATGAAATATTTGACATTTTCATTTTCATCCATCTAGTAACGAGGCAAAACTCGGCGTTTAGTTACGCCACTCAACACGCATTTTTTTTATGGACGAGACACGGCAAACGAGCGTACAGGTCACCTGATGGTAAATGATCACCGTCGCCCACGGCCCCATGTAACTCCAGAGGAGCTACAGGAGCGTTGCCGGCCTTTAAGATGGATGGGCATCGGGGCCCGGCATTACCCAATGCGAAACGCAGTGGCCGAAGCCACTACTTAACACCGGTTTTAAATGCCGGGGGTGGTAACAATCCGGTCGAGTCTGCCCATGCGTGTTGCCATTGCTGACAACGTGACTCTACCACACGCACTTTAGTCGCCTCTTACGACACCATCAGTACCAGTGTGATTCTATTCTAAGCCGGAATCACACGGCTACTTCAAGAATTCTGCAGAAAGTAGAAAATGATGGGGCTTAATGGGTTCCCAAGTTCCCCTTGCCTTTCCTGTTATGTTCAGGATGTAGCGTGTAGCTACATAATTATTTTCCTATGTATTTTTGCCTATTTCACGTTGTAACTGCCTCATAGCAGAAAGAGAAACTTTTCGTTTCTCACCAACCACTTAACTTTTGAGACTTTTTGTGTTTAGTAGCGGAACTGAACGCTGCGCCTTGCCTTATTGCCAGAGTGAAGAATTGAAAATAATTCGCTACCCCAAGTGGAAAGTGAACATACGACAAAAAACCTATATATTATATAAAATATAAATATTTTTGAATTTACTGTATACGTACAGATATCCTAACCGCTGTCGCAGTTCAGACTGCACGAGGGCGAATGCAAGTGACGTCACATGTCACACGTAATTTGTAGAGTGAATGGCTAAGAGAATATTTCATATTTTCTCTTTAAATTTCGTGCATTAAATGATGGACTTTTAGTACTGTACTAGTCAATAGTTCAATACATTTTTACTATGTTTTAAAGTATTATTTCACACTTAGGACAGAAAATACTAAACTTAAATTTTAAAAAGCGTATAAAAATTTTGAACGAAGCAGGATTTGAACCTGCGCCTCTTGAAAACCGTTCAAGCGCTCTGACCAACAAAGCCATTCGTTCTCACCAAGCTCTGTCCAAATTCTTACACGCTTGTTACAATTTTGCTTAAGGAAGGTCAGACTTCAACGCCGTCCCATGTCTTGTTATTAAAGTAGTCATGTAGTCATATATGGTATAGTCAAATAAATATAAATTATTAATTTCCTTAAGTAGGATTTAATTCACATCAATCGCGTTTACAGTCGGACACTGTTCAGCTGTTCTTTAAATTTCGTTACGGATATACCTGAGTATCATTTTTAGTTTTTAATTAAATTTGAGGCCTGTCGTGGAGCAGGGGCACTAATGTCTGACTGGCAACGGGACAGGTTGTGGGTTCGATCCCGACTCGAAGAAATGTATTATTCAATATTTACAAATTATTTTAATATTTTTATTTTCATGTTAATGTCCATGCTCTTATAAGGTAAAGTATTGAGTTTAGTTACACCAACAAGCAATGCTTCAAATTCCGCGTAAAGTAGGGAACGGAATTGTCTCAATGAGAACGGAGTGTCTTATCACTAGGTTCCCAAGTGTCCTCTGCCCACGTTTCCACATGCAGGATACAGCGTGAAGCTAAATGAAAGAATGAATTAATTAACTGTTAAATTAAACTATTTTTATCAATTTAATCGTGTTTATTTATTGTTACGTTTCGAACACTTACAGTAGCCTGTAGACTGTAGTAGCCTGTGATCACGGGGTTGAGATTGAGGTGGATTTGACATAATGATTATACCAAACTACCGCCAACGATTTTATAATTGCCTCGGGTACTGCTCTGGGTTCCTACAGAATGAGCTGACTGTACCTTTGGTGCGGCAGGCCCCAAGGCCTCAAAGTTTTTATAAGTGGCTCCTAAATTTTTTAATATTATCGCTTAAAAAGAAAACGCATATTTCATTTACTTTGATTTTTTTATTAATTATAAATTATGGTTTAATTATAGCTCTTCTGTTTTCAAATAGAGCGTTATTAAAAAAATTGAAACGTTTGGTTGATGATAAATTTTAGTAATACTTATAAGTCGTCATCCACAGTTCTTTCTGTTCGCGTGAAATTCATAAGGTAAAACTGATAATCTCGTTTTGATAAAATTGGAATGAAGCTTTTCGTGGCGCAGCGGCACAAGAGTGTGACTGTAACCGACAGGTTCTGGGTTCGATCCCCAGTCGAGGAAATGAAATATTTAATATTTTCAATTTAAATATTTAATGTTTCATTTATTCGCTCTGGTAATAAGGCAAAAGCACGGCGTTGAGTTCCGCCACTCAACACGCATGCCTCAAATTCGGCGGAAAGTGGAAAAAAAAAGATAAAATTGGAGTTTTAGTGATATTCTACACTAGCTGAGTTTCCTTTTCTTTTCAACTTTACATTTTATCCCGCATATGGCAGGGTAGGCAAAGGGAACTTGGGAAGCAAGTGTTTAGACACTCCGTTCCCATTGAAGCATTCCGTTCTCTACTTAAGGCTCACTGAATGACGCATTGCCTGTTCGGTGACTAACCTCTGCCGCTCTTAAAAAGAGCTAAGAAATGACAATATTAAATATTTCGTTTGCTTGAGTAGAGGTCTCTTCCAAAAACTGTTGAAGTTGTTGTTTGCAGGCGCGCGCTGATGCACTTGCGCCATGAGTAAAAAAATATTTCAACTTTCTACTTTCACGAGAGTTTCATTTAAGTACCTATGTAATATTAATTATTAGTACGTCATTAATTCCAAGAGAAATAATACCCTACTCGACTTAGCTTCACACTGTATCCCGCACATAGCAGGTGTGGCACAGGGAACTTGAGAATATAGTGCTAAGACCCTCCGTCCCACTTCAGTTACCCACTTTCCACCGAATTTGAGGCATTGCTTGTTGAGTGACGGAACTTAACGCCACAAATAACAATAATAATTACTATTTCTTTTTTTTTTGGCTTCACGCTGTAACCCGCACATAACAGGGATAGGCAGAGGGGATCTAGTGTTAAGACACTCCGGTCCCCAGTTTCCGAGTGGTGGAACTCAACGCCACTGTTTGCTTTGTTACCAGAGCGAAGAAATGAAAACATTAAAAATTTAATTTGACAATATTAAATATTTATCTTTCTCGAGTTGGAATCGAACCTACAACCTGTCGTTTATAGTCAGTCACACAGTTGTGCCGCTGCGCCTCGACCCTTAGCCTAAAAGATATAAAATAATACTGTAGGCCTCAAAGAAATAAAATATTTCAAAATATTCCGAATTACTTCTTTACTTTTAAATTCAAAATCTCCGTAAGATATAGGTATAACCTGTATCCCATTGCCAAAATATGATTATATTTGAACAATTTACTTTACACCATCCATCTGACAAGGGACATACTCGCAATAAGGGGACCCTCATCAAAATCAAACCACATTTACAACCATTTTACATAACAATTAAATACATTTTGCTTGCTAATTTTGAATTTGTATTGTATTTTGATAGGTAAATTTGTTACATTTGGGCTTCGGAGAGTTTGTATTGCAGAGGGAACCTTACTTTTAGATATTATGTTCCCCTATTTCCGCATAATGTTCAATACATTGTAGTGAGCGGAGGAGTTTTATGCCATGCCTTGTCTTGTTGCGGAAGCAAATAAAAACAAAATATTCCCATTAAAGGAATTCGAAACTACAATCGTTGCTGGTTCTCGTCGACCTCCAGACGGCCTCAGTTAAGGTGTTAATTTAAAAAAAAAATAAAAGGAAATGGATAATTGCATATTTTGATTTCTGCTTAAAATTCACGTAGCATTGATTTCTGTTACTCAACACGCAATGCTTCCAGAATTTTGTCAAAAATGGAGAACGGAAGTGGCTTAAAGGGAACGAAGTGTCTTTTCACTAGGTTGCTTCTGCTGACACTGCCATGTGCGGGACATAGCAAGAAGCTAAAAAAAGAATTTAAGACCTGTCGTGGCGCAGCGGCACAAGCGTGTGACTGTAAACGACAGGTTGTGGGTTCGATCCCACTCAAAGAATTATAAATATTTGATATTTTAAATTTAAAATATTTTAATTTCTTCGCTCTGGTACAAGGCAAAATGCGGCGTTGAGTTCCGCCACTCAACACGCAATGCTTCAAATTCGGCGGAAAGTTTCCGAGTGGTGGAACTCAACGCCACTGTTTGCTTTGTTACCAGAGCGAAGAAATGAAAACATAAAATATTTAATTTGACAATATTAAATATTTATCTTTCTCGAGTTGGAATCGAACTTACAACCTGTCGTTTATAGTCACACGGTTGTGCCGCTGCGCCTCGACCTTTAGCCTAAAAGAAATAAAATAAAATACTGTAGGCCTCAAAGTAATAAAATATTTCAAAATATTCCGAATTACTTATTTACTTTTAAATTCAAAATCTCCGTAAGATATAGATATAAGCTGTATCCCATTGCCAAAATATGATTATATTTGAACAATTTACTTTACACCATCCATCTGACAAGGGACATACTCGCAATAAGGGGACCCTCATCAAAATCAGACCACATTTACAACCATTTTACATAACAATTAAATACATTTTGCTTGCTAATTTTGAATTTGTATTGTATTTTGATAGGTAAATTTGTTACATTTGGGCTTCGGAGAGTTTGTATTGCAGAGGGAACCTTACTTTTAGATATTATGTTCCCTAATTTCCGCATAATGTTCAATACATTGTAGTGAGCGGTGGAGTTTTATGCCATGCCTAGTCTTGTTGCGGAAGCAAATAAAAACAAAATATTCCCACTAAAGGAATTCGAAACTACAATCGTTGCTGGTTCTCGTCGAACTCCAGACGGCCTCAGTTAAGGTGTTAATTTTTAACAAAAATAAAAAGGAATGGATAATTGCATATTTTGATTTCTGCTTAAAATTCACGTAGCATTGATTTCTGTTACTCAACACGCAATGCTTCCAGAATTTTGTCAAAAATGGAGAACGGAAGTGGTCTTAAAGGGAACGAAGTGTCTTTTCACTAGGTTCCCAAGTTACTTCTGCTGACACTGCCATGTGTGGGACATAGCAAGAAGCTAAAAAAAAGATTTTGAGACCTGTCGTGGCGCAGCGGCATAAGTGTGTGACTGTAAACGACAAGTTATGGGTTCGATCTCATTCGAGGAAATGTAAATATTTGATATTTTCAATTTAAAATATTTAATATTTTCACTTCTACGCTCTGGTACAAGGCAAAACGCGGCGTTGAGTTCCGCCACTCAACACGCAATGTCTTAACACTAGCTCCCAAGTTCCCTCTACCTTCTCTACCATGTGCAGGATACAGCGTGAAGCTAAGTAAGTAAGTAAAAAAAAAAAAACCTTCCCAACCAATTAAGATAGTAAACAAAGAAACTGATTTTCTTATAAACTGAATACCGGAATAGTGCAAGGAGCTTTTTCAATTAACTTAAAATTAATTTAAAACACATTTCTAGTGATTTTTTGCTTTTTTCTATGGAGCACTTAAACAATTACTATTTTCTTAGTACATTTTAAATGTAGAGAGTTTGCTTGGATCAGAAACTATCAGTATTGGCATTAGGAGCCACCACCAAAGGAAAGGAGGTGCTTCCTTCCATTTTAAATAACCTTTGATTGCTCGGTAAGAAGTTTGTTGAATACAGACGCCAATCTGAGCCTCTGTATGGTGAACTCGTTATTAAGGAAACCTCAATAAGAATGGTGGAGTTGAATGGCTCAGAATAGAAAATTTAAAAAAGAGTTTTTTTTTGTAATATAGACATTGACAAAGCAGCAAATAATCATTCGTCAATTCATCATCTATGATGACTTAATGCTAATATAACAAAAATTCAAAATATTCTTCATTGAAATAACTATTGTCAGCACTTTTGAATTGTTGAAAGACTATGTCGCTACCACCGTCTTAGAAGGCAGTTCGGCTGAGAAGAGAGAAGGAACTCAACAGTTTCTCAACTTTTTTTTTATTATGACATAAACTGGCAGCTATCCTGCATCACATTTAATAGACATTGAATTCCTGCATATTTATCTTGTTATTTTTATGATATTTTTTTCATGTTACTATTCTTTTTAAAGTTACTTTAAATTTATGCAGCGGCAAGCTTAGAATACATTGCGAAGTTTTATTATAAATACGTATATTCAGACCCATAAAAGGTTTATGACTTTTTGGAGAAAAATTGGCTGCACAAGCATATAGTCTCCTTTATATGTCTATAACCATGCGTGGGATACAGCGTGAAGCTGAGAGAGAGAGAGAGAAAGAGAGAGGAGAGAGAGAGAGATAGTTTTTACTACAACATTCAATATGTTTTCGGACACACATAATATTATGATGCAACTGCAAGAATACTAGCATCTTTAGAAACATTTCACAATAAATCTTGAGCTCTTGGATTATAAATAAGAGTACATCTCACGGCACTTTTTAGTATAAATATTGTATTTCGATTATAATTAATGAAATGATTAAATTAATTTGTTACATTGAGATATTTCCCTTTAATTTCAAGATTAAAAATAAGCCTTTTCATATTTGGTGAGGTAAATTCAACATAAGATTATGTACAAAAAGATTTGTACGTGCTTCGAACAATTTCATTGAATATTAGAAACAACAGTCTCAATTGATAAAATATACGTACCAACAATACTTACACAAATCCAAAACCCCAAGAGCTTTTAACTCAAACTTCAAAGCCGCCTTGATGACCTTGAGAACAGTTTATATATGGACAATCTGAATAACAAAACAGTTAATAATGTCCAGGTATTTTATAACCTAAGATACTATATATTGATAAAGAAACTCATCGCGAAGCTCGACGCTCCAACTCACTAAGTCATTAACATAAAAAGGTTCTGAATTCCTGAAGGAGAGAGAATTTCAATGGACAATTTTAATCCAAGAATACAACGGGGGAAAGCTCGGCACTAAAAACTCAAAGTCAACTTTACCCGACTCTATACCTGAAATATCCCTCACGTGTACAAGGTCACGTGAGGTCAAGTAATACAATAATAAAAAAATTAAAGTATTTTTTTCTATCATATATATTTAAACACAGCTTAGAGCATCACAGCTCAGCTAAGCACAGCTCAGTACGTATACTGTAAATATTACAAAACTTTTTCTCAGCGATCTTCGGGAGAATGGAATAATTTATTTAAACTTGTTGTGAATGTTGGTTTCTAATTCAATAAAGTTTAGTCAAGAACAAAATAGGAATAAATAAAATTATTTTTTTTTACAAATATTTGTATATATTTAAACACAGCTCATTTCATATAAAGCATCACAGCTCAGCTTATCACAGCCTAGTTCGTATAACATCACAGCTCAGTCCGTATACTGCAAGCACTGTAAAAGTCTTTCTCGGGAAGTAAATATTCTTTGGTAGAAAGTCGGAATTTGTTTAAATTGCAGTGACTGTTGGCTTCGCATCCAGTGAAGTGTAACAGCTGTGCGGTGGATTCACCAGCTCTGGGTAAGTAGATTGGCTGTAAAAAAATTAGAATTTACTATTAATGTATATCTATCAAAGAGAAAAAGACTATGCTTTTTAATAACTATTTAGGAAATCTATAAAAGAAATAATATATTTCTTTTCAAGTGTGGGTTATTCCACACACACAGTTTAAAAATGCTTAAAAATATTCTTTTCAGCTTTACGTTTTACTGAAAGAATTTAATGTCAAGAAACTGTCTCATTTTTAGTTAGACACAATAATTTTTACTTCAATTGTAAGAAATGTGTTAATTTAATTAATTGAAGAGAGAACTTGGGAACCAAGAGTTAAGACTCCATACGCATCGAAACCTGTTCTCAACTTTCCGCTAAGTGGATGGCGTATTACGTAGTATAAATATGATTTCCCTCTTTAATAGAGAAAGGAAATGAAAATATTTCCTCTCGAGTGGGAATCGAACCCATAACCTGTCATGAATACAGTCGCAAGCCACGAAGAGCTTCATGAAGAATGATACCGTCTATAAAAAGCTTATAATCACGGCAGCTCCTAAGCATTCCACGTTTCGCTATAACACAAACAGACTCATAAAATTTTAAAGTTTCTATATAATATTCATATATACATATATTTTGCTGAACTGAGCTATTTTATTGTTCGCAATAAAAGATTTAAAAATTCATTTTCTATGGTTCTTTGATATTTTGTCTTTTAGCGATTTTTATGCTATATTTCATTTTATGCATCACTTACTAACTTTTGTAAGTCATTTTGAACCAAATTTTAAAATAGAATTTTCTTCTTCTTCTTCAGCTTCACGCTGTATCCCGCACGAGGCAGGGTAGGTAGAGGTAACCCGGAAACCTAGTGTTAAGACACTCCGTTCCACTTCCATTCTCCACTTAGATAGAATTTTAAAATATATTTTATATAAACTTCATAGATGTACTTGAAGCCTATCACAACACAGTGGCACAAGCTCGGGACTGTATACGCGAAAGCTTCGATCCATACTTGAGATCTTTTTTAACATTATCATTTTATCGGTCTTGTAACAAGGTAGAGCTCAGCGTAAAGTACCACCACCTAATATACAATGCCTCAAATTTATCGGAAAGTGGGGAACAGAAGGAAATGTCTTTACACTAGGTTCCAGGTCTCTCCGTCTACACTAAAAAATCCAACAATTATTTTTGTAAGAAAGGCGAAAGCATAAGGCCATGGTAATCTCTTATTTACTTTATTTTTTCATTTGGCCTCGTGAAAGTAATCGCGATGGAAGAGAAACGAAGAGAAACTTACCACTACACTAAACTCTTCAGTACTCTTCGACTTAAATAATTCCAACGCGAATAACGATCCATACTCAGGTATACTTTGCTCGTGTCTAATAACTTTGGTGACTTCCATCAGGGAACCTATATTGAAGTCGTGTGCTGAGTACAAGCGGAGACGCTTCTTGACTGACTTCCCTGATGCTATGTCTGTTGCCGCTTGGATAAAATCATTTAAAATTACACCTGAAAATAAAATATTTTTTTCAAATTTTCGCCATATTAATGTAGGGTTTATTATGTTTGAAATCTGCACAGGTGCAGGGGCAGCGCCTGTAAACGCAGCATTAATATCTAGAACCACTCTCATTCATTTTGTCGTTCTGGTGGTGATGGAAGTGTCTGGATGGTAACGGTATATCTTAACATAAATGTCCCTCTACATATAGCGGGAACTTAAAGTAGGAAATGGAAGTGTCTGGATGGGAACTGTATATCTTAACAATAATTTCCCTCGACATACATCGGGAACTTAAAGGGATAAATCCTGATTAGATTTGATCTAAGTGTCTGGATGGGAACGGTATATCTTAACATAAATTTCCCCCTACATACAGCGGGAACTTAAAGTAGGAAATGGAAGTGTCTGGATGGGAACTGTATATCTTAACAATAATTTCCCTCGACATACATCGGGAACTTAAAGGGTTAAACCCTGATTAGATTTGATCTAAGTATCTGGATGGGAACGGTATATCTTAACATAAATTTCCTTCTACATACATCGGGAACTTAAAGTAGGAAATGGAAGTGTCTAGATGGGAACTGTATATCTTAACATTAATTTCCCTCTACATACAGCGGTTACCTAAAGGGATAAACCCTGATCGGATTTGATCCCAGAACCTTCACGTACACTCAGAACAACTGCGCTGCAAAGACCTGAAATTCTTCTTTTCACCTAGAAATAACTATAAACAAGTATTTTATACAACTTATTTTTGATTCAGCACAAAGTTTTGCGTCGTTACGTAACCGGATGTCATAAAGTTCGTACATCTTTTCATTGCAGCTTTTCACTGCATTCATTTATTGCGGGGTTACATACGTGCGAATAACATTTCGTTGGATTTGAACCGGTGATGTTCGTTCATGCGTTATGTATGACAAGCTTAGTTTATAGTCAGAATAAAAGAACGTAGTCTTTGCGTATTGACATGTCTTTGTAAAACCCCTATGAAAATATGAGTATGACGTTTCTGTATGAGTATCTGTACGTTTGTTTGTAGCATTGTTATTCCTAGAAGGATGAATGGATTTTGGTTTAGTTTTTTTTTCAGCTTCACGCTGTATCCCGCACTAGGTAGGGTAGGCAGAGGGAACGGAAGTGAAACCTAGTGTTATGACACTCCGTTCCACTTCCGTTCCCCACTTTCCGCCGAATTTGAGGCATTGCGTGTTGAGTGGCGGAACTCAACGCCGCGCTTTGCCTTATTACCAGAGCGAAGAAATGAAACATTAAATATTTAAATTGAAAATATTAAATATTTCATTTCCTCGACTGGGGATCGAACCCAGAACCTGTCGGTTACAGTCACACTCTTGTGCCGCTGCGCCACGACATGCCTCATTTGTTTAAAGTGTCTTAATCGAGAGTTAACTTTATTTCAAGGCCTTGAGGCCTGTCGTGGCGCAGCGGCACAAGCGTGTGATTGAAAACGAAAGGTTGTGGGTTCGATTCCCGCTCGAGGAAATGAAATGTTTAATAGTTTCAAATTAAATATTTAACGTCTTCATTTCTTCGCTCTAACAAGACACTCAGCACGCATTGCCTCGAATTCGGCGGAAGTGGAACAGAGTGATTTAATACTAGAATCCCAAGTTTCCTCTGCCTACTCTGCAATGTGATGGATTCAGCGTAAAGCTGCGTATATAGACGAAGTGAGTATTCCACGAAAACATGTTCAGTCGGTTGAAGACTATCAGCTTTTTGTGATTATATTTTTTTTCGTCCTTAGATGGTAAAAAATAGGTTACTTATTTACCTATTTTTTACCATCTAAGGAACTAAACGTGAAATAAGTAAACAGTAAATGTATAAAGTAATGTAACTTGTTTCAATTGCTGTATTTAGTAGGTAATTATATTTATAAATTTAAACATCTTACGTTTTCCGTCTTTACTATAATACTCGTGTAGTGTTAAATTAAACTAAATAATTAAAATTCCACCGTAAACGACACTATATTTATTTATTTTGTGTCCCGCACATAGCCCGCTAGGTAGAGGGAACCTGGGTTCCTCTTGCTAAGACATTAAATTAATAAATATTTAATTTCCTTAAGCGGGAATTGAACCTCAAGCACTCACGTTTACGCAGACTAAAATACACACGGCACGCTTTTGCTGCTGCGCCACTGCAGGCTTCTATTATGACATATATAATTATGTATATTTCTTTATAAACACCTAATATTGTAAAGACGCTACGTTCTCCATTTACGTATATATATATTTAAAATACTTACCACCTCCAAGTTTCTTCATTTCATCGTACCGGAAGTACAATTTGTATGAGAGACGCGCGGCCTCGCCCAGTTTAGGTAATAATGGCTTAGCCCACTCCGGTATGTCTAGACCGAGCGCGACCTGCAATAAAAAAAAACTATGCTAGTTTTCCTTGTCTTTTACATTAAAAAAGTAACCTTATTCTTACCATAACCACCCATTATTATTAATTATCCATTTAAATATAATTAATTATACATTTAAAAAATAATTAGTGGTAATAAGTAGTCTTTTTTTTAATGGCAGTTTGTTTCAGAGGGAACCTTGGGACCTAGTGTTAGGACCGTTTCTATTATAACACTTCCGTACAACAACTCACCGAATTATTAAGGTATTAGTCGCGAAACTTAACGCCGCGCTTTAATTATTTACTAGAGACTAAATATTTTTAATATTATTAATTATAATATAATTTAATATTTGCCTATTCGTGTCAGCTGTTAAAAAAAAAAAAAACGTCACTTGAATATACAAAATGACCGCCATTCGTTATTTAAACAGCATTACAATAACTTTAAAGGCTTAATTAAAACGTAGCTCCAATAGAACAGCAGTTTCATTTAACATTAATTTACATATTGAGTGGTTTATTCGCAGTTTTATGACAAGTTCTTTTATATCGATCATCAGTTAATAGTTCAGGCCTGTTCGCTGTCGTGTCGCAGCGCCACAAGAATTTGGCTGTAAACGACAGGTTGGGGTTTCGATCCTCGCTCGAAGAAGTGAAATATTTAATATTTTCAATTTAAATATTTAATGTTTTCATTTCTTCGGTCTGGTAAGACTAAGCGCGGCGTTGAGTTATGCTCCTTAACATGAAATGCCTACAATTCGGCGAAAAGTGGGGAACGGAACGGAGTGTCTTAACACTAGATTCCTAAGTTCCCTCTGTCTTTCCTACTATGCGTGAGAGATAGCTTTATCAATTTAAATATAGTTTTTCCTATTGTATTTTGGCAAACTTTACTTAATATTTTGTGTTTGGTTTTTTTTTAAGTCTGTTCATAAATAAAATAGTCATATCAATTTAATGCATTTTGTCCGACATGATTGCTTCAAAATAACTGTTTTATTGAATTGGATGTAATTTATGTTGTTAGTATATAGAAAATTATTTACATATTGCGTTATTGGCGTTATTAGATCTTTAAAACTATTTAGTAAAATAAAATTTAGCTCAAGCAGGCGAAGCTTCTCGTTAGTCTATATATAAAAAGTCCCACCTGACTCCTGAACAAATCGAACAAAGTTTGAAATTGTAGAGGATCTTCTGTAAAGTTCTTCCCCGTTTCCTTCTTCACCAGTATTACCAATTCTTTGAATTGCTGGAACTCCTGCTGAATAGCTTCTTCCTTGGCCTTCACCATCAGCTCACGAAAACGCTTGCAGTTTGAGTAATATCTTAACTGAAATTAATTTTGGTTTTAGTTTCCGGCTGTATCTCGCACATAGCAGGGTAGGAAAAGGGAACCCGGGAACCTAGATCTATATTTACATAATGCCTTTACTATTCACCATCAAATTATGGAGGTATTTCGTGTTGAATGGCGGAATTTAACAACGCGCATTGCCTCGTTATGAGAGCAGGGACATGATAATATTATATATATCATTACTACTAGTTGGAATCGAACCCACAATCTGTCACATTTCCATTACCACGCTTGCGCTCCTGCACCACGACAGGCTAAATTAATCAATTACTAAATCAATTTATTGACGCTGTAGTAGCGTTAGTAAGACTAATACGTCGGAAAACGCAACTATTATAGTTTGATGCTCGCTCTAGGGAATTATTATATACATATAATTAAAACTATAGATACGAATACGTCCGAAAACGCAACGATTACAGTTTCGATGCTCGCTCTAGGAAATTATTATATACATATAATTAAAACTATAGATAATATAATAATTCTAAATATTTTTTCATGATAATTTATTGTATATTTCGTACGTATTAGAATCTCTATCGTTATTTTATATAAGAAAAGGTTATTATTAACTTTGAACTTTAATTATCTCACGGCCTACGTTCAAACGTTCAAGATCAGTGTTTATTATAATATAAACAATATGCTACAATGATTAGAATATATTATTATAGTCATTGATATTATTAATAATAATATTTAATATTTTCTAATTAAATATTTAATGTTTTCTTCGCTCTGGTGACAAGGTAAAGCGCGGCGTTGAGCTCCGCCTCTAAACATGTAATGCCTCAAATTTGGAGGAAAGTGGGTAAAAGAAGTGGAAGAGAGCGTCTTAGCACTAGGTTCCCAAGTTCTCTCTGCCTACTCTGCCGTGTGCGGAATATAGCATGAAGCTGAGTATTCTAAAAGTGCCGTCGACTAGGGAACTCGGGAAATATTTATTATTTACATTTCATAGTTCTGGTAACAAGGAAAAGCGCGGTTTTGAGGTCCACTACTTAACACATAATGCCACAAATTTGGCAGAAAGTGAGGAACAGTGCGTAGTGTCTTAACACTAGATTTCCAAGTTTCCTCTGCCTACTCTGCCAAGTCAGTATACAGCGTGAAGGTGCCCTCCCTTATCCCTTATATATGGAAGATGTGTGTTAGGTATAAAGTAAGACAACATTAGAAAAAAAAAGTTATTTTAAATATGGTTGACGGTTACTGTCGAGAAGGTAAGATCGTAGGGTAGAAATATAAAGTTTCTTTTTTATTTTAAATATCAACTCAGATCATTCAGTACCGGCAGTTTATAACTAAACCTAAACATTTTTTAAGCTTCACACGGTATCCCGCAAAAGGTAGGGTTGGCAGGGTAGCCAGCTTTTCTTACTTTCCTAAATTTTGCGTGTTGGAACACAACGCCGTGTTTTGTCATATTCGAAAAGCGTAAAATTGAGAATAATTTACTTCCCAATTGGGAACATCCATATCCATACATTTTTTAGACATCAAGAACCCTAGTTTACAGTACCTATTGAATAAAAAGACATTAAAAAGAAATATCCTTACATAATCCTCAGTTAAAGGTACAGCAGTATAAGGAACTGGTTGCCATAATTTCCCTAGACCTTCATCCCATTGCTGATCGACTTCCGGTGGGTACGCAGCCGCCATAGCCAGCTGAGCAGTCATCTTCGTCCTTTCCTTATCAGTGCTTCTTATCGCAATCTCATCTTGCAGGTATATATTTGATAACAGCTTGTACCCTTGGCTCCCGTATCTTTGCCGAATGAATTTACCAATTTGGAACGCTCGTCGTTTGCCAGTCTGTAATTAAAGTTTATCAGTTAATTTGTCTTATTTGGACTTCGTTAGGTTAATTAGGTAGAATTATAAAAAAATATAATTCAATTTAACAAAATTAAATTTAAAAAAAGCAACAACTGTGGCGTTGAGCTCCGCCAAATTTGAAGTGGCGGTGGAAAGTAGATAAATGGGAGTATCTTCCTTCCCTCTGTCTACCCTGAAAAAGTGTCATCAACTATTATTGAATTGACAGTAGATATCAAAATTGCATTAATCAAGATGTCCGTGCCATATTTCATTCTATATTTTTGTTAAATTATAAATTTATTTTAAGATCTTGAGATTTGAGTTTCTTGCCGGCTCTTCTCATCAGAACCGCATTCCGAGCCGGTGGTAATTTTATGTTTATGACGATTTAAAAGTACTTGGTAAAGCCTATTTGAATAAAGAATATTTTGAATTTGAATTTGATCAAATACTATAATTCTTCATGTTACTGTCTGTTCACAAATAATCTAATTTCTTTGGTTGAGGTTGTTCTAGGAAAGAAAATACTAAATTTAAATTTAAAAGCGTATATTTTTATTATATGTATTCGTTTTCTAAGTGAATGGAATACTCTGCTTGGAAGGATTCCAGAAGATGCGGGCTCAAACCCGCTGTGCTTAATTATTTTATATGTTTTCTAAATAAATATCTGTATACTCTAAGTATGGATTAACAAAAATTGATCTTGTCGTACTTTTTATGCTTTGTTAATGTATTAAAGTTACAAATTTTTATCGCCATTCACTAAAACTTATTTCCTTATTCCGTGGACACTGGCTGTGTCTGTGTTACATGGAAATGTTAATATTTAATAATTTGACATAAACGTCGTTGCGGGACAGGGACACAAACGTGAGAATTTTAGACATAGCGTGTTGATTGGCGGAACTCAACGCTGCGGTTAGCCTTGTTACCAGAGCGAGAAAATGCAAAATATTAAAAATTTATTTCCTCGAATGGTAATTGAACCTACAGCCTATCGCCTTTACAATCGCGCGGTCTCGCATTTGTGTCACGATGTGCCTCAGGCAGTATAAATAAAGGCTGTTTACATTTAATTTACATTACATTATATAAGTTGTAATAAATATTAAATGAGGACTAAGGCCTATCATGGCTCAGGGGCACAAGCTCTTTTTCTTCGCTCTAGCGCGTTGCGTAACAACGCAAAGCGCGGCGTTGAGTTCCGCCACTCAACACACAATGCTTCAAATTCTAAGGAAAGTCGAGAACGGAACGGAGTGTTTTAAAACAACGTTTCCTCTTTCGTGAAGATGAAAAATTGTATTAAAAACAAACGTTAAATATACTTTGACGCAGCATCGTTCTAGTACAAGGGCATTTTTTTATCTATTAACGTAGCCGAGTAAATTATTTAATCTTTATTTCCTTGTTCTAGTTTAACTACATTATATGTATTATAGTCTGTTTACTATTATAGTTCCTATTTAAGGTACAATCCAGTTTCCTTTTTGTGTTTTTGTAAATATTTTATTATATTTTTTAAATATTGTTAAATAAAATTTTATTAAAATATTAGTATATACACTTGTGCCGAGGCCTGTCATTTGACTACAAAGGACAGGTTGTGTGTTCGACTCCCGCTCGTGGAAATGGAATATTTAATATTTACAAATTAAATATTTAATGTTTTCATTACTTCGATCTGGTAACAAGGCAAAGCACTGCGTCGAGTTCCGTCACTCAACACGCACTGCCTCAAATTCGGCAGAAAGTGGGGAACGGAAGTGCAACGGGGTGTCTTAACAATAGGTTCCTAAGTTCCCTCTGCCTACCCCGTCCTGTGCGGGATAAAGCTGACTGAGTAAGTGTTATCAGCTTCATCCTACGAAACGCTGGGTACGCATAAAGAACAGGAGAATTTATTTATTTCTTTAATACCTTATTACACAAATGGAACAAGATGTTATTATTTTAATTAAATAAATACTTACTAGCATAACAAATGGTTATGCTTTTCTATTTTTTTGTATTAAAAAATCTTAAAAAGTTAAAATTATTGTCTAAATCATTATTACACATCTAGTGTAACATATACCACATGCCACTTGGTTCCCTGTGCATATCAGGGTACACAACGGGGACCTCGTGTTAAGATATTCTGATCATCATCGCCGCGCGTTGCCTACAAGTTATGATTAAAATTTCGTATAAGTTCTTGTTTCATTTTTCTGTGTATTATTTTATAACTTACATTAGTCAGTCCTTCCAGGCCCTCTATATGTGTCAAGTTCTTCAACTTCTCTTGCTTATCGGAGAGAGCTAATTCATCTGCATCTGGTGTTCTCTCTCCATGTCTATTTACCTGTAAACATAATTATATAATATTAGCTTAGCTGCACCCTTTACGCAGTAGCCAGACAGAACCCAATGCTACGGTATCAGTATACCTCTTTCGCCTCCTATACTGTCATCAACCTCTTCATACTTACCCTACAGGGGGTTCTCATGATTTGACGTGAGACATCCTCCAGTATCGAAGATACTGTGTTTTCGAATGTCAACCGAGGCCCTCCTACCTCTTTCACCATAAATATTTAAAAAATGATGATAACAAAAACAGCTTTATTGGTATGAATTTCCTGGCAAGTAATCAATTATATTTATATTGGATGTTGTTAGCTTCTCCATATCCACATATAAGTTTAACTTGTGATATGAACAATAACACACCATGTGTACTTTTCTCAAAGAGATACTCAGCTTTACACTGTAGCCCGCACATGGCAGGGTAGGCTGAGAGAACCTGGGAACCTAGTGTTAAGACACTCCGTTCCACTTCTGTTCCCCACTTTCCGCCGAATTCGACGCATGGCGTGACACGCAAAACGCGGCGTTCGACAGAGTGGCCGAACTGAACGCCGCGTTTTGCGTTGTACCAGAGCGAAGAAATTAATTATTAAATAAGTATTTAAAATTGAAAATATTAAATATTTCTTTTCCTCGAGTGGGGATCGAACCCAGAACCTGTTGATTACAGTCACACGCTTGGTGCCACTGTGCCACGACAGGCATCTTGTATATTTTATTCCCACCGGACCTATGCTTGGGTCATCAGTACGAGTACAACTGAATGAAATTATAAAGGATGGATTATTGGAAGCAAATATATATATATATATAAAAAAAGATAATTTTCTCACCACAAACGCCAGGACCAATTCCCTGTCGGATGCTAAGTCAACGGTGCTAGCGGTGCTCGCCAAATGCACTAACAGTATACACGTAACTATGTAACCCAACATTATCTGGAACATATTGAAATATTTAATAAAATAACAATTTTCATACTATATTAGCGACTTGGGACTTGTTGTGGGTCAAAGGCATGTTGTGGATTCGATTTCCAGTTGATAGGTAGATTTGAACTTTAACACTACATTGATTTACCACGTGATAGATAACGTTTGCTAAAATTACGAGATAAGCCTCGTTGTGACATCCATATGTATGGTCATTATCTTTGGTATTCTATATATAATTTAAAAAAATAATTTTATAAGTCAACATAGTCAAGCGCGAGTTGGATTTGCCTTAGGGTTCCGTAACTAATTTATTATTGCAGGTAGAGCTCGTACTTGTGAAAATTGATAAATTTGTATAAAACTAACTACATATATAAGTTTGAAATGTTTTTTTGTTAATGAAACATCAGTAAATTTCCACTTTTTGAAAAAGTTAAGTTCTCAGTTTTTAATTTTTTTTTTCAACTACTATAGATCGACAGGAAAAATCCACTTTTAAAAGCTTTACGCTCTATTTATCTTTGTAATATTATACAAATCAGATAGATATCCTACAAATATATCAATTACATAATATCATGTACTGTAATAAGATACATGAAAACTACATTTTCCCAGCTTCACGCTGTATCCCGCACTTGGTACTGGTCTGCCTACCCAGAGGGAACGGAAGTGAAACCTAGTGTTATGACACTCCGTTCCACTTCCGTTCCCCACTGAAAACTACATGCTAAGTATAAATTGAATAATATTATTATGAATCTTTATTAAGGCGTGACGATTGTGGCCTGCCCTGGATCGGGGACATAAGCATGTGATGGAATGTAAACTGTTGTCAATCCATATAGCAAAGAAATGAATATAAGAAATATTTTATTTGGAAATGAAATAAGGCAAAGTAGTAAGACAAAACGCGTCGTTGAGTTCTGCAATTCAACACACAATGCTTCAAATGTGACGGCAAACGGAAAACGGAATAGAAGTTCCCTCTGCGTACCCTTCTTTGTGGTAGAGGGAACCTCAGAATCGAGTGTTAAGACACTCTATTCCGTTCTACGTTTGCCGCCACATTTGAAGCATTGTGTGGGGTACAGAGTAAAAAAATCTGTATCAAGAGTGTTACCACGTGTTTTTTTTTGTAAATGTAAGTTTTTTTTTTTTTGGTAAAAAATATAGCTTACCATAAGCGGAAACTTAGTTTTATTACAAAACCTTTAAAAAAGAATTAAAAATTGACGAAGCAGGATTTGATCCTGCGCCTTAAGGAAAGCCGGCCAAGTTCTCTGACCAACTAAACCATACGTTGTCATAAAGCTACGTCGAAATACTTTACGCATGTTAAACATTATTTATGTTGTTAGCATGGGTAAAAAGAAGTGTTAAGACACTCCGTTCTTAACTTTTCCGTGATTTTTTACAATACTGCCAATTGACTGGCAGGTATACTATGCGGAAATATAATAAAAAAAAAAATAATTCCTCCGAATGGAGAACGTTTGTTAGTAATAAAATTCATATAAATGTATTTACTTTCAATTGCCCTTGCATATATTTACATATTAACTTGTACTGATATTATACGTTAAACGCTCTTCTGGACGCAATGGAGCAGTGTCTGATTCTAGCGCTACTATAAATTTTCACATTCTATTAGCAAGACATCGCGCGGCGTTGAGTACAAAATCAAAAATCTCAAAATTCGCGAAAACAGTTCTTAACAGTGTCATGAAAACTAATTGTCAAAAACAAAGTGAGTACAGTAACCAGTTATAATTAATCAACCTATTAATTGAATGGTAGGCAGTGCGGGAACCTGGGAACCTAATTAAGACACTCCGTTCCGTTTTCCACTTTCCGCCAAATTTGAGACATTGTATGTTGAGTGGCGGAACTCAACGCCGCAATTATAGCACTTTGATACATTTACTCTGGTACCAATTGTATCGATTGACTCGTTCTTATTTCTAGAATCCCTGACAGAGACTAAAAAATAACATCGATAAAGGTCATTGGTAATAAGACATATGACATTGGAGTTCTGTTGAACTTATTAAAACAAAATATATACAGTATGCACTTTTAAAATTGTGCAATATATTTGCACAATTTATTTTTATTTATTGAAACAGAGGTCGAATGATTATTGCAACAAAATAATTATTGCAATAAAATTAGTGTGACATTTTGATCTTGTCATATTATATTTGTCTTAATTTTGTATTTAAACTTAACTTTATCATACAATTTTTAGAAAACGTATTAAAAATTAATTAATATTAAAATTTGTAGCATTTGAACCTGTGTCTTTTGGAAGCCTTCCAAGTGCTCTGGCCTACTAAGCCATACGTTCTTATCAAGCTACGTCGAAATTCTCATACGTTTGTTACAACGTTATTTATGTTGTTACAATCTCTGTAGAAAGATTTTTACAAATTTCCGCGAATCTGCGCCTCTCGAGCTCGAGGTGTACATTCAAATCTTGATACGTTAAAATTTTAATACGTTTTCTAAATAAAGACATGACAATTTATTTAAAAAAATATTACAATTTTTACAATATTAGTTATTCATTTAAACTAAATTACTCGTAAAACAATAAGCACTATAACTCTAATTGAGTTTAACAGTACGCTTACAATAAAATATTACTAAAATAATTTACATTATTACATTATACGTTGCATCTCACACATGGCAACCCTGCCATGTTCCTCTGCCTACCCAGTCTTAGTGTACTTGGAAACCTAGTGTTACACTACGTTCCGTCCCCTAAATTTCGTATTGAGCGGCGGAACTCAACGCCGTACGTTATCTTGTTACCAGAGCAAAAAATTAAATTGTAAATATTTAATTTAATTTACATAATTATAGTAAAATCACCAACGCCCCGTCTTCTTTTACTGAGAAAACTGATTTTAAAAGTCGAGGACATACATAAATTTACAATATAAACGGTCTTACAAATATAAATAAATTATAAATTATAAATATCATTGGTATTTACAATCGCCTCACACGTAACACGGTACGGATAAAATCATGAAATGAATAATAATTCTACGTCTAAACAACTGACGAACATGATGTATCAAGCAACAGGGGACAGGGGTAACTTGGGAACCTAATTTGTGTAATTAAGTTCTCAAGTTTCCTTTGTGCCCTCACTTCGTTCCCCACTTTTTGCTGAATTTCGACTTGAAATATATCACCCGTAAAAGAAGCGAAGACGCTCAGTATGTTATATATCTAAGTTAGCTTACAGATCTCATATGAGAATAAGTTATTATTTATGCTAGATGTTCTATATACAATTTCGTCGGAAAGTGGGTGATGGAAGTGGAACGGAGTGTCTTGACACTAGGTTCCCAAGTTCCCACAGACTACCTTGCCATGCGCGGGATACAGCGTGAAGCTCAGTAGTAGTAGAGTATGTATTTATTATTTGACTTATCACTTAACTAAAGCATTTTCATTCACGTTAGGCTAAGATGATAGAGCGTCAAACGATTTTGACATATCTATATCGTGTCGTCTACTGTCATCAACCTCTTCATGCATGCCCTGCTTATGGCAGGGGGTTCTCCAATATCATCGATACTGTGATTACCTAGGTCAACTGAGGTAACTAGACCATTTTGTTCAACTTATTTAACTATTCTAGAATTATTATCACATACAATTTTACATCTGTTACACTCCTTAGTTATTAGCGTCATCTTTTATAAAATATTTATGTTCATACATTCGATTATTATAATTTGATAGTAATTTCATTGGCATTGATTATATTTAAGAACCAATTTTATGATAATTATTATTTTATGTTCAGATTTACATATGTCTTCAAATATTAAATTAAACCAAAATTTTGCTCTTGGATTGCTTCTGCTAGTATTTATGATATGTTTATGGCTCATTACTTGACCTCTAATAATTAATGACTTCGAGTAATTAAATCCTTTATTAATTATGTACAACTCAGGTTAAATAAAGTCTTCCTTCACTCCTATAGATTCATTAAGCTACATGAGTATTTTGTCAGTTCCTATTAAGATTGAAGATTCCATTTTTACTATCACACTTTGACGATCCACTCACCAGTATTCTTCTCCATTGTTTGTGATTGTCATGCGGCCCCGAGGAACGTTGATTACTGGAGTTCTCTGGAGAAGATGACCTTGAAGTTCGTACTTCACGTTTACGTCTTCTTCCACCTCGAAGCTTTTCATTTTCATTCATGACTCAAATCTGAAACTTGTATGGAATTTTCATAATTCACAAAAAAAAATCAATAAAAAACACACAATGAAACAAAATACATAAATATATAGATTATACATAGAAATATCTATGTATACTTACAGTTTACCTTAATACAAGGATAATAAATAGCATTTTGTACTGACCTTAATGTCACATGGAGACGATTTTTGTTGTTTTCACGTGGAAACACTTGCCACACTTGTACACACACAAAAACACTACACGTAATTCTCGCACTTGTTACACTTAGTACACAAACTTTTAAATTAAAAGTGTAATCAGTTGTGTTTACGAATAAAAACAGGTATTCTGTTTTATTACATTGTTAATTTCCTTATTAGTTCTTAGAAAACACAGCGTAGAACTGTTCTTGCCAAGGCTCCAGCAAAGAATGATCCTTAAACTATGTTAGTATGGTTGCGATGTACATATATGGCTAACGTATTACGTATGGTTTTAGCCTTAGTGGCCTCCAAAGCGTGCGTGAGTAGCGTAACAGGAAATCAGACTAGAAAAGCTTAACCTTGAACTTCCTAAACAAGTTATTCCACAACTTTGTTAGTTCATAAACTTAGTGTAATCGGCAATTTCATTGACAAGTACAATTTGACTAAATTGTATTAATTAATGTTATTTAAATATAATTCGATAATTTTAGCTATAATTAGAATAATAAATTATAATCACAAGGATTTCAACTGGTTTTTATATTGATTTAAATTACGCAGATTTGAGGCATTGCATGTTGAGTGGCGCAACTCAATGCTGCGCTTTGTTTTGTTTTTAGAGCGAAGAAATGAAAATATTAAATATTGTTGGGATCGAACTCACAACCTATCACGTTTACAGTCTCACGCTTGTGTCTTAGCGTCACGACAGGCCTTTAAACTTAAATCATTACTTTACAATATTACATATACTTATAATAAATCTGTAACCGATCTCTGTCTGGTTCGTGGAAGGTATATCTAAAATTACTATGTATATTAATGTAATGAAAAAGTAAAATAAACTTTTTCTCAAATTTTGGTCTGTTTGTCAAAATTGACTAACCGAGTTAATATGCAGTTATTAATTTTTATATTATGGCAACCTTTGCCCAGTGCCCAGTGCAGCCCAGTTTAGCTTGCCGTGTGATTCCGGCTTAGAATAGGAGTGCGTGTGGTAGAGTCACGTTGCCAGTAATGGCAACACGCATGGGCAGGCTCGACCGGATTATTACCACCCCCGGTATTTAAGACCAGCGTTAAGTAGTGGATTGGCCACTGCGTTTCGCATCAGGTAATGCCGGGCCCTGGTGCCCTTCTACCTTAAAGAATGGCAACGCTCCTGTAGCTCCTCTGGAGTTACTCGGGGCCGTGAGCAACGGTGATCACTTACCATCAGGTGACCCGTACGCTCGTTTGCCGTCTTTAAAAAAAGAGTTTGTTTTATTGAAATCTATTAAAAATATTTAAAAGAGTTACGTCAATCTCTGTTTATACATGGAAGGTATATTTAAAAATGATCTGTCCTATATAGGACATATATTAATGTAACAAGGGCTTAAAATAATCTTTTTCTTAAATTATGGTATGTTTGTCAAAATTTACTAACCGAATTTATATGCAGTTTTCAATTTTTATATTATGGCAACCTTTGCCCAGTGCCCAGTCCAGCCCAGTTTAGAGTTTGTTTTATTTGATTCTATTAAAAATAATTTAAAAAGTTACGTCAATTTAAAGTATTAAGCTAGACAATATATATATATATATATATATATATATATATATATATATATATATATATATATATATATATATATATATATATATATATATATATATATATATATATATATATATATATATATATATATATATATATTTATATATATATATATATATATATATATATATATATATATATATATATATATATATATATATATATATATATGTATATATATATATATATATATATATATATATATATATATATATATATATGTATATATATATATATATATATTTATATATTTATATATATATATATATATATATATATATATATATATATATATATATATATATATATATATATATATATATATGTATATATATATATATATATATATATATATATATATATATATATATATATATATATATATATATATATATATATATATATATATATATATATATATATATATATATATATATATATATATATATATATATATTTTTTTTTCATTTAGCTAAAATTTTAGTTTTCTATGTGTAGATTGTCTTAAATGTGATAATGGTAGAATGAGAAAAGAATTGAAATTAGTAAATAAAATAGTGTCAATCAAGCGAGCGAAGCCGCGGGCAAGATGAGAATTTTCATCTCCCGACCCAAAAAATCACACCTTCATTTTGGCAAACTCCTTGTGGCTCTTAAACAACGTGTCAAATGAAAATCGAGTCGATTTTCATTAACCATAGATAAGAACCATTATAATGAACAAAGCTTGAAAAAAAAAACCTGCATTTAAATCGGTGTTTTCGCTATCACTAGTGAAGTTGATAGATGAAATAAATTTAGCCGCATTAATCGCATATACAGATTTTGTATTCATTTTTGGAAACCGGGCGTTTCGAACACTTTACAGTAGTCCGTGGTCACGGGTAGACTAACCACGTACCATGGTAACCACCGGCAATTGAAAAGTGGTTTCCAAAAATGTATAGAAAACTATATACGCTATATTAATCTGGTTAAATTTTGTGAATTTAAAACAAGTCAATTTGAATATGTCAAATTATTAGGTATAAAAAATATTATAGCGCAGTTCGGACCTATTCGTTAAGACTCATTTTCATTTTTTTATGGAAAGACACGGCAAACGAGCGTACGGGTCACCTGATAGTAAGTGATCACCGCCGCCCACGGCCCCGTATCGCACCAGAGGAGCTACAGGAGCGGAGACCGGCAAGGTCTATAAAGTGGATGGGCACCGGGGCCCGGCATTACCCAATGCGAAACGGAGTGGCCGAAGCCACTACCTAACGTCGGTTTTAAATGCCGGGGGTGGTAACAGTCCGGTCGAGACTGCCCATGCGTGTTGCCATTACTGACAACGTGATTTTCCCACATGTACTTTAGTCGCCTCTTACGACACCATCAGTACCAGGGTGATCCTATTCTAAGCCGGAATCACACGGCAGATTTAGGTTGATCATCCGCAATAGGCTTGCCAAGTCAAATTGAACAATTTTAGTTTTGTTTCATGAATTTCTTTTGTTATGAAGCTCTCAAAAACCATATACCTACTTAATGTCAAAATGTAGATATTTTTTAAATTAATTAGGCTATCATAGCGTAGTGAAACTAACAGTAAACGTGAAGACAGTGGGTTCAATCACCACTCGGGAGAACTAACTATTTTCAATTTGCTCTGGTATTTGTAAGACAAAGAACGGCGTTGAGTTGCGCTTATCAACAGGCACTGTCTCTAATTCAGGCGGAAGATAGTCAAATTTTGACATTGTCTTCTCTATTCTGTCATGCAACAATTTCTAATTTGAAATATTTTTTTGTTATTTGAAACGTATATAATTAAATGTTATTGGCTCGGTTTAAGCTAAAAGAATGTCACTCGAAGAAATGAAATATTTAATATTCTCGCTCTGGTTAAAGGATGGCATTGATTGCCTTAATCTGGCGGTAAGTGGGAAAAGGCAGTGTCATAGGAGGAACAGAGTGTCTTAACACTTCTGCCTTCTCTGTTATATGTTCATTATGGGGTGACACAAAAAAAAATAAAAAAAAACGTTCAGATTGTCGTAGGTAGGTTAAAGATATTTATATGTGGCACAAACCAAAGCGTTAAAACATTTAAGGTTAATAGCACTTACTTAAAATACGATAAACGTATAATGAACGACCATTAAAAAGTTATCAATATGTTTACTGTTATTAGTAACTATAATTAGAGATTTAATTTATATCTCTTTTTTTCGCTTCACGCTGTATCCCGCACATAACAGGGTAAGGAGAGGAACCTTGGGAACCTAATGTTAAGACACTCCATTACTATTACGGACATCCGTTTTCCATAATCACGAGCCAAATTTTTGGAATCATCGCCTGTTGAGTAACTCAACTCAACACAGCGCTCAGCATAATATTACCAAGTTGAAATTAAATGAACATATTAAATATTTCATTTTCTCAACTAGAAATTGAACCCGCAACCTGGTCTTACTACTTACTGGTCTACAGTCTATTATTAATTTCCTTGCTAAAACATCATTAGCAGCAAGCAATAAATGCTGACTAAATACCGTATCTGGGTCAAATGAATATGCAACATCTTATAATAAATATCATGCGTTTTTTTATAGTAAAGGCCATTTGAAATTGTGTGGGTGAATACTTTAAAACGAGTTTGACTCCCGTTTGGTGCAAAAAACTCTATAATATATATGTTTAATTCACGCTGTATCCCGCATAAAGGAGGATTGTTTGGGGAACCCCGTTATCTACGTACGTTGGAGTTTAACGCTGCGCTGTCTTGTGACCAGAGCGAAAAAAATAAAATATGAAATATTTCTTTTTCTCGAGTGGGAATCGAATCAATAACCTGTCGTATTTACAGTAGCACGTGCCCCTTAATTACGACTGAGCTTTATACTGAATGTCTCCAAAATTTTACCAGAAACTGGAGAACGGAAGTGCCTTAAAGGGAACGGAGTACCTTAGGTTACCCTTAGGTTACCCTAGGTTCCCAAGATCCCTTTTGCCTAACCTGCCACGTTCGAGATACAGCGTGTCGTTAAAAAAAATACGTGTTACACACATGTGAAGTAAAAACTTGACATAAATACATCTTAGTATCGACATATTGCAATTTAATCATGTATGAAGTATCTGTGATGATTTTCCTTATTGCTTGCGTTGTTTGTTTTTTTTTCAACAGAAGAAAATCTTTATAATTATGTTGAACTCGTCGCTCGATACGCAGAGCTTTTAAATTCGGTAGAAAGCGGGATATGGAACGGTGTGTTTTAACTTCAGGTTCCCATGTTCCTTCAGCCTACCATGCCATGAGTGGGATTGAAATCGTAACGGATCGGTATGTGTACATGGATGATATACTCGTGTATAAGAAATAGCGTTATTTTTGGCAATTATTATCGTATGTGATGATTAAGCTAAGTAGTTTGTATTGCCTGAAAACACGGAGAAAATGATATTTTCTAAAAATGGATCCTATCTAGATCGATCTATCACCCCCGAAATTCCATACAATGTAAACTTTATAAAGTTAGTTGGAAACGTTTCCGGGATTCCAATTATATATACAAACATTGCTCATTAAAACATGTAAAATCGCGCGGCGTTGAGTTCCGCCACTCAACACGTAATGCCTCAAATTCGGCGGAAAGTGGGGAACGGAAGTGGAACAGAGTGTCTTAACACTACGAGTAAGTTCCCGGGTTGCATCTGCCTACCCTGCCTCGATAAAAAAAAGTAAAATTATTTTAAAAAAATATTGTCTCTCTGTCTGTGAGTTCTTTCATCTCAAAAAACGGCTTAACCAATTTATATGCAGTTTTCACTGTTCCATTTTAGAAAGTTGACATTTGTTGTTTCCGTTATTTTATTCCGTGTACAAAACAAAAAATATATACCATTTCAAATAATGTTGTTCTACGAAATTGCTGTAAATAATTATTTTTTTAAATTGGCTGAAACTTTATTTTTCAATGTTAGATAGATATAAGGTTATTTTTCTTTTAGCCTTACGCTATATCCGGCATATGTAGCACCAGAGTAGGGAAAAGGAACCTAGGTACCAACACTCCGTTCCTTTCCCCCCTTCTGCCTAATTTGACGCCTTGCGTGTTGCGTCGTGGAACTCAACGCCGTGCTTTGATAGGTTATTTATATATTTTTCTACAATGATATTCTCATTAGATTTTTTTCACATTCACATATATAATATAGGTACATAATACTTTGGTAAGTTTATCTACATCACTATATTTTTTTTAAATAAAAAAAACATTCATAATTTAAATAAATTGACCTTATACTCATCGCATATAATGCATAAAAATCACCATAGGTTACATGCAACGTACAATTGTCTTTACAGCATAACGCTGTATCTCACATAAAGTATGGTTGGAAATGGGAACCTGGGAACCTAGTTTACAGTAATACAATTAGGAATGGAAGTGTCTTAAGCTAGGTTCCCAAATTAACTTTGCCTACCCTGCAATGACTGGGGAAAAAATAGTAGTAATTAGAAATTTACAGATTCATCGTTACATAGCTGATAGCTCTTACTTGAGAGGATCTCTAAATTTAATTCGATGATTTATTGGATGTCCAGTTCTTCTAAGTAAGAATTGTCTTGAGATAAAAATGTATAATGTATAATGATGACTTTAGACCAAATAATTGCAATGAAAAAATAATAGTAAATATTAAACTTAAATTTAAATAGCGTATAAAAAATTTGAATGAAGCAGGATTTGAACCCGCGCCTCTTGTAAACCGTTCAAGCGCTCTGACCAACCAAGCTTGAACGAGTGGCTTAGTTGGTCAGGGCGCTTCAACGGTTTTCAAGAGGCGCGGGTTCAAATCCTGCTTCGTTTAAAATTTTATGCGCTTTTTAAATTTAAGTTTAGTATTTACTATCCTTAGTGTGGTAACCCTTTAAAAATAATAGTAATTTAAAATAAAATATATTTTAATTTATTAGTTCGGCAATACTTATGTATGTAATGAGGCAAAAGCGAATGTTGAAAAACGATCTTTCCACATCACTTTCTTTTATTAGAATATTTACGTATTATTAATATAATACGCTGATGAAAATACGTACACGTATAAAAAAAAATCTATATTAGTGACATTAAATTGAGCCTATGCCCTTAACATATAATGCTAAACGATAGCATATTACGGTATAGGCTATATAAAGTAATAAGGTTCAAAATTACAATTTAAACTTAATTTATCAGGATAGTCACTAAAAATACCTATTGAAAGCAAAAAAAAAAATTGTATTTACCTATGAAATAATTCTATAATAACATATTAAAAAAAAATACTCACATATATTTTTTTTTCTTCACTTGAGTAATCTCCTTATATAAACATTTGAACAGACTTAAAATTATTATCTTTAAGCAGAGTGTCTTCAGCGGCTACAGCGCTGCTACTGAACAGCTGCGCGTGCGCATGACCTTTAAAAACGTTATACAACATTCAATACCTTTCTATGCTTATTATTATTATTATTACGTTGAAGCCTGACGTAGAGTAGAACGTACGACTGTAAAAGCTTCTGGTTGTAGGTTCGATTCCCACTCGAGAAAATAAAATATTCATTATGGTTATTTGTTTGATCTGGCAACAAGGCAAAGCGTCATGTTGAATTTCGTTACTTAACACGCGCTTTCTCTATTTAGTGCAAAGTTGGGAACGGAAGTGTCTTAATAGGAACGGGGTGTCTTCACACTATGTTCCTAAGTTCGCTCTACCTACACTGTCATATGTAGAATGCAGCGTAAGACTCAAGAAATATTATGTATCCTCTTACTTAGTAATCAAATGTCAGTTGATTTTTTTTAATTTCACGTTTCATCTCGCAGAGCAGGATAGTCAAAGAGAAGCTAGGAAATAAACACGTCGTTTTCCGTCAATTGCCCTAATTCAAGACATTGCCTATTGACTGGCGGTACTCAACGCCGCGCATTACGTTGCCAAAGCGTGGAAATATGCCTATATATAAACGTACGTACATACACACATACCGATGTATGTGTATATACGATATACTATAAAATTTAATTGTTATTTTAATTTCATTAATATATATTACTATTATTTATAGATTACGCAACATAAAAGAGCATTAACGTCGTGTATTAATTAATGGTTAAATTTATTTATCATTAGCGATGTTTCGTATTTTGGTTGAAATATCTGCTTTGAAGTGCTATGGTATGTGGGCCATCGTTCAAATCAAATTTTGGGATATATTTTAATTTACAGCTTCACGCTGTTTCACGCTAATTGATATGTGCGTGATGTAGCGTGAAAGAGCGGGTAAGCTGAAGGAATCTAATGCTATGATACTTCGCTCCATAAGCACTACCTAATTAGATATGTACGTTATGTCTTTAGTTTAAATTCATCTATTGCATTCGACACTTAGTTGATTTGGAATCCCGGAAACGTTTCCAATAAATTTTTTTTTGTACCTCTATCAGCTTCACGATGTTTCTCGCACATGGCAGATTAGACGGAAAAACTTGTGAACCTAGTGTTAAGACTCTCAGTTACGTTACTCACTTTCCGCTAAATTTGGGTTATTGCGTGATGAATGGCGGAACACAACGCCGCGCTTTGCCTTGTTACCAGAGCGAAGAAATGAAAACATTAAATATTTAATTTCCGTATATGGCCTGCCTGTCACGTTTACAGCCCCTGTGCCACGACAGGCCCTTAAATTATTAATCAGTCACAACATTAATAAACGTTATTTTTTTTAATAAATCCTAAGCCATTACAGACAGCGATCATTTTCAGATTTATTATATATAAGTATAGATAAAAAAAACTATGGGTATATTAAAGCAAAATAAGTATCATTACATAAACATCTCTAGTGGTTTGATATCAAACCCACTTCCGGTTCCGGTTTAGCATTTATATTCATAGATCAACACTGGGTATATAAGACAATTATTATGAAATATTTTCTTTGTTTCTATTTTCTTTATCCCTGAATGAGTAGCCAGCAGGAGAAAAAAATGTCTTCCACTTTCCGATCGGTTTTCGTGATATAGTTTATTCAATGGCGTTTAACGCCACGCTTTGTCTTACTGCCAGAATGTGAAACGACAATTTAATAGATATTCATTCCCCCAAATCGGAATCGAACACAGAACCGTAATTTACGGTCAAAGGTGGCGCCGTTCCACCACGATTACAATTTTTCCTTGTTATATAATAAATAAAAATGAAGTACGTTAACTTTTTTTATTTTATAAGCACTAACTTTTAACGTAATGAATGACTTGTATAGATTTTATGCAAATGTATATTTATAAGGCCTGTCGTGGCGCAGCGGCACAAGCGTGTGACTGTAACCGACAGGTTGTGAGTTCGATCCCCAGGAAAAGAAATATTAATATTTTTAATTTAAATATTTAATGTTTTCATTTGTTCGCTCTGGTACAAGGCGAACGCGGCGTTGAGCTCCGCCACTCAACATGGCCTGTTGAGTGGCGGAGCTCAACGCCTCAAATTCGGCGGAAAGTGGGGAACGGAATTGGAACGGAGTGTCTTAACACTAGTTTCCCAAGCTCCCTCTGCCTACTCTGCCATGTGCGGAATACAGTGCGAAGCTAAGTAAGTTAGAAAGGTATATATATAAAAAAGTAGCTTCTGAGATTACCGCGTTCAAACAAACTTATAAATTTCATAGTATTAGTATAGAACATAATACTGATTTTTATTTTGACATGTATCCAATTGTAAAATAAATATATATGTTTCATTGATTAGAATAATAATGTATGTAAATGTGTGAATAGTTGTTTGAAGCCTGTCGTGGCGTATAGCACATCACAGCGTGTGACTGCAAACGCGATCCCCACTCGTGGAAATGATATATTTAATTTTCTCAATTCTACGCTAACAAACCAAATCGCGGCGTTAAGTTCCGACACTCAACAAGCAACGCCTTCGGTGTATATGGGAAACGGAACAGAGTATCTTAGCATTAGATTCTTAAGTTCTCCCTGCCTACCACTCTGAATACACTCAATAACTATAAAAAAAATACTGTTAAAAAAATACTGTTTCAAAAAAATCTCTCTGTTAAGAAAGTCTCAAAAAGCACATTTTTTTTTGTTAATGAGGCTATCATAGAGTGACGTGATGATAGCGGTTTTAATCATTACTAGGGGGAACAAATTATTTTCAATTTGTTCTGATATTATTAAAACCAAGTTCCTGCTCGATGAAATAAAATATTTAGTATTTTAATTTCTCAAGCATTTGTAACGAGGCAAGGCGCGGCGTTTAGTTACAAATTCTCTCTTCAAGTGTTGGCTTGGTGGAAACGTAGTATTTTAACACTACCGTTCCTTCTACCTGTATGTACAATATTACGTGAAACAATAAAAAATCGAAAAAACGTTCAGATTTTTTTTAAGTAGACTAATGATACAAGATGTGGCACCAACTAAAGTGATAAAACATTTAAGGTTAATAGCATCGAGGCCTGTCGTGGCGCAATGGCTCAAGCGTGTGACTGTAAGCGATGGGTTCTGGGTTCGATCCCTACTCGAGGAATTGAAATATTTAATATTTTCAATTGAAATATTTAATGTTTTAATTTTCTTCGCTCTGGTACAAGGCAAAACGCGGCGCTGAGTTCCGCCACTCAACACGCAATGCCTCAAATTCGGCGGAAAGTGGGGAACGGAATTGGAACGGAGTGTCTTAACACTAGGTTCCCAAGCTCCCTCTGCCTACCCTGCCATGTGCGGGATACAGCGTGAAGCTGAGTGAGTGAGGGAGTTTAGTATTTATTTAAAATACGTGAGCGTTTTACGTTTGTTGTACGTAGCTGCACTGACAATCAGGCGCTTTACTGCTTCATTACAGCCTAACAATGAAAGTGAAGAAAGGAAGTCTTAACATTAGGTTCTCAGGTTCCCTCTGCCAACCCTGTTATGTATATACTACACTAATATGTAAATTGGAATACTTTAAAATGTATGAATTTATCACGAGATGGCATTTTAGAAAAATCTTTATAATTATTTTCCTCAAAACATTTTTTTAAAATAAATTTTATAAAAAATTAAGTATTTTTTTATTAAAATTCAAAGTTATTTATTAAATTAACATATATGAATTGATAAGAAGATCTTATCAAAGCAAGTGATAAATTTCGGAACTAATATAAAGACTTCTATTTACCAAGTTCTAGGCTCTTCTAATAGATGGCGCTGTAAAGAAATGTATACAAAAAAGTTGAATAAAGTAAATTGTTTTTATTTTATTTCATAATATCATTATTTTAAATAAATAATTATTTAAGCTAAGGCCTATCGTGGCACAGATGTACGAGTGTACGACTGTAATGACGACAGGTTGTGGATACGATTCCCATTTGAGAAGATGACATCATTAATATTTTTGCATTTCTTCGTTCTGATAGCGAGACAAAGCGCTGCGTTGAGTTCCACACACACAACTTCTGGTTTATAAGAGTTTGTAAATTTACAATTTTGCTGTATATTATTTAATAGATAAGCTAAAAATCATAATGATCGCATTTAAATTTCTTTATGAATATCGTCATAGCTTACACAAATACTAAAAATAGTTTTTTCAATGTAAAAGTTTATTTGCTGTCCTTCAATAGGCATGAAAGGTGTATTACATCTCGTAGATCGTTTAACAGTCAATCAATTGTACCCTTTTTTAGTGTTACAGTTGCAGCGTACAGCGGGGTAGGCAGAAGGAACTCGGAAACCTAGTGTTCAGGACGCGTTTTTCATAAGATGCCATGATGAAGCCATGATGAAGCATTGCGCGTTGATAGGCGGAACTCAACGCCGCGTCCGTTGACAGCATCTGTAGATGGTATACTTAGATTTAGATATAGATTATTAGGACCGATAGTGTATTTATAGGCGAGTATATGCATTTAAACTTATTCTCGCGACAAGAGATGTTATTTAAAATGTATCACGTGTATATACAATTCTTCAATACATACCATTTTTAGACATTGCCAATTGACGGCGTGTATATTATGTAGACATCATTTTTAGTTTCACACTTTCTTACTGTACAGGGGTATCCTGATATTACGCAGAGTTAAATCTAAGGTCACAAAATACATTTTTCGTTTCATTTACGTTCATAAACCTCTTCTTTAATACCGTTCGGATTCTCTTCATGCTTTTTCGTATCGTTGTATTATATTTCGAAGGTCAAACAAAGATTTTTCCAAGTCTCTTACCACCAACTTTTCACCACTCTACCAATCACCTGAGAAGGTTTTTATTCATTATCATTGACATCCTCGCTAGCATCTGGAATTCTACATATCTGTTCATTATGAATTCGGTTAGCTAAACGAAGAGAGTGCTGTTAAATATACTTCCTAAACGTAAAAAGATAAAATTCACTGGTTCTTGTATATGTTACCCTTTTGGCTTTATGATCTCTTAATTTTATCAGAATACCAAAATCAATGTCCTACCCGCATTGAGGCTTGAAACATTACTTTAACGTTCTTCTTTCAAGATTGTGATCAATACCCGTAACTCACGTAAGGTTGTCTCATGAATTAAGGACACTTCCGTTAACTACATATCGCCGAATTTGAGGTATTACGTGTTGAGTGGCGAAACTCAACGCCGTGCTTTGCCTTGTTACCAGTGCGTAGAAATGAAAATATTAAACATTTCATTGCATGGAATAGGAATTGAACCAACGACCTGTCACATTAACATTCTCATAGCGCTGCACCACGACTGACCTCGTAAAGTTATATTATAATTAAACCTGATTTCATCTTTTTTTTATGGAAAAGACGGCAAACGAGCGTACGGGTCACCGGTGGTAAGTGACTGTCGCCCACGGCCCCGAGTAACTCCAGAGGAGCTACAGGAGCGTTGCCGTCCTTTAAGGTGGAAGGGCACCGGGGCCCGGCATTACCTAATGCGAAACGCAGTGGCCAAAGCCACTACTTAACGCCGGTCTTAAATGCCGGGGGTAGTAATAATCCGGTCGAGTCTGCCCATGCGTGTTGCCATTACTGGCAACGTGACTCTACCACACGCACTTTAGTCGCCTCTTACGACACCATCAGTACCAGGGTGATCCTATTCTAAGGAATCACACGGCAGAAAAGGCTAAAGCTAAACAACAAAAGCTACAGGTAAAAGCTCAGTATAATAAAAAGAGATGTTAGCTAGATTTCCATTCACACGATAGTCTACGCGTAAAACATTGATCCAACAAAACTGTTATGAAAACTTTGAAATGAAAGTGAAATAGAATACTTCCGGTAGACAATTTGAACTTCTAAAATCTTGTGATTTTATTTGGAAAGCACATTTATAAGCAACGACACGATTACGATAAATACGATTAGAAATACGTTCCTTTTCTTTTAAGCGACACATTTTGTTTTCATCTGGCTACGTTTAAATATGACCCAGAAATAAATATTTTTTGAAATTTTAGCAACGGTACTTAACGCCGTGATTTGTGAATTGAATAATTATATTTAATTCACAAATATCACAACGCCGTGAGCGTTAAAATAGAAATAAGGGAATGATAGAATTTTGTTTAATGTCCCATCAATCATTATTTAATAGCAATGGCACATCGAAAGTCACACACAAGAAAAGTTTATCGTAATATGTTAAGCAGGGTAAGCAGACGGAACTTTGGAACTTAATGTTAAAACACTCTGTTCCGTGCCCCAGTTTCTGCCGAATTTGACAACAACCTACAACTTATCGTGTTTACAGTTACGCTTGTAAAGTTTATAAGCGACCACGATTGCCTCACTCTTCTCCTCAATAAATGACTATATAAAACAAAAAAAATGGTACCAACAATTTCTCAAATAAGCACATACTGCCATATATTACTCAACTACTCAGCTTCACGCTATATGCTGTATCATTAGAAATACCATCAAAATATATTCCAAAATGATGACAAAATACTATGGTAAAGTTTGAGCTTTTAATATTTATATTAAAAGGTGGCAATTTGTACTTTTTGATATCCCATTTAAATAACACAGGAATATTTTTTAATTTTCTATGGATTTTTATGCTTAGGAAATTAGGAATAGATAACTGTTGAGTAAAAAACAAACTTATTCTTGTAGAGAATTTGACGATCTGCAAAAAAGGTTTGATATAATTTTTTTCTAGGTTGACTCCTTTAAAAGTTACCGAATTTTAATTCAAATCCATAATTGTTAAAAATCGTATTTACATTTTTTTTTACTTTATTATAAAGAAATATTTTGGCCCACCCTAATATAGATATTCATATAGATATAGATACATTTTTTTTTCTGGAAAGACACGGCAAACGATCTGCCCATTTGAGTCTGCCCATGTGTGTTGTCATTGCTCACAGCGCGACTCTCTCTTTAGTCGCCTCATACGACACCATCAGTACCAGGGTGATCCTATTCTAAGCCGGAATCACACGGCTAAAATATAGATATAGATACAAATATAGATATAGTAATGTTAATTAAGAAAGCGTACTACACTGTCGAAGAATATTTGAATGATAAAAATGTATTTAATTAAGGTCATTTGAATTTCATGCAGGATAATCACTATTGTATTAAACAATGAAATTGTGACTTTATTTCGATATTGAAAAGAGCAACTGTTGAGTTTCTTTCCGGCTCTTCTCAGCAGAACTGCATTCCGAGCCGGTGGTAATTTTATGTTGTGACGATTCAAAAGTGCTTGCTAAAGCCTATTTGAATAAAGAATATTTTGAATTTGAATTTTTATAGTATCGTATCCGTCACGTATCAAGACAAATTCAGTAATCATACCATTCGACGTAAACACTATTCCCGAGCCGTCGAGCCGCTACGAAAAATCCTCCTGTTCGCTACAAAACTTTGATTACTTCCACCCTTAAGCGTTTTTGTTTCTATTATGTATTAGATTACTTTGTACAAGTTATATAATTACATTGAATCTTTTGGTTTGTTCTATCAATTTAAAGAGTTGAATATTTCTTATATTATAGTAAAACTGTCAATCAACAATGTGTTATTGTCATTCTTTCGCTTTGATAACAAAGTGCAGCGTTGAATTCCGTCACTCGACATGCAATGCCTCAAATTTGGCGAAAAGTGGGAAATGGAACGGAGTGTCTTAACACTAGGTTCCCAAATTTCCTCTGCCTACACTGCCATGTGCGGGATACAACGCGAAAGTGAAAAAAAAATAAAGTGTGATAGATATTAGAAGATAATAATTAAATAGGTATTATGTTAAATATGTAGAAAAAGGCAATCGAACTCATATACTTCGCATAATCATAAGTTGTGCGACTGTACCATGACGGCCTCTAGTTTTAACAAAATACTAATATCAAGGATTTTAGTATACATACATATCTACATACATACATACATTTGAAATCGATAGCCGACTGCCTTTATGAACTACCAATATGGGCACAGCGATAGCTTTATTTGCCTGTATTGACGGAGAAGCTTTGACGTGGATTAGCACGGACTGCTCTTAATATGTCATGGCACAGTGAATGCCTGGTTTTGATAAAACTTTTAGATAATGTCGAGGAAATTCATGGAATGAAATGAAATCTTTATAATTGTGTTAAATTAATATATGGGTATCAATTTATTTTTATACAAAATATGCCTCCAGAATTCAACTGAACGCGGGAAATGGAAATGTCTTAATGGGAATGGAGTGTTAAAACACACAGAAAGTCTTAAAATTTGAGAGAGACACTGAGTGTCAAGGCACTAAAATTTAAATAAAACGGGTACTTATTGCAATATGCACTTAAAGCTTTATACAATCCAGACCCAGGTTTAGGAGGAGTAGTATGACAAACATACTTACAGAATTATTATGTATAAAAAAAGCTATAACAGCTGATAGTCAAATCTATAGATACAATGTCTAGAGGACTGTGGTTGTTACGTTAATTATAATAACATTATTAATTCAGTTGTACTAAGCATTTTACTTTATACACTACCAACGTTTTTACACTAGTGAACTCCTGTGGCGTCACCCGCTTGAACTTTTTTTTTTAGCTTCACGCTTTATCCCGCACGAGACAGGGTAGGACTTTCCGCCGAATTAGAAGCATTGCGTGTTGAATGGCGGAACTCAACGCCGCGCCTTGCTTTATTACCAGAGCGAAGAAATGAAACATTAAATATTTAAATTGAAAATATTAAATATTGCATTTCCTCGACTGGAGATTGAACCCAGAACCTGTCGGTTATAGTCACACGCTTGTGCCACTGCGCCACGACAGCCTCATTATTTAAGTGCCTTACACAGTAATTTATATATATCAGAGACCGATCAATTGTGATATTATAGTAGTGAGATTTTCTGCTGACTTAAACACTCCTGTTATCCATTTTTCGCCAATTTTTTGAGGCATCACATAGCTAAGCGTGACGAAACAACTAGTATTAGGTTCCCAGGTTCCCAATTTTGTGTGGGATACAACGAAAAGCTAAAAAAATAAGCTATCACAAAAAAACAGGTATTATTTGTTATATTTTTTGATGATTGAACTTAAAAATGCAGTTAATATACGACGAGGTGACATAATTTTAGTGTTACGTAAAGATATATTTTCCTTTAATATACCTTAGCTTGATTCCCTCATGGTTTAAAGGGATGTACCTTTATGAGTTGATATCGATATTTTTTATATGTTTTTTAGTTTTAATCTTGTCCTTAATTTGAATATTGATATTTAGATTACTCAACACGCCATGCCTCAAATTCGGCGGAAAATGGGGAACGGAAGTAGAACAGAGTGACTTAACACTAGGTTCCCAGGTTCCCTCTGCCTACCCTGCCTCGTGCGGGATACAGCGTGAAGCTGAATGAGTAATATTTTAGTTATTAGATCTGTCCTGTATATCAATAACATTACTTAAAGGAAATGGTTAATTAAAAGTACTATACGACAATGAAGAATTAAGCTTATAAAATATTTAGAGTAGTGTGCCTCTTGAAAACGTTCGGAAAGGGCACGAGAATTGTTCTATATTTCTTTTGATCACGACGTCAGGTTTATCGAAGAAAACATATGGAAACTAGATATAATTATTTTTAAAGTTGTAAAGAAAGTTTTTTTTTATAAAAAATATTAAATAAATCAATATTAGAAATAAAATTTTCAATATGTGGCAAATCTTTTTTAATTAATAACATTCTCTTCATAATAATTATTTTAATCGATTATCTTTGGGTAACAGAAAAATATAAAAACGAAACAGCATAAATAAATACGTAATAACAAGCGTATGAGAATTTCTTTTACTTAGATAAGAATGAATAGCTTAGTTAGTTGATGCTCGGATTCTATTTTGGTTTCGAAGTGCCACAGGTTCAAATTTCACTACGTTAAGTTTTTTAAATGTTTTCTTACATACATTAAAAATGTCCGGCTTATTTAATCTCTATTAAAGATATATTAAATGAATTATTTAGCTTTCCATAAAAAAATCATGCCCATCGATTTCATATTAGGCCTGTCGTGGTGCAGCGGCACAATCGTGCGTAACTGCAAATATGACAGATTGTGAGTTCGATCCCAACTCGAGGAAATAAAATATTTCATATTTTAATTTTAATATTTACTGTTTTCATTTCTTCGCTCTGGCAATAAAGCAAAACGCGGCGTTGTGCTCCGTCAGTCAACACGCAATGCCTCAATTTCAGCAGAAAATGGGGAACGGAACGGAGTGTCTTAACACTAGGTTTCTAAGTTCCCTCTGTCTACCCTGCCATGTGCGAGATACAGTGTGAAGCTGAGTATTTCATAAATATACATAAGAAAAAAAATTAAATACAATCGATAAACAATTCCACCCCATCACTACAGTATGGCTGGAGCAATCTCCCTATTTACGATCATGCGGCGATGCAGAATCTATTAAACCTATATGAGAGTCGATGGGCCTGATATTGATTATAGGTACAACACTAACCTATTATGAAACGCGAATAGCCTATTTAACTATTGCCCTAGTGACATCTCTAAACTAAGGGGACTTAAATATAGATAAAAAGTTATTTCTTTCTTACTTCATATTTTTGAATAAAGACTTTTAAAAACAAGCTTTACATTACATGTTAATAAAAAATACCAGGAACGTTTAATATCAAGAACGCTTTTATTTATAAAAAAATATGTTTTTGATAAAAACGCAAATATTTATTACATCAGGTATAAATTATTTTTAATTTATTAGATATTTTTTTATTAAAAAGTAAGCAAGTCGGAGTGTCTTAACACTAGATTTCCAATTTTAAATGAAATGTGCGTGGTCACGAGTAGACCCAATTACTGTAAAGTGTTCAAAACGTCGAGTTTCCAAAAAAAACGTGTTTAACAATCAATATACGCGCTTAATCCGGTTAAAAGTGTTTCATTTAAAATGTGTAACAAACGCGAAAATCAAAGACAATATAACTAGATTCCCAAGTTCTCTCTTCCTATCCTGGCATGTTCGTCTCCACAGCTAAAAAAATATTTAGATATTCTCGCTCTGGTGACGAGTCAAAGCGCGGCGTTGAGTTTCGGCGTGGGGATTAGAAGTTTCTAAATGGGATACTTATCATTATGTTCCCAGGTTTTCCCTCTGCCAACTGTGCTTTATGCAGTAAGTAAAACAAGATAATATTTGCAATATTATACTAGTCCCGTATAAATTGTCGGCGTTTAATTACGCCTCGCAACAAGTAAGGTCTCTTAAAATTTGACGCAAATTAGGGAGTGTCTAAGCACTAAGTTCCTCTTACTATTTTTTTTAATTAAGCAAGAGCGAGATATAGCATGAACCAAAAAAAAAAAAAAAATTAACGCTATGACTATAACCCAATAGATCCAGCTTCTATTAAATCAAATGAGCTTCTTCGTCGATTATTCTCGCAGTAAGTTACATGTTGGAAGTCACTTCTCATAAATGAGCTTTTTAATTACATTTACTGTAATTACCTAGCAACCCTTTAAAGATTTAAAATATTGAAGAACTGAGTTCCTTTAGTTGTTTTTTTTTTTGAAAAACACAAGGCACACGAGCGTACGGGTCACATAATGGTGAGTGATCACCGTAGCCCACGGCCGTGTAACACCAGGGGAGCTACAGGTGCGTTGCCGGCCTTTGAGGTGGAGGTAGACGCGCGTTTTGAAGGTACCCATGTCGTATTGACCTAGAAATACTGCCGCGGTAGATTCCAGAGATGTGTGGCGCGTGGAAGGAAAATCCTACGAAACCGCACAGTAGTAGAGTACCACGTGTCCGGATGATGTGGATGGTACAGTAACTTGCGGCGTACTGTGCGGTTAGAAAATTCGGCGGCAGGTACCAAGTCAAACAGTTCTCCCCATGATAAATGCAGTAGAGAACGCACAGTGAAGATACGCCTTTACGCAAAGCCAAAGTGTCAAGCCCCTTAAAGATCATTGGATCCCCAACGATTCGAATGGCTCTACGTTGTACGTGATCAAATCATTCAAGTTGATACTGGGGTGCACCAGCCCAGCGGGGCGAACAGTATTTCATATGAGGCCGAAACTGAGCCCTGTACAGGGCTAAACGGTGTTTTGGCGTGAAATACTTTGTCGCTCTGCTGATGATCCCCTGTTTCTTCGAGGTCAACTTGGCCTTGTTTTTCAGATGATCGCGACTGGCAGTCGCTCAAAAACCTGAATGCCCAATATACTGATGCAGGGCGCGGCTTTAAGGGGAGTGTTCTCGGAGTTGAATTGAACCAGATTCTTTTCACCCCATATGGAGACCTTCTTGAGGGATGCCTCAACGGAAGATATAAGTTGATTTCGGCACTGGTC
This sequence comes from Eueides isabella, assembly GCA_019049475.1. NCBI lineage: Eukaryota > Metazoa > Arthropoda > Insecta > Lepidoptera > Nymphalidae > Eueides > Eueides isabella. Next base: position 10,579,229 of record CM032408.1, on the reverse strand, counting down.
GAAGTTTTCCCGAGAAAGACTAGCTCGGCCGGAGTATACATTGTCCACAGTGCCATCATCTGCATAACAGTGGATGTTAGAGTTCTCCAACATATCATTTATAAGCAGAAGAAATAGTGTAAGGGACAGCACGCAGCCGTGGGGGACGCCAGCGTTCACGGGCATGTATTTGGAGCAGAAACCGTCGAAAGCGACCTTGATGCTGCGCCCAGTGAGAAACCTAGCGATCCACTTGCATAAATTCTCGGGAAACCCGTAAAATGGAAGTTTCGCAAAGAGCGCCCCATGCCACACACGATCGAAGGCCTTCGCCATGACCAGACTAACTGCCAGGCCCTCCCCCTTGCAATCAATAGCCACAGCCCAGCGGTGGGTTAGGTAAACCAGAATATCACCGGTCTTTTTAACCAAAAACGTACAAGGTGGAAGTTTGCATAAGCTTGACGTATATGTCTGTCTTTCTGCGTATCTGACTGTGGTACAGTTGCTCATGCTTGGTTAATTGAAATATTTTTTAATTGTCACAGTTTTTGGCTATGTTTTATGATTTTTTTTTAAATATTTAAGAGTAAATTATTCTCAATATGTACAGGATCCAAATCCAAAGTACGAATTTCGTTTCCTCTGCAAGGAAAAACACTTAAAAACTGTATAAGGAAAGAAAAACAGAAAATTATTTTTTTCATATGACTTTAGCGGAAAAATTACTCGAATACCCAAAGAAAACGAGTAATGTTACTTGAATATTCAAAGAAAGAAATATTGAAAATATTTTTATAAACGGCACTTATTTATTTTAATGGGTTGAACGTATTATTTGCAGTTTTAAAGGTGAGTGGTCAATCGTTCGTAAAAATGCTTTGTAAAAAACAAAATGTTCATTATATTTAGGCCTGAAAAATATTTTTTCTTTTTAACGAACAAGATTATTAAAATTTCAAACAAATTGTTTGGCTTAGAATAATAGCTTTTTATTTATGTTAGTGTTGGAAAAAAATGTTATGAACAGCCTATGACTGTAAAGGTGACGATTATCAGTTCAATTTTCACACAACGGAAAGAATTATTCGATATTCTGTTTTCTTGCAAATGTAACAAGACAAAGCGCGGTGTTTAGTTCCGCCATTCAACTCGCAATGTCTGGAAAATATAGCGGAAGTGAAGAACGGTATTTCTTAACACTAGTAGAATAGTCACTTGGGTTCACTACTTTCTGCCGATTTCTGAAGGCAGTGCTTGGTGAGTAGCGCTTTGCCTCGCTACCAGAGCGAATAATTTATTTCTTCAAGTGGGAATCGAACGCGTTAACACACACTCAAGCAATTATGCCCCTGCGACAACGACAGACCTACCTTTTTTTATTATATATATTTTTGTAATATGTAAACTCACCTTAAATATCAACTTATATTAAAATACGTCAAGAAATAGTTCCAATTGTTGTTAGATAAGGATAGCTAAGTAACAGTACTAAATAATGTTCACATGTGTATATATATAGAATTAGCATTGATATTACGAATATATTACAACAGAATTAAGAATTAAGTAAATTGGGCTTATTTATATAAAAAAAAATACTCGATCTAACCAGTCCATATAATTTTTTATCAAATCTCCATTACATCTAATTCGGACACTACGTAAAATATATAATGTATTTTTTACTTTTAAGTTTTCTAATACCAATTGAGGCGGCTTATATCATTACCTTATATGGAGACGTGTTCAAGGATACCGCTTTCTTCACGAGAACCTACCCGTGGATAATTGACAATATTGGTGGAGATATCGCTGTGGAATATTATTTGCAAGGTAGCGGTAGATATTCTGTGCCACAAATGTGCGCACTGAACGAAATGAAAATGAATACGTTTTTGCAAGCGCAATATTTGAAATGTGAAGCAGAAGGTAAGTATTTGATTTATTTTTAGGAATATTGAGACCTTGTGATCCCCACTTGAGTATAGCCACTCTACATGCAATGCTACCATTATACGATGGGGAGTGAAAACGGAAATAAAGTCTCTTAACACTAGGTTCCCAGGTTCCCTTTTCTTAGAAAAATTTCTAGTAAAATAAGAATTTATTACCTACTTTTAATTTGACTTAATTTTTGTAATCATTCAAATGTAAAGACGTCTTTATAATCTTTAATTTTCTTTTGTCCTTATGGTTAAATTATTATCGGACCTCATAATTGAAAAAGACGTGGCAATCTAGAGATCTTTTAAAAATACTTATTTTGCCTGATATAGTGTGACAGGTTGTGGGTTCTAAACCTAGTCGAGGAAATGAAATAATTATTATTAACGATTTTACATTATGATCAAGCGCAGCGTTGAATTCCTCCATTCAACACGAAGACGGAAAAAAGTGGGAACGGAAGTAATGGAAACAGAATGTCTTAACGCTAGTTTCCCAAGTTGTCTCAGTAATGCAAGACAGATAGAAGAAATATTAAGCTGATAAAAAGATTTTTTCTTATTACAGGTAATCCCAGTGATACCTGCCTTTGCGCTACTGGTATAGATCCAACAAAATACAAGAACTGTGTATTAACTAAAGGAAGCTACGCTAGCTTATCAGCCTCCAAATATAATCAGCTAGGCATCGACGCAAGTCCCATCGTAGAAATCGGATACAAAAATACGGTATTCGAAGTGTCCGATAGCTGGTACTTGAAGAAAATTTGCACTATTTTTGGTGATAACCTACCCAGAGGCTGCACTAAGCCCTTTACGTGTAATGGCACTGAATATACAAATGAAAATCACAAAGGATTGGCTGTATTTGAATGTCCTGATTCTTTTAAATTTGATGTAAGGTTGGAAATGAAAAGTTCAGAGCCACACTATACAGTGACCACTTCTAAAACTTTATCTACTTCTACAACTTCATCGGAACTAAATGAATAAGTAACTGATGCAATTTGATTTATCTGTGGCCATACAAAAATGATTGTATATGTTTTAATGTTAAGTATTATTTACAATATTATTCTTTATAAAAACACTGGTTGTCTGTAAAAGTCAATTTTATTTTCTCGATAAATTAACATTTATTTTATTTATTTCTACTGTACACGTTCAGGCCGATAGCTGCCTCTTTTTCACTTCTTCTCTGCTCTCACTTGCACCCTCCGCTCAGATGGAACGTGACAATGTCTAATGTATGCTTTTTCGTGCATTTTCATCGATTTTCGCGCATTTTTATCGCTACTACGTCAAACATTATTGCTTGTACTAACAATATGCAACTTTTTTTAACTATGAAATTTAGTATTTTTACTAGAGTAAATTTTTATTTATAATGATTACTTTCACTCACTCAGCATCACGCTTGATCCCGTATATGGCAGGGTAGGTAGTGAGAACGTGGGAACCTAGTGTTAAGGCACTCCGTTCTACTTCCCGTTCCCCACTCTCCACCGAATTTGAGGCACTGCGTGTTGAGTGACGAAACACAACTACACGTTTGGTCTTGTACCAAAGAGAAGAAATGAAAACATTAAATATTTAAATTGAAAATATTATTTCATTCATTTCTATTCTATAATGATTACTTTTATATATTATGTCAGTATGTTTGACATTGATTACTCGTTAATTTTCAGTCAATTATAATATATAAGTGAGGCCTGTCGTGGCTCAAGGGCAAAGCATTCAACTGTAAACGCCTCGACTAGTTGTGGGTTCGAGTCTCACTTCAGAAAAAGAAATATTCAATATTGTTATTTCTTCGCTTTGATAAAAAGGTAAAGCGTGGCGTTGAGTTCCGCCACTTGACACTAATAATGAGGATTTGACGAAAAGCGGGGTATGAAAGGGTCTTAAGGAGAACGAAGAGTTTTAACACTACCTACTTTTATATGTGAAAATAAAATTAAAGCTATGAGAAATAAATCGTATATGTAAATATATCTATACTAATCATTATATTTAGTGGGACCCGCATAAACTGACTCTCGATTGATCGATATGTACTTCAGAATACACAGGAGAATACACCTAGTATTGTATGCGAACATTTCTATATATATCCTATACAAAGCAAATGATACATAAAAAAAAATATAGACGTGATAATTTTATAAAGTAACGTAAGGTATATCTGGATATGACTTCAAGATGTTAGGAGGGTGTCCTGATGATAAGTGATCATCGCTGCCCATGGCCCCGTGTAACACCAGAGGAGCTACAGGAACGTTACCGGCCTTTAACGTGGATGGGCACCGGGGCCCGGCATTACCCAATGCAAATTGCAAAGACCGAAGCCACTATTTAACGCCGGTTTTAAATGCCGGTGGTGATAATAAACTGGTCAAGTCTGCCCATGCGTGTTCTCATTGCTGATAGCGTGACTCTCCCGCACGTACTTTAGTCGCCTCTTACGACACAATCTCTACCAAGCTGAGGGATCACCCTGGTAGAGATCGCCTTAGTAAGGGAATACTAAGCCGAAATCATACGGCATATTTATAAATAGTGTTAATATGTATATCTATGTGAAACACTCGGCTCCTATGTTCCCTCTGCCTACTCTCTCAAAATTCAGCCTATATTAAGACGTTGAATTAAAACCGGTCAGTTTAATACCAAAATTCACTTAGGCCAATATAATTAAAGCGTTGTGCTCTTCCACTTAACACGCACGTTTCCAGAGTTCGGTGTGGCTTAATGGGAACGGAGTATCTTAAAACTAAGTTCCCAGGTAGGTTCCTACTGCTTACCCTGCTTGCCAGTATAATACCAGTGATATAACTGTAAATTCTAATAAACAAAAATATATTTATAATTCATACTATCTTTAACACGCCAGTTATTGATTAGAGATCAATTCATCAACGTAACAACGCGTCAACGGCAGACTCCATTACAAAGGCTTTTAATGCTAACAATTATATTCATATACTTATAGCACAGTGGTGTCTGTATGCTTTGGTTGTTGGTTCGATTTCTATAGAGTTTTTTAAAAATATATTTTCGCTCGGGTGGAATAAAGGGTGTTGTTTTTGTTTCTAAGAAGAAAGGCAAAAGCAAAAACATAAGTAAAAATTAGTGGTTAAGTAACTTTCACATTTCTGACCAAATTTCATGCGTGTATATCTTGCTTGCTTGAGGCCTGTCGTGGCGCAGCGGCACAAGCGTGTGACTGTAACCAACAGGTTCTGGGTTCGATCTCCAGTCGAGGAAATGAAATATTTAATATTTTCAGTTTAAATATTTAATGTTTCATTTTTACGCTCTGGTAATAAGGCAAAGCGCGTCTTTGAGTTCCGCCACTCAACACGCAATGCCTCAAATTCGGCGGAAAGTGGGGAACGGAAGTGGAACGGAGTGACTTAAAACTAGGTTCCCGGGTTCCCTCTGCCTACCCTAATTTCTATAGCGTGAACGTTTTAATACTAATTTCCCATGTTCCCTTTGCTTACTATGAAGTTAAAAAAAAAACAACTTCATGCAGTTTTATACTAAAAAAAGCTTCAACTGTAGCACCAAATTAAATATAATTAATTACCTAATATTTTAGAAAGAAACGGTCTAAATTGTTACTCCAACCAAAGACGATAACTCATTTATAAAGATAATGTCTCTGGTAAAAGATACATAAATTTCTTTCTTACGCATGATTTTTGATTCATTGCTTACATTAAAATTGCTTTTCCCACATATTGTACTTGCTTGTGACTTACTTGTATTTTTGAGGCCTGTAGAGGCGCAGGAGCACAAGCGTGTGACTGTAATCGTTACAGGATATGGGTTCGATCCCGCTAGAACAAATGAAATACTTAATATTTTCGTTTGTTCGTGCTGGTAACAAGGCAAAGCGCGGCGTTAAGTTTCGACATTCAACACCCAATGTCAAATTTAGCGTAATGTGGGAAAAGTAACGGAGTGTTTTGACACTAGCTTTCCAAGATCCCTTTACACTGCTACGAGTATGTATGGGATACAGCGTGAAGCTATTTTCAATAATATTTATAGTTTTGGAGTCGTGGCTTATCTTTGCTCTGGTCACAAGACAAAATACGGCTTTGATTTCGGCAAGTCAAGAAGCAATCCCTTTAATTTTACGGAAAGTGGTAGATGGAAGTGTCTTATTGGTAACGTAGTATCTTAACACTATGTTCCCAAGTCACCTCTGCCTACCCTGTCAAAAAGCGAAACAGCGTACAGCTAAAAAGAGGCCTTTTAAGCTTCTTGTATGTACTATAAAAGAGAGAAAAAGAAAATGATCGATTCCCCCAAGTGGGTATCAAACCCACGACTTATAAGCTTAGTGTCACATATTGTGCCTTTTCATTAATATTAAAATCGGCTACATTTTCGTAAACAGTCTCAAGTTCAAAGCTTTAGTGTCGATACGTAAAGTACAGCTTTTTGAATCATTAATGTAATTTACTACTGGTATTTCTTCCCTTTGCCTTTTGATTTATCTGCGGCGCAAGGGAAACTTATTTTATATGCTTTTCACGTAAACTTTTGTTATTCTATGGATGTTGGCTTATGGTCGAATTGTGTATGCGAGTATGTGTATTTAAGGCGCGGTAGGCAGAAAGAACTTGGAAATCTAGTGTAAAATCACTTCCGTTTTCCAATTTCCGCCTAATTTTGGAGGTGTTGCGTGTTAGTTAAGTGTTACTAGAACGAGGAAATGATTAAATATTTATTTACCTTGAGTGGATGTCGAACCCTCAACCGGAGCGTTTACAGTCGCAAGCTTGTGCTGCTGCGCCATGACAGTCAGGATCAGGATCTGTTTGGCCTATATTAGAAGCAACCTTATCACTTACCCGTTACGGCAGGTTTCCAATTGACTTGAGCAATGCAATTTTTGACTTCGTTATGGTGAATTTCGGGAACCTGGTTGTTAAAACAGTCCGGTATACAGTGGTGGTAAAAAAAAGAAAGTGGTAATAACAATAATTGAATATAGCTAGCTATATCTATATATATATATATCTATATATATATATCTATATCCTCTCTATATAAATATATATATATTATATTATATACATATATATATAGTAATATCTATATATTATATATATATATATATAGTATGATATAATATAATATAATATATCTATATATATATATATATATAAATATAAATAGATATTATATTTTATATATAGATATATATTATCATATAGATATATATATATTATAATATATATATATATATATATATATTTATATGATATATATTAGATATATATATATCTATATATATATACTTATATATATAGAGAATAATATATATATATATTATAAAGATATGTATATATATATATATATCTATATATATATATATTCTATATATAATATAGATATATATATAATTAATATATTTATATATATATATTTATATATATATAGAGATATATATAATAATATATATATATATATACTACTATATTATCATTTATATATATCTATATCTATATATATATATATATATATATATATATATATAGAAGATATATTCTATATATATAATAGATATATTATTATATATATATATATATGTATATATATATATATAATATATATATAATATATATATATATCTATATATATCTATACAGCCAGTGGTAATAATAGTTATGAATCAAACTAACATTTAAAACACATATTACTGTTACAACACGTAAAACAACATACCCAACAAAAACAAACTAAGCTGGTCAAGTGAGCAAACAAACTAGAACAAAAAAAACCAAAAAAAAAAAAAAAAAACAAAAACAACAAGGTTCCTTGCCCCGTTCCTTAGTAAATGCAAGTTCTGCAATAAATTTAAATATGAATATGTCGTTTGGTCCGAGAAGAAATATAGCGCTTAGTTCCGCTAAGTAAACTTTGTATCACACCGTTATATTGGCTTTTGATTGGTTAAAGAAAATAGATACGAACCGGAACGGAAGGGAACGGACGTGTCTTAAAACAGGTTACCAAGTTCCCTCTGTCTTACCTGCCATGTGCGTTTACAGTGTGAAGTTGAATTTGAGTGAATGAGTAAAAAAATCGATGAGAAAGATTGACGAATCACGACGGTTACAGATTCTAATACCTCTAAATTAAGCCTATACTTACTTATAATAAATATGTAACTGATCACACTCTCTCTGTACATGGAAGATATATTAAAAATATATCTAATAAGGAGCGTTTATTAATGTAATAGGGCCCAAAATAGTGATTTTCAATATTTTTTATTTATTTGTCTGTGCGTTTGTACGCGCTTATATCAGAAACGGTAAGGCAGATTTGACAACTATCTCTCAACATTTATTTGTTGTAAAAATCGGCTAAAAATAAAAATCTTACGCCTACTTAAAATATTAAGGTCGGCAAAATTGCTGTTGACGTAATATTTTCATTTCGTTAACTAGGCAAAAAAGCGAGGCACTGTCACTGGGAACAGAGTGTCCTAACACTCGGTTCTCTCTGCCTGGCACGTGTGCAATACAGAGTGAAGTTGAAAATAAAAATTACTGTAAATCTTTCGATAGATTTAACGATTTCATAAGATTTTGTTTCCGATATATATTATGTTTTATTTAATTTTCAGTCCATTTATTTACTTACAGACCAATACAGTGCCGCAACGTATTACTGTAAAAAAAGCGGTAGTGAGTTCGATACTTATCGAGCAGCTTCTCCCATGGCATTGAATCCCTCACTAAACACGCAACATCGCGAAAAAACGGAGTGTTTAGTACTTGGTTTTTTTTTTTATATGCGGGATACAGCGTGAAACTGAATAAAAAAACCAAAACATAACGGTGTGATTGAAACCTAACATGGACGGTGTACAAAATTGTTTTCACCGTCTCCAAGTTGGCGTTAATAGCTTAATTCCTGGCGTCTATCGCTTGTACTTGTTAGTTCACTTGAGATATTTATTTTCAGGCTATTTTTAAGGCTTAAATATATTTGTTATTTATTTTACAAGTTTAACCAGAGCCTTCACATTGGTTATTTCACTCAGCTTTACTAGGTAGGTAGAGGGAACTTGGGAACCTAGTGTTAAGACACTCCATTCCACTTATCTCCACTTGCCGCCAAATTTGAGGCATTGCGTGTTGAGTCGTGGAACTCAACGTCGCGTTTTTGCCTTGTTACAAGAGCGAAGAAATGTAGACATTAAATATTTAAATTAAACATATTAAATATTTCACTTCATCGAGAGTTAATCGAATCTACAACCTGTCGGTTACAGTCACACTCTTTTGCCGCTGCGCCACGACAGGTTATTTAATAACCAAAAGCTAAAATGTCGTTAATTATTAGTGGAAGTATTTTTATGATAACGGATCCTTAACACGTTACCAAGTTCCCTCTACTTACCTTGTCATGTGCAAAATACACCGTGAAGCTAAAAAAAAGAAACAAATTAGTTTTAAAAAGGAACCTTCTGAATTAGTTTTAAAAAGGAACCTTCTTTTTTATCTGTACCCCGCTCATAACAATAACAGGGTAGGCAGAGGAAATTTAAGGTTAAACACTTTGTTTCTTTGAGGATCTTCCGTTCCCCACTTTCTACTGAATATGAGCAATGGCTATTCAAGGCTCCCTTATCAACTATAATTCTATAGGCAACGCAAACGCAAATAAATTAAAATGTTAAATATTTCTTCACTCTGGTAATAAAGCAAAGCGCGACGTTTTATTTCTCCACTCAACATGCAATGCTTCTAGAACTCAGTAGAAAGTACGAATTGGACATTTCTTAGTTGGAATGGAGTATCTCTCTAAGTTTCCAGGTTCCCAGGTTCCCAGGTTCCCTTTCCTACCCTGTTATATATGGAATACAGAAAAAAACTAGTATAGTATAATAGATTGATGATCGTTTTGATAAATTATATGAAACTCAACATGCGATATGAACATTAGCTTTACTGTTGCATATAAAGTGTATGTAAAATACCCTATTAGTGTACATAATGTTTCAATTCTATTATAACGAGGACCAGGTAATAGACGTGTAATCTCTTTGAAAATTAAAATATTTATACTAAATATAATAAAAAAAAAATATTTTGGTGTTAGAGATCTTGTTGTAAAAACAATATACAATCGTGCGTATAGACGTGTAGGTACTTAGGTTTGATACACGCTTGGGGGATGTAGCATATATTTTTTTTGTTAATTTTCACGCTATATCCCGATGCACGAGGCAGGGTAGGCAGAGGGAACCCGGAAACCTAGTGTTAAGACACTCCGTCCCATTTCCGTTCCCCACTTTCCGCCGAATTTGAGGCATTGCGTGTTGAGTGGCGTAACTCAACGCCGCGCTTTGCCTTATTACCAGGGCGAAGAAATGAAACATTAAATATTTATATTGAAAATATTAAATATTTCATTCCTCGACTGGGGATCGAACCCAGAACCTGTCGGTTACAGTCACACGCTTGTGCCGCTGTGGCACGACAAGCCTCAAAACATAAATTTTAATTTAATCATTTTGAACATAAAATTAAATTAAATATATAAACATAAAATTAAATATTAACATTTTCTCGATCTGGTAACAAGGGAAAGCGGGGTGCTTTGTCTCGCCACTTAACAAGCTGTCTTGAGAATTCGAAAGAAAAGTGACAGTGTCTTAACACTACTTTCCCAAGTTTCCACAACCAATAGATAGCAGGATACTGCTATATTCGGTATACAGCGTGAAGCAAAAAAAAAATGTTACTTAACCTCTAGCATTTTTCTTGTAACTTCTATGCGTTGTGAACTAATGGCATAAAGAAAAGCTTGTGGTCAGGACGACGATATATTAACATCCCAACACCAATATTAGAGATTTTGTTATTTTTTCGTACAAATCCAATGAGGAGCTCATTCAAAAACCTAATAAGACTTTACAACGCTTTCTTAAAATAAGTCTTCTTTCTAGAATTTAGATGCTTCTTGGCTTTTACATCTCTCTGTGCTCTTTCTACTGAGTCTAACGCTTCATGTAATAGCAACAAACAATATTCATTTTGATCCTAGACTTTATCTCGTTTTGTTTGTCTAAATTGTATCGAAGTGACTATTTTTTACTTAGCTTCACGCTGTATCCCGCACGAGGCAGGTTAGGCAGAGGGAACCTGGGAACCTAGTGTAAAGACACTCTGTTCCACTTCCATTCCACACTTTTGATTGTTTTTGGTTGGCATGTTGAGTGGAACTCAACACTGCGCTATGCTAGAGCGAAGCGAATGAAAACATTAAATATTTAATTTGAAAATATTTAATATTTCATCTCCTCCTGTATGGAGGAGATGAAATATTAAATATTTACTGTCTACTGTCCGTGCCGCTGCGCCACGAGAGGTCTCGAAAAAAAAAACGAAGAGTTCTGTACAATTGAACATGACATATTTTAAGTGCCTAAGGTAATTCCAGCTATAGTAACCCAATCCATACAGTAATCCGTTGCAATTTTGCCTATAGGTTTTCCAGATAAATTAATTATTCAGCACAGTGTCACCTTTTCGTATATATGATTTTAAACGATATATATTCAGCGGAAAATAGGGAACGAAAGGGTCTTAATGGGAACGGAGTGCCTTAACATTAGGTTTCCAAGTTCCCACCTATTTACCTCGCCCTGTGGTGCATAGAGCGTGAAGCTGAAAAAAAAATATAATTATAGTTCAGATTTTAATTGTTTGATTTTTCCAGATTTTGTTATAATATCACATTTTACATTAACAAAAAGAGAAAAGAGGGTATATTTCATTTCCTCGAGCGGGGAATCAAACCCACAACTTGTCGTGCTTAAAGTCACACTCTTCCGTCGCTGCGCCACGTCAAGCCTCAAATTATATAAAATCATAATAATTACATATATATAATTTTTTTTCAGCTTCACGCAGTACTAATATTTAATGTAAAATTTCTTCGCTCTGGTAATAAGGCAAAGCGCGGCTTTGAGTTCCGCCACTCAACACGCAATGCCTCAAATTCGGCGGAAAGTGGGGAACGGAAGTGGAACGGAGTGTCATAACACTAGGTTTCACTTTCGTTCCCTCTGCCTACCCTGCCTAGTGCGGGATACAGCGTGAAGCTGAAAAATAAAAAAAAAACATATAATTATTTTAGTAAAAATAAAGTATGAAACAAATTAAAATAATTATTTTACAGCTTTTAGGGAAATGAAAAATTTAACTTTGTTACGTGTCAGGTCATATTTATTTAATATGCGGGTTCCCTTGTCAATTTGTTTTTGTATCAGTGTTTATTACGTTTTGTTTTATAGAGGCCTGTCGTGGCGCAGCGGCACAAGAGTGTGACTGTAACCGACAGCTTCTGGGTTCGATCCCCAGTCGAGGAAATGAAATATTTAATATTTTCAATTTAAATATTTAATGTTTCATTTCTTCGCTCTGGTAATAAGGCAAAGCGCGGCGTTGAATTCCGCCACTCAACACGCAATGCCTCAAATTCGGCGGAAAGTGGGGAACGGAAGTGGAACGGAGCGTCTTAACACTAGGTTCCCGGGTTCCCTCTGCCTACCCTGCCTCGTGCGGGATACAGCGTGAAGCTAAAAAAAAAAAAAAAAAAGAAAAGTTTAATAGATGAATGACAATAGGGCATGTCGTGGCGCGGGGGCAGTAGCGAGTACGATCCTAGACGTATGGATATGAAATATTATATTCACTCTCACAGCTTCACGCTGTATCCCGCACACGGCTGAATAGGCACAGGCAACTTGAGAACCTAGTGTTGAGACAATCCGTTCCACTTCCGTTCCCCACTTTTTGCGGAATTGGAGGCATTACATTAAGTGGCGGAACTCAATGCCGCGTTTTGCCTTGTAACCAGAGCGAAGTAATGAAAACAATAAATGTTTAATTGGAAAATATTAAATATTTCATTTCCTCGAGTGGGGATCGAACTCACAAATTGTCGTTAACTTGTGCCGCTGCACCACAACAGGCCTAGAAATATTATAATAATTTTATTCAATTTTTTATATTATACTAGCAACTTTCGCATAACATGTGGGTAGTGTTTGTTTTATTAACAGCAGTAGATCAATAAAAAGTAACGTCACTTTCAAATTTTGAATCCAAAAATATTCAAAAAAGTCTTCATTTAGCTGAATTTTTAGTTTTCAATGTATAGATGTTGTCTTATAAGCGATAATGTTGTGAAAGTAATTAGATCAGTAAATGAAACAGAGTAGTTCAAGCGGTGTAAGCCACGTGTGGGTTGCTAGTATAGAATACAGCGTGAAGCTAAAATTTTTAGAGGCCTGTCGTGGCACAACGGCACAAGCGTATGACTAAGACGTAAACGACAAGTGGATTCGATTCCCAGCTCGAGGAAAGAAAATACTGAATATTTTCAAATTAAATATTTTTTGTGCGGCGTTGTGCAACACGCAATGCCTGACATTCAATAGAAAGTGGGGAACGGAAGTAGAACGGAGTGTCTTAACACTAGGTTCCCAAGTTCCCTCTACGCGGGAAACAGCGTGAGGCTGAGTGCAATTTTTTTTTAAATAAAGACAAATTGTGTTTATAAACAAAGTACAAAATGTTCTCATTAAAGATTTTTACAACAACTTTCGTGTTGAAAATTTAACATTACGTCAGTATTGTCAGTTCGGCGGCTAACTATCTGTTGAAAAGTTTATGGGAACGAAGTTGACAACAATGTTAAAAGTGAAATTATTATTACAATATATTTTCTTTCTTAGAGGCCTATCCTGGTGTAGCGGCGCAATCATGTGACTGTAAACGATACGTTGTGGGTTTGATCCGCACTCGAAGAAATGAAATATTTATTAGTTACGTTTCTTCGCTCTGGTAACAAGGCAAAGCGCGGCGTTGAGTTTCGCCACTCAACAAGCAATGCCTCAAATTCGGCGGACAGTGTGGAACGGAGTGTCCTAACACTAGGTTCCCAAGTGCCCTCTACCTACTCTGCCATGTGCGGGATACAGCGTGAAGCTGAAGAAATATATAAGAACATTTATACATATACATGAATAACGATTTTTCTTATTGATCCTTTTCGCAATTAAAGAATATAGCAAGATAGCGAAAATTGGAAAGTGCACGATGAGTTCCGCCACTTAACACGCAATTCCTCAAACTCAGCGGAAAACCGGGAACGGAACAGAATATCTTAACACTAGGTTCCCAAGTTCCCTTGGGTTAAACCTACGCCCCGTCAATGGCACAGTAGGTACAGCGTTAAACTGAAAAAATATCACCTAATAATAAAAGGGAATTTTTTCTACAATAGAACAACATCCATTTTCATTACCTACTGTATTTACGAGCATATTGGTATACTCTAACAGGAATATTATATAACATAGAGTAGTCGATAAAAAGTAAAAATATGTCTTGAGTAGTTTTTAAACATATATATTTCTTTCATTTCTTCAGTTTGATAACAAGGCAAAGCGCGGCGTTGAGTTACGCCACTCATCACATTATGTCTCAAAATCGGCAGAACGTAGGGAACGGAGTATTTTAACACTAGGTTGAAGATATCCCTCTGCCTAGTATGTACAGGATATAGCGTAGAGCTGAGAAGAAGGAGGAGGATTATTTTTTGTACATATATACATGTTGGGTAGCTTAGGCAGAGGAAGCTTGGGAACCCAATTTACAGAGACTCTCTCTCCCATTAAGACACTTTCGCCTACCGTTTACGTTGAATGGCGGATCTAAAAGCTGTGCTTTTCCTCGTTACTAGAGCGAAGAAAATAAAATATTATAGGCTATTTCCTCGAGTGAGAATCGAACCCGCAATCCATCGTATATACAGTCGCACGTTTGTGCCTCGAGCCTCGAGTATTTACATTTGATGCCTCGTTATATATATGTAAGTCAAGTATTGTATATTAATGCGGCAATCAGTCTCAGCTTTATTGATAGACGCGTTACATGTGACAGGGTTTATTCACCGACGCTATTAGTTATACTTTGTATGGACATGCTCCGTTTATCAATATTAAATTTTGTTTAAATATTATTATTTTTTTATACGAGTAGAAAGTATTCTCAAGTTAAATTGTGTCAATGAGCCTTATTATTTTTTGTTATAGTGGAATTAAGGTGTCAGACGGTGTTCCATTGCGCAAAAATGTCTTCGATAGCTTTGTTTAGTAAAATATGCAAAATATATAGCAAGAAAATTACATTATGTTATTAGAATATAACATTTGTACGTATCATAATGATCATGTGATTTTTCAAATTTATTGACGTATGTCGGTAGGGGCACAAGCGTGTGACTGACTATAAGCCCGACAGATTTTGAAATAAAACATTTATTTTTCTTTTTTTTCAGCTTCACGCTGTATCCCGCACTAGGCAGGGTAGGCAGAGGGAACGGAAGTGAAACCTAGTGTTACGACACTCCGTTCCACTTCCGTTCCCCACTTTCCGCCGAATTTTGAGGCATTGCGTGTTGAGTGGCGGAACTCAACGCCGCGCTTTGCCTTATTACCAGAGCGAAGAAATGAAACATTAAATATTTAAATTGAAAATATTAAATATTTTATTTCCTCGACTGGGGATCGAACCCAGAACCTGTCGGTTACAGTCACACTCTTGTGCCGCTGCGCCACGACAGGCCTCAAAATTTTTAAATTAAAATGTTTATTTCATCGCTCTGATAACAAAGTAACGTAACGTAACGTTAAGTTCCGCCACTGTTTAATTGCGATGTCTCAAATTTGACGAAAAGTGGAGAACGGAATGAAATGTCATAACACTAGTTTTCCCAGATCTTTCTGCCTTCCCTTCCATATGAAGGATATAGCAAGAAGCTGATAAAAAATCCAATTCATGTATTACCTTATAATTGTTATATTATTAATTACATCTCCAATTTGTCTATGAATTTTAAATCCATCCATCACTTTCAATGAAGCAGTTAGATTTTCCTTACAAAATAAATCAATAAAATATATTGAATTTAAAGAATATCCATAATAATCTTGTAGAGAACAAATCGAATCGAAATTTATCAATTTCAACAGTCCTATTAACGGATACCTGCTGATTATTCACGAATTTGTATTGAGGGATCAAAGTGCTAAACGTTTATATATATATATATATATATATATATATATATATATATATATATATATATATATATATATATATATATATATATATATATATATATATATATATATATATATATATATATGTAATGTGTGTATGTAGAGACAGTGAGAGATGTAAAAAAAATATTTTTAAATTCGCCCCTTATGTCTCAAGCGTAGATACTTTTATCATTATCAATCGCTTTTACTTTATGATTCGAAAATGCGAAAAACGTTTTTCCCATTAAAAATATGTAACTACCCTCCCAGAAGTTGGTAGCGACATATTTACTGAAACTGAAATACTTAAAAAATAAAAGCCACATTCCATTTTAGAATAACAAATCTCTATGCAATCGTAGTCTATTCAAGAATATTTCATTAAAATTACAGCAAATCTAAACCTAATTTCGCTCGTCAGAGAAAATACAAAAGTAAAAGTAAAATTAAACTTGCGATGAGCACTTTGAATGGAGGCTCAAACCGCAAAATATATAAAGTTTTAACGAAGGTCACTAATTTCACGAGACACTGACTGACACAATAAGTTTTAATAAGTTAGCCTTTTTAGAGCTTTTAACCACGTTTGCCTCCACAGCTGGGGTTATAGAATCTGTTTAAACGAAATCCTCGGGAACGGAAGTGTATTAATGGGAACAGAGTGTCTTTATAGTCAGGTTCCTTGCCTATACTGCATTGTGTAGGATATATGAAGTTAAGTTAAAAATTAGTAGTATTTTTTTAGGCATTTACATGATGAATAATGGTTCTATATTCTGAGGGGTTGGTACTGTATGCCGTAACACAGTTCTCCTAGTACGGCAACAGTGGCATCTTCGCTCATTGTAAATACTATATAATGCAAAAATGTAAAGAAAAAATCAAAATGTATCATGTAATTGTTACTGGTGATAAATAAATGAAGCTTAAAGTAAAGTTTAAGTTTAATTCAGGCCTGTGGTGGCGCAGCGGCACAAGCGTGTGACTGTAACCGACAGGTTGATGGCAACTCGAGGAAATGAAATATTTAATATTATTTTTTTTTTCAGCTTCATGCTGTATCCCGCACTAGGAAGGGTAGGCAGTGGAAACGGAAGTGAAACCTAGTGTTATGATACTCCGTTCCACTTCCGTTCACCACTTTCCGCCGAATTTGAGGCATTGCATATTGAGTGGCGGAACTCGAGGAAATGAAATATTTAATATTTTCAATTTAAATATTTAATGTTTTCATTTCTTCGCTCTAGTACAAGGCCAAACGCGGCGTTGAGTTCCGCCACTAAACAAGTAATGGCTCAAATTCAGCAAAAAGTGGAGAATCCAAGTGGAATGGAGGGTCTAAAACTAGGTTCCCAATTTCCCTCTGCCTACCCTGCTATGTGCGGGATCAGCGTGAAGCTGAGTGAGAGAGTGACTAATAGTAATTCCATACATTTCACTTTAGTAAAAATCCGTAAAGATTGTATTTTGTATGCGCAAACCAAACCTACAACCGTTAACGTTAAGTTATAGAAAAAAACACTATACTACTCTGATATACGGCCTGAACTTCATATTATGTTTCTTTACAATATTGACAGTTTAACTTATTGCTTCAATATATTTATTTGTACTGTTTTATTTTAAATCTAAAGCCACTGAAAGTTATTAATTTTTTATTGTTACACTGTATCCTAGAGGCGACTAAAGTACGAGTACGAGTGGTAGAGTCACGTTGTCAGCAATGACAACACGCATGGGCGGTCTCGACCGGATTGTTACCACCCCCCGCATTTGAAACCAGCGTTAAGTAGTGGCACTGCGTTTCGCATTAGGTAATGCCGGGCCCTGGTGCCCCTTCCACCTTAAAGGACGGCAACGCTCCTGTAGCTCCTCTGGAGTTACTAGGGGCCGTGGGCGGCGGTGATCACTTACCACCAGGTGACCCGTACGCTCGTTTGCCGTGTCTTCTCCATATAAAAAAAAATGGCAGGTAACATCAAGTAAACTTGGGAACCTATTGTCAAAGCATTTCATTTCATTCCCCACTATCCGCGAAATTTGAGGCATAGCGTTTTGCCATTACCAAAGCGAAACAAATTTTAAATATATATTTTTACTAGAGATCGAATCACGACCTGTCGCTGTTACAGTCGCAAGCTTGTGCCCCTGAGCCACTACAGGCTTCACGTACAATTTATTAAAACAATTCAATGATATACAATGATTTAATCACAAATCACACTATTTTAGCCACCATTGCTCAATTCTCAAACGGATGTAGTATTATTAGGCACATAAATCTATCTAACTCGACTTGTCAGGGATAGCGTTTTGACATCGCTTGCATGCTCCGCTGGAACTGAGCTAGCAATATATTATAATGTGTACTGTTATATCACATGTTTGTGAATGTTGAGTGATTATTTAATAAATTATATTAATTATATAATTTTACCATTTTATCATAAAGCTATTTTGTTAATAATGCCATTTTGTTAATGTTGCCATGTCACTTAAATAACCATTGTGTTAATGATATCAGTTTGTTAATATTGTCGTTCTGTTCATGTTGGCATTTTACTATAAAACCAATGGATTAATTTATTTATTTATTTATTTATTTAGGATCGTCAACAGGAGAACATTATAATACAGTCAAATAAATCAAGGTCAATTAATAGTCTAAATGTTTTCCCAATTATAGACAATCACAACATGTTCCAGTAACATAACAATTGTTATTATAGATTAAAAATTAAAAAAAAAATAATAATAAAATTGATTAGAGTTTTAAGAAAAATGTCAAACATAAAACATAAAAAAAAATCACACAATAAAAAAAAAAGTCATACATAATGCTAAAAATATAAATTAAATAAATATCTTGATATATAATTGAATTAAATAGCAAAAACAAAAAAAAAAAAAAGAAATGTCATTATTTTTAAGGATAACTTTTGCTGCCGGGCTGTGTCATAAATTTGCTAATTTTGTTTTTAAAACTCGTACATGCGTCATGAGCTATATCCAAGTCACACATCAGGTTGGTTAATTCGTTATATGTACTTTGAAGTCTTGCTAGCGGAGATTTTTTTCCTAAGTTCGTTTTGTAACATTTGGTAGTAAATAAGGGTCTCTGATAGCGTGGTGTCACCGACGGTACGTTAATATTTAATTGTTCAATAAGCTCGCTACAATCGATCTTATTATTAAAAAGCTTATAAAGAAATAACATCTGTAAGAATGCCCTTCGTTCTCCCAAAGAGTGGAGCTTGATTCGCTGTATTCTTTCGTGGTAAGTTTTAGATTTGGGGATACCAGTTCGGAATTCAAGGTATCGTACTAGTATTTTTTGAATGTTTTCAATTCTATCGCAATTAATTTTAGATACTGAAGACCATACTGGGCAGCAATACTCCAATTTGCTGCGAACGTAACTGTAATATAATTTTAATATTATAACAACTCTTTTGAACTCACGTGAACACCTTAGTACAAATCCAAGCGATCGGTAAGCAGAATCGATCATTTTGTTAACTTGATGTACAAATCTTAGCTGGCTATCAATAATAACGCCTAAGTCACGAATTTGGTCTACTTCTTATAATGCTTGTGTACCAATTTTATAAGATGTCTGCATTCTTTTTCTCTTACGAGTGAACTTAATATGGCTGCATTTGTTTACATTTAAAGTCATATAGTTTTTTGTACACCATTCTGTAATATTGTCTACGTCATGTTGAAGTAGCAAGCTGTCGTCGTCAGTATATATTGTTCTACATAATTTTAAGTCATCAGCAAATATATAAAAATCAGAATTTCGTATTACACCACAAATGTCATTAATAAATATATTAAAGAATAGAGGTCCTAGATTGGATCCTTGAGGTACTCCAGAAGTTGCTGTAAATGGCTTTGATTCCGATCCATTCAAAACAACAGTAGATTCGCGGAATTTCAAGTAACTTTTGCACCACTCCAATAAATATTCTGTAAATTTGTAAGCACGTAACTTTGCAACCAAAATAGTATGGCTAACTTTGTCGAAGGCTTTAGAAAAATCTGTATATATTGCATCTACTTGTAAATTTTTGTCGACCTTTTCGCATATGTTGTTAACAAAAGAGACAAGATTAGTACATGTCGATCTCTTAGTCATAAAAGCGTGTTGGTGGCAAGATAAATGGTTCTTGACATGTCCGTAGATGTGTGTATAAATTATAGATTCCAAAACCTTTGACATACAGGAAAGAATAGAGATTGGTCTGTAATTTGTAACGGAATCTCTTTTTCCACTCTTAAAGATGGGGACTATTCTTGCCTTTTTCCACGCCTTTGGAAATGTACCTGACTTAACAGACGCATTGTAAATTACAGTAAGCGGTAAGGATAGAGAATCTGCACATCTAACCAAACAAAATGGTGGGATATTGTCCGGCCCACAGGCCTTCTTAACGTCGAGTCTTTTTAGTCTCTTAACAACAGATTTTCGTGTGATGACTATGTGATCCATTTCCTCAATCTCAGGTCCCTTTACTGTAATCGGCACGGAATTGGCATGGCTATCGTAAACTGAGGAAAAATGTGAAGCAAAAAGATCACATATTTCATTATTTTCAGATTTTATCAGATTGCCGAGAGACATAGTGGCTGGGATCTTAGTGTTACCTTTTTTCAGGTTCTTCAAATGTGTCCAAAAGTAACTTGGGTGTTTAGCAATTTCTGATTCAATCTTAAATATATATTTATTATAACATTCTAATATAAGTATATCGCAGTCTTTACGTAGAAATTCAAATTCAATTTTGTCTAATGGGTTTCCGAATTGTGAAAATGGGTTTCCGAATTTTTTGTGATATTTGTGCTTCTGTTTCAATAATTTGATTAAATTGGGAGTGAACCATATTGGAAATTTACTTAATCTTCTACGTGTTTTTGGGACATGCATGTTTATAATTTTATTAAGTATTTTGTAAAACTTTCCGACCATTGCATCAATATTTTCTAGTTTTGATAGCTCAGAAAACCAGGGTACTGTGTTTAAGGACTGGATTATTGCTTCATAATCAGCTTTAAAAAAATTATGTCTATATTGTGGAATAGAATCATCTATTATTGTAGGTTGGATAGATATTTTTGCTAGTAGTGGTGGATGATACTTATCTATACTACGCAAAATGTTTAAGGTGGTGTCGACATTTAGAACATCGGTTCTTGCTAGAAGCAGATCCAAAATCTTATGGTTTTGATTTTCTATCCCATTAAATTGCTTAAGCTCGTTAAGTGCTAAAAAATCTAAAAAGTCTGTTCTGATTGAATTTTGGCCGATGTAGTTAGGCACATAGTGTTGTAGGTCATCAGATTGAGAGCACCATTTGATATCGCCAAGGTTAAAGTCTCCTGCCAGAAGTATTTGTTTGGTTGCATCATCCATAGCTTTATTTGCATTATGAATAAAAGAGTCCAGTGTGCGATGTATCACCGGAGGAGGAAAGTACACGGCACATATTAAAAGTTCTTCGGTAGTAGTATCTGATTTTATTTCGATGCTAACCCACAGGTCTTCTATTTCACTTTCATACTGCTGATGTCGGTGCGACTTTAAGCAATTCAAAACAGCAATAAGGACTCCCCCACCCATGTCCTTGGAATTTTGTGCCAAGGAAGTTTCCCTGTCACGTCGGTATACAGTGTACCGATCATCAAAAATTTCACCATCAGAAATGCCTCCATGGAGCCATGTCTCAGTAAAAATTATAATGTCGTAATTATTAGCTAGAATTTGAAGACGGACCTTCTGAGTACAGGAACGTAGCCCCCTGACATTTTGGTAATAGCATTTTAAAGGTGTGAAAGTAACTATAGTAATTCCACTGCATGCGTCATATGGTACAATTTATGTTTGAGATAAGCGGTCAAGGTAGGTTAGTAAGTGTTGCTGTATTTTTGATATGAATATATTCTGTTTTTTCTGATTTTCGCATGAATATTTGTCCTCCTTTGACCCACACAAACCGGTAATTTTTTTCCTTGGATTTAACACGCGCGGCTGCATGTAGTGATTTGAGAGCTGGTGACAAATGTTCAACAACATATATTGGCTTTTTTTCTCCACCCATGCCCAAATGACTAGTGTTCAGCTTATTTTGCTTGACCGTTGATTTTTTATTGAAATTAATTGTTGCTGCTAAAAACTCGTCACGAACTCTTTGGCAGCTAAATTTTACGACAACGGATCGAGGTCTGTTACTGTCTTTGTTGAATTTAGAGATCCTCGTGCAAAGGTGTATATCTGAGTCGTTGATTTTTGTAATTAACAGTCAATGCTAGCTGCTTGACACATGAAAGAAGATGTTCACTTTTATGCTCAGGTATGCATTGGATTTCCACGTTATTAGCTCTTGCATGTTGCTCCATAGCACCTGTTCTAGAGGCTAAGTCACTAACGGTCACTCGCAATGATTTATTTTCAGCTTCCAAAAAGTGTATGATTGTCTCTTTTTCCTTCAAATCCTTCTTTACATCCTCATATTGCTGTTCCACAAATGTCATTGACCTTGTTATATCAGTTACCGTTTCAATAACTTCCTTTATTTTGGCATTAAACTGATCTAACATATTTGATTTTATGCACTCTAATTCTTCTCTAATAACCTGTCGTATATCTAGAAGTGAAAGATCTGGCGACAAACATTTTCTTTTATTTGCCCTTTTCCTCATGGCCACGTTCTTAGTTGCTACATCCGATTCCTGGGAATCAATTGCATACAATCCTCGAACAGGTGTATTATTGTTGCAACTTTTTGGTTTCTTACAGTTACAAGCCGGACACATCCATGTATTTTTAAAGTTTTCCGTTAGATCTTTAAACAGTGTCTTAGTAATATTGAGACAAGAATAATGAAATCTATGACTACATTCGCTACAACAGAGCACCTCTAAAGATGTATCTGAGCGGGGACAACAGCTATAGATAACACTCTTGCCGTCAGCCATATTACAAGTGTATTGATAATAATTCTATTCTAAGTCAATTTAAATTATCACTTATTTCAAATGTATGAATTCTGATAGTCTTTAAAACAATTAGTCCTTCCTTAATAAAAAAAATATAATAAGATGATAATAATAATTAAAAGAAAAAAATAAATAAAAAAAAATGACGAATCAGGATTGAACTCGGATCATAGAAGTTGAGTCTACTTAGTCCACCACTAGTCCAACGTAAACGATGACTCTGATTCCAAATTATTATTACATACTTTAAGAAGCATATTTTTAGACAAATTATTACAAGAAAAAGTCTTTCCTATAATAACATTAGTTTAGTTCATTAGTCATTATTTTTTAACACAACACTTTTCACTGTTTATTCACTTAACAAAAATCCGTTTAGAATAGTAAGATGTTACAGCTACCACAGCAAGTTTGCATGAGATTGTTTTTTAACAGTTCATTGTTGATACTACGTGATAACATTTACACTCAATTTTTAGGTTCTGTATTAATTGTTAATACAATAATTAGAGCCAAAAGTACACTTTTTACTTATTTTATACTATTATAATCACGGAACTAATGTACATTACTTTCTACTTCTACCCACCAATGGGTTAATGTTGCCATTTTATTATAAAATCATCCTGTTAGTGTTGCCATTTTGCTCATGTTGCCATGTCACCATAAAGCTAATGTGTTAATGTGGCCATTTTACAGAAAAGCCATTGCGTTAATGTTGCCATTTTATCATAAAGTCATTTTATTAATCATGCCATTTGTTACAATGTCATTTTGTTAATGTTGCCATTAACAAAATGATTTTATGGTAAAGGCAACGAATGGCTTTAAGCCATTTCGTTGATCGTTTTTATAAAAATAATAATTATTTATGGTCATTATTTAATAAATTTTCAAGAAATAATATTTCACATAAATTTTCAAGAATTTTTTGGTACCAAGGCGTGAAGTTTAGCCACCGAATAATAAGAATAAATCTTTATTCTCATTTGATAAAGCTTGGTCTTAAAAAAATTAACAATGAAACCAGTAATTCTCAATTAGTATATAACTTTAGGCTGGAAGTAGTGTATTGTACGTTTTAAGCTCAGGTACCTCCTTGCCCATTTTGCTATACGGTGAAATATAATGTGAAGTTAAATAAATAGTATCAAAATAATAACTTTCTACGGGCTGATAATGCAACTGTAACTGTTCTATGTGTTTTGATCACTTACTATCAACTAATCCGTACGTTCGATTGTATTGTCTTTCCCATAAAAAAATCGAAACGTTTTTGTGTCATCATTTAGCGTTATCACTTAGTATCTACAGCTATTGCCATCACTTAGTTTCATCACCTACAGCCATCACCTTGGGTCATCAACTAGTGCCACGTAGTGTCTGTCATCACCTAGAGCCATCACCTAGAATCATCATTTAGTGTCATCATCTTGTGTCATCACCTTGTGTCATCACCTCGTGTCATGACCAAGTATTATCAGCTGTTATACAAGCCAATACACTTAAAGGATATATGACGCTACACCCTACATAATTTTAATCAAATGAATTTTAGATTAGTGGAATTAGATATAGAGAAGGAGTAGATAAGATTATTTTCTGGTAACTTACTTTTAATTAAAATAAATTTTAATTTTAAATGAATGAAAATGTACACAAAGTAAAATGACGATGAAAAAAATTAAACTAGACATCTTCTAATGAAGTTCCAGGTAGGGTTAGTTAATAACGAAAATCTCTCGTTATTCCCAATATTTCAGTAATTTAGTAAGAAAATATTGTAGGAGACGTTATTTAAATTTATATGTTTGGCAAAATTAATCTGTACCAGCAGGGGCACCAGCTTATGGCAGAGCGCGAGATGTAATTGGTTCGATTCCATTCTAGAAAAAAATAGCAATATTGCCTCACTCTGCTAACAAGGCAAAGCGAGATAAGCAGTGAAAAGTCGATCAGTCTTAAAAATTAAGCGGTACGTGGTTAACGGAGAATCTTTGCTTTGCGATAAAAAAGGGAACCTTTTTTATATTTAACATTGAAAAGATAAGTTTTTACAATTTTATTTTGTTGTAATGTAGGTATATATATTCTTATTAAGAACGATCGACAGCAGACGCTTACGATACTTAATGTCCTTAATTATTAATTTAGAATTAGCGTAAAAGTTTTGAACAATTAAAGGGTAAACGGTATAGCTTTGAGTAAGATAAATTGAATGTTAAATTTGTTTTAGAAATCGGGTGATTAATGTTGCGAAATATTAATATTGTGGACAAACAAGTATATTCTAGAGGCCTGTCGTTGTCGTAGGGGCTCAAATGTATGGCCTTAAACCTCAATTTTGTGACTGTAGACCGTAAAAATAAAAATATAAAAAAAAAATTAAAGTGTTCAATATTCACCTAAATCTGAAACGTCATGTGGTTAACACTATGCTTGTTTATTTTCATGTAGAAATCGATAACACCACCGTCCAATCCGCAGTCGAAGCCAGCGCCACGATGGTCTCCAAATATAAAATTTTATCTTTTTTGTAGCTTTGCTATTCGGTTGCACAAAGCAGGGTAGGAAGACGGAACCTAGGAACCTAGCGTTAAGACACTTCTGTTCTCCACTTTTTGCCGAATTATTGAGCATTGCGTATTGATTATTGAACCTCAACGCTGAGCTTAACCTCGTTACCAGAGCAAGGAATTAAATTCTTAATATCTATTAAAAAATATTATAAAGAGCTGTCCGTAAGTGATATATTTCTCAATGAACATTCTGTGCTACGAGGTACGTTTTAAGTACGTCATATTAATTATTGTACTAACTTATTATCTAGAGAAATACGTAATAAAAAAACGATAGCAATTATCGTGAAAGTAAAAAAACGAGCGTATCTCACGTTTACATCAATAATAAGTAGTATTGTCAGATGTAGACATCTGACAATACAAAGTATTATTGATGTAAACGTGAGATACGCTCAAATGTTAAACATCAACATAGATGTTGATGTTTAACATTTGAGGGTTCGGCTGCCATTCGTGAAAATTAAATATTAAACAATTTCATTTCACCGCTTTGGTAAAGACCAAACTTCGGCGGAAACTGAGGAACGGAAGTGCCTTCTTGGGAATGGAATATTTCATCATTAGGTTCCCAATTCTGCCTATCCTGAGTTATGTGAGATACAGCTAATAAATCAGTAGCTTAATATTAAGGAATTTTTAAATTAATAAAGTATAAATACCATTCTAACTTGTCATACGATAATGCTAACGAATTATCCTCGGGCAGTGGAAATTTGTAAAAGTCTCCATACAGAGATTTTAATAACATAAATAAGTTGCAATAAGATATGGCTTAGTTGGCAAAAGTACTTGGACGCTTTTCAAGAGGCGCAGCTTCAAATCTCGCTACGTTTAAATTTTTATACGTTCGTAAAATGTATTTTTTTCCTTTCCCAAGTATGGTGTATAGTGCTATAAAAATAGTAAAAATAATAGAAATTTATTTAGTTATTTCATTTTTCTATCACCTAAGACAAAATAGATGGTAAATACTCGAGCATAACAATCGGGGCTTGTAGCGCAAAAGCCTTTAACTCACTCTTTTTATAATGAAAGTACCAAAGAAATCGTCCTCTTCAGCGTTAAAGCTTCTGGGACTACGAAAACTAAGCCTTAATACGCATAGTTTTCGTAAACTAAAACTTACGTAAAACTTTAATATCTTATAAAAAAAGTTTAATAAAACAAAATAAATTGTAAAATCTTTTTAATAATTTTGTGCTATGTATCTGGCGCCAACTTTGATACCTTCCCATGTTTCGAAGGCTGCCTGGGGTATAAATTCTGGATTGACCAAAAACCCGAATACACCAATTGGAATTGTATGTGCTGCTGGCAGTTCAAAAGTATATGACAAGCCTTGTCCAATCATAAGCTGGGCATAATCACCGGCGCTACCTGATGCATAGTAACGGATGACATCGACAACATTTCCTACTCTATAATTAGGTTTATTGGGCCATTTTACAGAATCAATCGTTTGAGCCATCCGTACAGCTACCAAGTTTAGAATTAGAGCATTAGATGGGAGAGTTCTATTGCCAAATCCAAAGAGAATCATACTTCCAAAACTGTGGATATCAAGGAACAGTTTGATACGAGATCCGTGCTCATTGAGAATATTTCTGGTGACTTGGGTCTCTGGTTCAGAGAATGGACCGGGACCATGGAAAGTTTCTGTGCAAGATACACTACTGGACTCTGTTCCCCACATAGCATCATAGTTCCTGTTGAGATCTACTCCAGAGCAGAGACCGTAGCCAGTAGCGCGATTTTTTCTCCATATACGATTCTAAAAAAAGTATTGTTTAAATTTATTAAAAGGTGCATGGGCACAAGATGCTTACCAATCAATATACGTATTAATTTGTTTAAAAATGTTTCCTTTAAAATATTCAATATTTTCATTTATTCGCTCTGGTAATACGCAATGTCTTAAATTCGACGGAAAGTTGGAAACGGAACGGAGTATCTTAATGCTAAGTTTCCAAATTCCATCTGCCTATCCTACCATGAGCGGGGTATAGCGTGAAGCAATTACATAAATATTGATTGGAGTTTAGTGTAATAGCTCACCGAGACCCACCTAGGAGGAACATATCTAACGATAAAAGTAATATAGCGGCTCTTTTGATGAAATGTTTATTCTAAAATGACGTTTTTCTTATTTGGCTAGACAACATTTTAAGTATTTTTTTTTTTTATTCTTTTTAATTTTTATAGTCAAAAATTAATTGACTAACCAACTAATTATCTGACGTAAGTCTGTACTTACATTGGTATGAGAATATTCATAGCCGTCGGGATTGGCAATAGGTAGGATGATCCAGTCGATATTCTGCACCAGGTCAGCGTCTGTCACATTTACTACCAACTTTTCTATTGCGTACAATGTGACTGGAAGTGTGATCCATTCGCGAGAGTGGAGGAGAGATTGCATCACAATTACTGGCTTGCTCTTATTCTAAAAAAAATACTTATAATAAATATTTATAAGCAATAATTTAAAACGTGATGAGGAATCTTAATGAATAAATAAATAAAATTAAGACCTGTCGTGGCGCAGTGGCACACGCGTGTGACTGTAACTGACAGGTTCTGGGTTCGATCCCCAGTCGAGGAAATGAAATATTTAATATTTTCAATTTAAATATTTTATATTTCATTTCTTCGCTCTGGTAATAAGGTAAAGCGCGGCGTTGTGTTCCGCCACTCAACACGCAATTCCTTAAATTCGGCGGAAAGTGAAGAAAGAAAATTGGAACGGAGTGTCTTTACACTAGGTTCCCGGGTTCCCTCTGCCTGACCTGCCTCGTGCGGGATACAGCGTGAAGCTGAAAAAATAAATAAATAAATAAACGATTCTAACTAAGTTTCAAAATGTCGTATCGAGTACCTATTTGAAGTGAATTTATAAAAAATAAGAATATAATTTTTATAGCATCCTGCACATAGCATGTCAGCCAAGTAACCTAGTGTTACGTGTTCTAACTTTTTCTCAAATTCTGGAGGCATTGCGCGTTGAATTTGGGAACTTAACGCAACACTTTACCTACCTACCTACCAAAATGAAAATATTCAATATTTTATTTCCTCGTGTGGGTATCGAACCCACATCTTACCGCGTTAACAATCGTACGCTTGTGCCACTGCACCGTGACAGGCCTCATACAGTGTCATCATGATAATTTTAATGTTTTGTAGATATTTACTTCAAAATTGGTCGTGGATATTCTTAAGTACTTGATATCGCGACCTTCAACACTTTTTCCGCCAGACACAACACGAGCTATACTTGGGAATCTGTTGGCTATGTCCTCAAGATGTCTGTCAACCTGAAAAATAATAAATAATCGTCATTAATTTGTTCTATTATATATATATTTGAAAAATAATAACAACGTATTTTGTATTGTATGCTACATCTCGTGTGCTCAGCTTCACGCTGTATCCCGCACATAGCAGGATAGGCCGAGGGAACTTGGGAACCTAGTGTTAAAACACTCTGTTCCGTTCCTCAATTTGTTCCGAATTTAAGGCATTGCATATTGAATGGTGGCACTTAACGCCACGCGTTGCCTCATTACAAGAGCGAAGAAATTAAAACATCAAATATTTGAATAGAAAATATTAAATATTTCATTTTCTCGAGTGGGGATCGAACCCACCACCGGTCACGCCTACTAGCGCCACGACAGGCCTCAAATTAAACTAAAATATTATTTTTGTTATTCCTTGAGTTTTTGGGGATCTTGTCGCGTTTTGTTGTCACACGCCTATGAAGCCATAAATACTAAAAAAAAAATATTTATTTACACTTATTTTATTAAAATTAACAATAAATATAATAATTTACCGCATCGAATCTATGAATTTCATCGAAGGAAAGACGAGAATCGGATCTACTTTGATCCGAAGCATTACTGTTTTTATTCGCTTCGGCTATTAATTTGTCTTCCAAGTCCAGAATCCTGTTAATAAATTGAAAATTATTTCATGGATATATAGAGCAGGCAAATCAGGGAGGGAGCCTATTGTTAACTCTGTCCCATTTTCTACCAAATTGTAATTATTAATCTGTTTATTACGTGTTAATTAGCGGACGCGCTTACCCTTACGAGGTAAATGAAATATTAAACATTTTTATTTTCTCGCTTTTGATTGTGATCAGGCGAAAATATTAAATATTTCATTTCCTCAAATGGGAATCGAATCCACAACTTGTCGCGTTTTTAGTTTCACGTTTGTGCCACTGAATCACGATAGGCTTTATTAATTATATTTATAGTACAATGGTACTGATGTCACATACATTTTCAATACAAAAAATATAAATAGTTATTTAGAAAACGTCTTAAAATTTAAATGTAACGGGATTTGAACCCGCGCTGCTTGAAATCGCCCAAGACGCGTTCAATTCCGCGACGTATTTTTTTTAATAATTCTAAATAAGTTTTATGTTTCAAAAGACGAGTGTGAATTAAAACTTTAAAAATTGTATACAAAAAAATTGTACTTTTGTACATTTTTTTTCAGAATCACCTATTTTCGTTAGAAAGCGTATCATAGACAGTAGAACACTGTCTATGATACTGCCTAGTATGAAGATCTTCCACTGTACTTACTCTTTAATATTAGATGAATTGACTGTATAGTCCACATCAATCGCTCTAAGGCCATTTTCAAATGTATCTCTCATTTCTTTAGCCACCATAATCAATCCTTCGCGCCCCGGAACTGCGTGAGACCAAATATCAGCGTTGACATGTTGCGCTATCAGATTCACTTCGTGTACTTGGTCCTCGTTATTGACGTTCACTCCGTATAATGCATATCTGTAATGAAATGTATTTTTTTTTTCCCTTTACGCTGTATCCCGCACATATCAGGGTCGGCAGAGGGAGCTTGAGAACCTAGTGTTACATTTCTTTTCTCTACTTTGTCGTGGCGTAGACGCAACTGTGTGATATACACTTAGTTTTTGACCCCCACTCGAGAAATTGAAATAGAACATTTTAATTTGAGGCCTGTCGTGGCGCAGCGGCACAAGCGTGTGACTGTAACCGACAGGTTGTGGGTTTGCCATCCCCAGTCGAGGATTAATATTTTCAATTTAAATATTTAATGTTTCATTTTTTCGCTCTGTTAATAAGGCAAAGCGCGGCGTTGAGTTCCGCCACTCAACACGTTTCATTTCCTCGAGTGGGCATCGAACCCAGAACCTGTCGGTTACATTCACACGTTTGTGCCGCTGCGCCACGACAGGCCTTCATTTGTAAATATTAAATATTATTTACACTTCATCGAGTGGGGATCGAATCCACAACCCGTGGTTTACAGTCAAATGCTTACGTGCGAAATTATTATCTAAAAACCTTACCCCTGATATTCTTCATGTTTCGCATAAACTATATATATTGACACCAACAGAGACAGCAAAATTTTAAACATTTTGATCGTACACTCGATGAATGACAAAAAAAATTGGCTCAAAATGTTCAACGTTTCGAAATATCTCTATTTTATTACATTAATATGGAATTAACAGATATTATCAAATTTTGATAACGATTAAAAGTTCTTAATCCCAACTTTATCTTATAATTGAAATTTAACACGTTAATTTACGTAACGCCAGTCTAAAATCAGTATTAAAATATTAATTATTCAATTAGATCTTTACACAAATGCCAGTAGGGTCAGTCTATGAAGCTGCCACCGGCTCGGAAGGCAGATCTGCTGAGAAGCCTGCATGAAACTCAACAGTTGCTCTTTTCAAAATATAATTTACTTCTCTCTCTCTCTCTCTCTCTCTCTCGAGCGATTCAAAATTTGCTAATCCAAACCAGACCCAAATTACTTGTAAAATTGTTTATTTTATAAATATTTTTTTTACGTTCCCAAGTTAGGTTCGATGTTCCCAATTGCAGTGGTGATAAAGAAAGAAAGTTAAGTGAGTGATAAAAGGGTTACTTCAAATGACATCCAAGAAAACAGGGCAGCGGTTACTTCAAATGACATCCAAGAAAACATTATTGATGACACTGGAAGAAGGTCCCCGTGATCTGAACTGATGTCATAAAATAACTGTCTATTTACAGTTAATTAAAACATGTTTTTTTTTTAAATATGTTATTATATTAATTACACATTTAAAGTAACGTATTTTCGGATGTATATTTTTTGGGCCATCGACCACAATTTATTTTTTCCTTCTTAGTCACGAGGAAATGACAACAGCTACATTTTATCGACACAGATATAGCAGCTTAGAGGACAGCAAAAGAAATTGAAAATATTTTTTTTTCTGGTTCTTGTCGAGATTGTTCCAACAACATTTATTCCTACCAAGTACGAAGTGAAGTCTTCAAAGTCATATATAGGTTTGATATAAAAAATAACTCCAGATCTAATGGTTATAAAACAAAAAAATATAACCGAATTGGTCCAGTAGTTCAGAAGACGTGCGTTTACAAACAGACAAACAGATCGAGAAAAAATACTTAAAATTATAGATTTGTATTCATTAATTTTAAGCCTTTATTTTAAGATTACATATTGCCTAAACAAATACGTGAATAAATCGATAGCAGGTATCGTGAAAGTTAAAAACGAGCGTATCTCACGTTCACATCAATAATAGATAACATGTTTTATTGTCATTAATACAAGATGATAAAAAAGTGTTAATAGATTTAATATATCTGCTTCAATTTAATAATATTTATTATTGAAGCCTGTCGTAACGCCGTGGCACAGGCGTGTAACTGTAACCGACAGGTTCTGGGCTCGATCCCCAGTCGAGGAAATTAAATATTTTAATTTTTAATATTTAATATTTCATTCCTTCGCTCTGGTAATAAGGCAAATTATGCGGAAAGTGGAGAACGGAAGTGGAACGGAGTGTCTTAACACTAGGTTACCGGGTTCCCCCTGCCTACCCAAAAAAAAAATATATATTATTTAAGGAAAAATATATTATATAAGGAAAAATTAAATTAATTATAAAAAATTAAAGTAAATTATAATAAATTATAATAAATTATAATAAATTAAAGTAAATTATAATAGTATTAAATTTGCTTGATTATTTTAGTATGGTTATCTACATTATACACTGAATATTTTATTTTATTTGGTTTTCAAAATTGGTCTTAATTAATAGAAAAATGCTTAATTATTTCATAAATATCTAGATAGGCGGTAAGTACTTGCGCAAGACTTGCGCTGTTATTCTTGAACAATAGAAGTTTATATGCTACTTCATAACTATCTCTATTTATCAATGCAATGAAAGTCACATCAAAATTGGTTCAGTTGTTCCGGAGATTAGCCTGAACTAATAGAAAGACAGGCAGAGTTTCGCTCTTGAAATATCTCGGCACTTTGTAAATTACAGAAAGACATTCTAATTTTATGTTTATATTGATAAAATATAGGGTAATTCGTATTGAGGTAGAGGATGTTAGAGATTAAAGTATTGTTCATTAATATACAATTCTATATTTTTATTATTATTTAATTATTCACTCTTGTTAATGAAGAACTAACAAATAATAAAATTGTAGAGTATCGTATTACTCTATATTTTATCAATACATACATTAAATTGAAATGTCTTTCTGGAGTTTACTAAGTATCGAGTATTGTCAGAAGTTTTTTCAGGTAAGTACCGAGTCATCAGGCAAAGGTCTAGAAAATAGGAGAAAGGTGGAGAACGCAAATTCTTAACAGTTGATTCCTTCTACCTACTATGGTAAGAACTACGAGTAGTGTGCGACTGTAGTCGCTCCAGGTTCGATGCTCATTCAAGGAAATATAAGCGCGGCGTTCAGTTACATCAACACACAATGGCTCTAGACTTCTATAAAAAGTTAGGAACAGAAGTGTCTTTATGAGATCTTCCAAGCTAAGTACGTGGTACAGCCCCAAGCTAATATCTATATTTATAAATATAAAAACTTAGAAATATTACTGTCTTGACTAACATTTGCAACTTCCACAGGTGATGTCACTTTTTTATATGATTCATTTAAGTGTTCTTTGTCACATTAGCAGTAGAGTTTCCTAATAGGAATGGTACTATACATATTTAATACTTTAAAAGTGTTATTCCTGACTTGAACAAAATCTTTTTAGTCGAAAAATCTTATAAACTAAGAATAGGTACTAAAATATTTCTCAATTTATATATCATTCATGTAATTTTAATATATTTTGATTTATATAATTTGAGTTGCACTTCTGTTCCCCCCTTTCCACCGAATTTGAGACATTGCGTGTTGAGTGGTGAAACTCAACGCCGCGCTATGTCATGTTACCAGAGCCAAAAATTGAAAACGTTAAAAATTTAATTTGAAATTATTACATATTTCATTTCCTCGAGTGAGGATCGAACCCATAACCAGTCGTTTACAGTCATACGCTTGGGTCGCAGACTACTGAAAAAAGACGGTAGGACAAACGTGCATTTGATTTTCAGTTTTTTTTTATTCCTTTCACTTATAGAGACTGTCGATCATCATCTGTATGATCACGAGTGTCTTAATACATCTTTTTTAATATGATATATTTTTTAATTGATAATTGTAGTATTGATAGTGTAGCATCAACCGTTGTGTACGTTGTGTCCAAGTTTCAAGTCTAGTTGAAAAGTTTGCATACATATTTGACACTGCGTAGAATAAATATATAACGTTACTATCATTGAGGCCTGTCGTGGCGCAGCGGCACAAGAGTGTGATTGTAACCGACAGGTTCTGGGTTCGATCCCCAGTCGAGGAAATGAAATATTTAATATTTACAATTTAAATATTTAATGTTTCATTTCTTCGCTATGGTAATAAGGCAAAGCGCGACGTTGAGTTCCGCCACTTAACACGCAACGCCTCAAATTCGGCGGAAAGTGGGGAACGGAAGTGGAACGGAGTGTCTGAACACTAGGTACCCGGGTTCCCTCTGCCTACCCTGACTCGTGCGGGATACAGCGTGAAGCTGAGAGAGAGTTATTATCATTTTCCGTGTCAACTCCCACAAGTACAGACACAATTTCTGTACACTTAAAAAGTGACACTATTCAGACATAAATAATTCGTTGAAGTGTAAAAAGGAGATACGTAAATGATGGACATTTTCTATATCGCAATTTCTATTGTTGTCTATTTGTCTAATTTATAAATACTATTCCTTCCTAAGGGATGGGGCAGTAGTTTTGTATAAGTATTTTTAAGAATATTTCAAATTAACAAAGTTTTTTGTATGGTCTCTCTTATACTCCGTAGAATGTCAAAGTCATTACTAGATGAGTGGCGGAATATAATTTTGAGTTTCTTGCTTAGAATCTTCTCAGGTCTGCGGCAGGAACTTTAGTAAGCCGGTGGTAAATTGTTTGATGTTTAAAAAATAAAATATGTGATTGATTTTAAATATTTCTTTTTGAGTTTTTTTAAACGCTTGGCTTTCACTAGTAAAAGTAGGAACTGTAGCTCCTAACCCAAAAATCCTCAAGCGCTTGAGCTTGTAGCACTTAATCTGCTAATGCAATTTCTATCAGACATAGCTAAAAACGATTAACATAGCCTTTGATTAAAAACTTGCATTCAATTTCCATTTATTCAGGAACTACGATAGATAAGCCAAATTATAATGCCTATTGTGGTGTGGATTAAAAAAAATGTTTTTAGTTTCAGGCTGTATCCCTAGACAACCTAATATTAAGATACTCCGTTCCATTCCCTACTTGCCACCAAATTTGAGGCATTGCCTGTTGAGTGGCGGAACTTAACGCCGCGCTTTGCTTTGTCACCAAAGTGACGATATGAAAAATTTCATTAGAACATATTAAATATTAATTTCTCCGAAAGAAGATCGCACCCACATCCTGTCTCGTTTACAGTCACAAATCTATGCCCATGCGAAACGGTAGGTAACAAGAAATATTTCAAATTTATAAAAAAAACTAAGAAGAAATAATCTCAAAAATATATATAAAAGAACATTTAATTTGTTCAAGCACTATTACATTCAATGTAATATAAACAAACATCTAGCTAGCGGCATGACATCACGTCGCATCCGGAGACGATATTTTTCGTTCTCACTCTCTTGTAAGGCTTTGTGTTCATGATTTAAAGAAGGCTTCATATTTTTTTTATTTTTAGAGCGAGAAAATAAAAATATTAAGTAACTTATGTCATTATTTTTATCAATATGAGAAATGTTCATATATACTTATATAATAAATCTAACTGTAACTGATCAATGTCTGTACATGGAAAAAGATATATTTAAAAAAACTAATATAGTATAGTAATAGGGTCCAAAATAGTAATTTTTAAAATTTTTATCTGTTACTGTACGCGCTTATCTCAGAAATGGCTATTTAGATTTCAATGCAGTTTTCACTAATTGTGTTATGGCAACCTCCACTTAACATTTATGTCAATTTAAAAGATTTATGCCAATTTAAAATATTAAAATCCACAATATTGCTACATATTTTTTTTATTTACCTAATGTTTTAGTTTTTTATATAAATATATTGACCTAAAAGTGATAATGTCATTAAACCAAGAAATTAGTTGAAACTTTTAAATAAACTTATGTAATTCAAGCGGGGTAGCCGTGGTTGTCGTTAGATCACAATATATATATGGAAAATGTTTTTGTAAAGAAACAAGCCGATTATGTATGGAATATTCCAAAAAAAAACACAAAAAATATGTAAAAGAAAAGAAACAGTATTTTTTTTATAGCATATACCGGTCGTACACTCACCTTATATCCAAGAATCGCTTGGATTCCGTTCATTATTGCTTACCTGCGCTGAAAAACAACAGGATTTCCCGATGTCTGTTTTTGTACGGTTCGCTGTCAGAATATTTTATGCTGTACCTCTCGGGTAGTGTTTATGCCTCTTTACTATTGATTTATGGAGATTCCTGAAGCCAATACACTGCTGTAGTACTACGAAAATATTCAGATGAGGCATAAATATTGGATAGCTTTTAAGGCATGGAAGGATCAACAATCTTTGTTTAAGTATTATTGCGTCTTGCCCAAAATGTATGGGAAAATATTAAAAGAAAAGGATATTTGAATATTAAATTTTTTTGTACCAAGTAAGACTTAATTCGTTTAACAATTAATAAAGAGTAACGCGCCCTCATTGCTCTTGTTGAGTGGCACAGGTTACTGTTGTCGGTTCGGGCTTAGGAAGCAAAGTGTTTGAAACATGTAAAGTGTAAATAATTGCTCTGCCTTCACAGCTATGTGGGAAAAAGGAAGTACTTTTGTATGTGGACATCATTAAATTAATGGATTATATCTCTTGATATTCCTGAACCTATTGATGAATACAGATAAAGTGTAGGAAAATAATTATCATTTTACGTCATAATACAGTAGCAGCAGCATTTAAACAAAATTCATTGTATTAGATTTTTTAAAAAACATAACTTTAGTAATAAATAGCCCAGAAATTTTATTTAATTGTAAAAAAAATTCCCTCTTATGCTATTAGACATTTTATAACCGAATTATATAACATATTTACATAAATTGTAGCCTATGTCTTATTCCGACACATAATCTATATTATTGTAAAGGTTCATCAAAATCCGTTCAGTAGATTTTGGTTGAAAGTGCAATTAACATGAATTCTCACAAGCTTTCACATTTATTGAATGATCTTGTCGATGATCGTATTAATTTTTCCTCTCTACTCTCACTCAGCTTCACGGTGTATCCCGCACGAGGCAGGGTAGGCAGAGGG
Source organism: Eueides isabella (assembly GCA_019049475.1). Classification (NCBI taxonomy): domain Eukaryota; kingdom Metazoa; phylum Arthropoda; class Insecta; order Lepidoptera; family Nymphalidae; genus Eueides; species Eueides isabella. Next base: position 10,541,816 of record CM032408.1, on the reverse strand, counting down.
AACCCGGGAACATAGTGTTAAGACACTCCGTTCCACTTCCGTTCTCCACTTTCCGCCGAATTTGAGGCATTGTGTGTTGAGTGGCGGAACTCAACTCAGTATTAACAATGTTTATTTTATATTAAAAAAAGAGTGTCATATATAAAATCTTTTATAAGAAAAGCAAATGTCTAATTGCACATAAAATATTGTTCCTGTTGTTCAGTCGTTATTTAGGTTAGAACAAGATCATCGACAAACCAGTCACGTAAAGATCTCAATTATTCAATAGGTAGCATTCTGAAATAGAAAAATCGCTATTGCTACTGCAGTTATTGCGGGAATGGGATCTTTTAAATTATCTATTTTTGTATCGCGAGGGAAAATGTTTGCGATCACTTTATAAGTGTTATCGATTTGTCATCGGATTGTGTAGTTATTTACGAGAGAAGCTTGTTTTGTAGAGTATAAAGTTTATAAGCTGTTTCTTAATAGCTTATTAGTAAAATAACTTTTTGAATCAATAATTATTTAAGAAGTATGTTTATTCTATCGACTTCACGTTGTATCCCGCACATGGTAGGGTAGGCAGAGGGAATTTGGGAACCTAGTGTCAAGACACTCCGTTCCGTTCTCCACTTTCTACTGAGTTTGAGGCATTGCGTGTTGATTGGCAGATTTGCCGTGTGATTCCGGCTTAGAATAGGATCACCCTGGTACTGATGGTGTCGTAAGAGGCGATTAAAGTGCGTGTGGTAGAGTCACGGTGCCAGTAATGGCAACACGCATGGGCAGACTCGACCGGATTATTACCACCCCCGGCATTTAAGACCGGCGTTTAGTAGTAGCTTTGGCCACTGCGTTTCGCATTAGGTAATGCCGGGCCCCGGTGCCCTTCCACCTTAAAGGACGTCAACGCTCCTATAGCTCCTCTGGAGTTACTCGGGGCCGTGGGCGACGGTGATCACTTACCACCAGGTGACCCGTGCGTTCGTTTGCCGGCTTTTCCATAGAAAGAAAAAAAAAGAACTTAACGCCCTAACCCGGGTTGAGTTTATCTTGTTACTTCTTTATTATTCATTCATTGAGTTTGCAGTCAAACTGACTGTTTGACTCTTCTAGATGTTGATTTTTATGGTATATTATATTTTACATTGAAATCCTTTCATTTGATGTCAAAATTAAGTCGGTTCTGCAATATTTTGTAATCTGTTATTTTATTGCCATCGGCCATTTTGGATTAACATTTATATTGATTATATATCATTTCATCCCGGAAACAGCAGAGTAGGCACAGGAAATGTAGTGTTTTAACACTCCGTTGCCATTGTCATCAGAACTGAAAACGTAATCCTAATTTTAGCTCAACTGGGGGGCACTATGAAGTGGGTCAAATTGAGTTGCATAAATTCACGTACATTAAGACAAATATTAACAAGGCAAATTAAATGAAAGTTTGTAAATAGAAAATTGTTCTACTTGCACCACATAATTGTGGCCTGTAAAAACATATACTTGTCAAGTCTAGAAACTTTATTTGTTTGTACTTGGCAAGTAGAGTTAATAAAGTTTTTTTGTGTATATTTTTCCCCTACTAAAGAAGAGAAGTTTTATAAGTTTGGCTCCACTGTGTTTCTGTTTGTAGCACCATACAAATATAGAAAACAAACTATATAAACCCTGGAGGCCTGTCGTGGCGCAGCGGCACAAGAGTGTGACTGTAACCGACAGGTTCTGGGTTCGATCCCCAGTCGAGGAAATGAAATATTTAATATTTTCAATTTATATATTTAATGTTTCATTTCTTCGCTCTGGTAATAAGGCAAAGCGCGGCATTGAGTTCCGCCACTCAACACGCAATGCCTCAAATTCGGCGGAAAGTGGGGAACGGAAGTGAAACGGAGTGTCTTAACACTAGGTTTCACTTTCATTCCCTCTGCCTACCCTGCCTAGTGCGGGATACAGCGTGAAGCTGAGAGAGAGAACTATATAAACTGCAAATAAAAACCGCAATAATAAAAGCCGTTATATTTAAGTAGAGAAATGGTTAAGTCTAGTCGGCATTCTACATACAAAAGCCACATGCAATATGCAACAACTTTGTCGAAATAAACAAAGGGAACTTTTTTTTCTGATCATTATGACGTTTCGAAAACATTTTTTGTTTGTATGTTGTGTTAAAGATATGTTATCAGTGTAGAATATGACAAAAATAAATGACAATAAATAAATAAAAAAAAAATAAAAAAAATAGAAATCTTTTATTTTCAAGCAACATCAGGCTCATAGTTGGTTCATAACACAATAGAAAAACTTAAGGACTATGTTAGTAAGACAAAATACACATAAAATTAAATATTAAACATAAACAAAATTTAAATATAAGCAAGATCTACCACAGAGGGATGGTCCTGGCTACATTTTGTACATGCAACCTGATAAATCTTTTTATAGTCGGCCCGTCCAATCGATCTGCAAATACCTTCATGATACTGTTGGTGCTTACCCTTGCCCTTTGTATAACCGACGCCACCTTTTTACGCAACATCGCGAAATAATCGTCGGTGTGAGCATCTGCAAACATGCCTGATGCACTGCAGTAATAAGGGAGCCTCAACAGTGCCCTGAAAGCATTATTATATTGAACACGCAGAATATTGTCTGCTTTTTGGGTAGAGCTAGCCCAAAGGCCGCTGGTGTAAATTGTTTGACGGTAAGCTTTAAATAGCGTAATTTTAATACACAATGAACAACCAGCAAACCTTCGAGCCAGCATATTGGTCCTAACAGCCAATGCCCTGCGCTCCCGTTCCATGTCTTTATCGTCCTTTAAATTTTCACAAACAATGTGTCCCAGATACTTAAATTTAGTTACTTTCTTTTTACTTTCTACTATTTCTTTACCAGTTTCCCACTGAGTTGTACTGGAGGGACACATGTTGGACTTTTATTTTTCCCTATAAAGACTAACAATTCACTTTTCCTAGGATTGTATATTAGGCCATGCTGCCATATCCTTCACAGATTAATGTCAACTTTCTAATTCCGCATATGGAGGGACTCAGCAACACCATATCGTCTGCCTAATTTAAGTTATTTACACATACATCATCTACATGGCATCCGACATGTGTGCTGCTGAGCTTAACAAGTAATTAATTTATATAAATATTAAAAAGCCTAGGCGAACTGAGACCTCCCTGCCTCACTCCATAATCAAGTTTGTATGGCTCAGACAAAGCATTTGACCATTTTACAAAATTTCTCTGATTATCATACCAGATAGACAATATAGATATTAGTGAAGCAGGAATGCCGCTGCTCCGAAGCTTTTCCCATAGGATATTATAAGAAACCAGGTCGAAGGCTTTTGACAGGTCCAGGAAACAAGCATACACAGGTGTTTTTCTATCAGTATAATATTTGACAGCGTGCTTCAATGCAAAAATGGCACTCTTAGTTGACAATTTTGACCAAAATCCAAACTGTGAATCATGTAACTGTACGTATTCGCCGATACGAGAGTCGAGCACGCTGTCAAATATTTTAGCTATAACAGTTGCTAGTAAAATTGGCCGGTAGTTACCCTTATGTTTTTTACAATAGGTACAACTATTGTGTCCAGCATCTCCTGCGGTAAGTAAGAATGTCCTATATAGAGATTGAAGAACATTGTCAGCACTCCTGGCACATGTACACCAGCATTTTGAAGGTGCTTGATGCTGAGTCCATCGTGTCCAGGAGATTTACTTCTCTTCATAACTTTAATTGCATCTTTTATTTCTTTACAATTTAACTTTATAGGAGGTTCTGAATGACAAGACTCAGCATCATTCACTGCCGGCTGTGATTTAAGAGGTGAAATAACTTTAAAATGTATTCTAAATAAATTCGCAATCTCGGTATAGTCACACAGTCACAATGCGTAATATGTTTGCTAAGTTAGGTTATTAGGAGAAAGTCAATAAAATGTTATAAACAAGAGGTTGTCGATTAACACAATTCAAAATACATTTTAATTATACAAATAATATAAAATATTATTTTTCTCGTTTCTATGGATAGAGAAATTTGAGCGATGTGTTAAAGCCAAAAACATTTAAATAATGGGATATAGCAAACATAAAATTAGAGAACCAAAGCCAGAGCAATCACAAACTTATCTTTGTATTATTAAAACGCGCAACCATATCACGACGATATCTATCTCAGAGGTTAAAACAGTTAGACCGCTACTGGCATTACTACTTGAAAGGAGAATCGAGCCTCTAAAGGATCTAACAATACTAGATATAAAAAATACATTTTATCTCAGCGTAGAGCACAGAGAAAAAATCCTAGGTCATAATTTAAAATCTAAATTTTGACGAAAGCTGTGTATTTATTAACTTTTAACTATTTCTTATGTTATGTTAGCTTTCTCGTCTTTGAAAATGATCCTTCTCATTGAAAAGTTATAAATTATAGATTATTCTTTCATTTAATAGTTCAATCTTAATTGAACTATCTCTTAATCGATCTTATCGCTCTTAAGCGATCGCTCTTAAGCGATCAGAATTTTTGCGTTTAACGACGTGTGACTGTAACCGACAGGTTCTGGGTTCGATCCCCAGTCGATAAAATAAAATATTTAATATTTTAAATTTAAATATTTAATGTTCTTGGCTCTGGTAATAAGACAAAGCGCGGCGTTGACTTCCGCCACTTAACACGCAATGCCTCAAATTCGGCAGAAAATGGAACGGAGTATCTTAACACTAGGTTCCCGGGTTTCCTCTGCCTACCCTTTGACTAAAAATTACTTAAGACTTTAAGTTGAGGTCTGTCGTGGCGGAAGGGCACAATCGTGCGTTTTGTTAGTTTTTTATATTTTTCACAATGATGTAATAAGCATAGCATAGCAAGAAATAAATACAAAAAAATATATAAAAGCTTTATTGTTATCGTGATATGTATCTGGCGCCTACTTTGATACCTTCCCATGTTTCGAATGTTGCCTGGGGTATAAATGCTGGATCAACCAAGAATCCGTTTACACCAAGTGAATTTCTACGTCCTGGTAGTTCATAAGTGTAAGATAAACCCGCTCCGATCGTAAGTTGGGCATAGTCACTGGCACCACCTGATGCTAAGTAGCGGATGACATCGACGATATTTCCCACCCTATAATTGGGGTTAGCGGGCAATTTGACAGAATCAATCGCTTGAGCCATCTGTACACCCACCAAGTTCAAGATCAAAGCGTTAGGCGGAAGAGTTCTGTCTCCAAATCCATATAGAATCATACTTCCGAAACTGTGGATATCAAGGAATAACCTGATACGTGATCCATACTGATTGAAAATATTTCTAGTGACTTGCGTTTCTGGTTCAGAGAATGCTCTAGGTCCATGGAAAGTATCACTGCAGGCAGAGCTACTGGACGCTGTTCCCCACATAGAGTCGTAGTTCCGATTAAGATCCACTCCAGGACAGATGCCGTAGCCAGTAGCACGATTTTTCCTCCACATACGAGTCTAATAAAAAAATAAAGTGATTTAATAATTTCGATCCCCACTTGAGGTAATGAAATATTTAATATTTTCAATTTAAATGTTTAATGTTAACTTATCTGGTAACAAAGCAAAGCGCGGCGTTGAGTTCCACCACTCAACACTCCTCAAGCTCGGCAGAAAGTAGGGAAAGGAAAGGAATCTTAACGATAAGTTCCGAAGTTCCCTCTGCTTACCCTGCCTTGTACGGGATACAGCGTGAAACTATTAGATTCTGGTGTATTTGAAAGAATAGAGTGGTTATCAATTTCACTCTAAGACAAATTTTAATAAACTGTAGACGTTTCTCTGGTTCGATTAAGTAAGGTCCTGCTAGTCAACTTCAAATATTATATTAGTAACCAAGAAATGACTACTCATCTTTCACAAATTATTGTCTACCTAGTTCGCAATTACAGGAGACATATAAAGATAAACATAAATAAATAAAGCTTATTAAATATTTAATCAAGTTAGACTTGAAGAATAACAAAATATTAAAACACGAAATGACTTACATTAGTATGGGTAAATTCATAACCATCGGGATTGGCGATAGGAAGGATGATCCAGTCGATATTCTGCACCAGGTCAGCGTCTGTCACATCTACTACTAATTTTTGTATTGCGTACAATGTGATTGGAAGGGTGATCCATTCACGGGCATGAAGGAGAGATTGCATGAAAATAACTGGCTTGCTTGCATCCTAAAACAATATATAAAGTAAATAAAATTCTTCGGCAAATAAGTAATTTGACCTAGTAAGTTTTTATAACGTACTCGTATATAATGTCATAATATATAAAATAAAACAGCTTCACGCTTATCTGTGGACATATAGGAACCTAGTGTTAAGACAATTTGTGACCCCAATGAGCAACTTGCGTTCTCCACTTTCAGCCATTTTTTAAATATTGCACGTTGAATAGCGAAACGCTGATAGTACAATTTTTAAAATTACTTTTAATAATTTTTACCTGAAAATTGCTCGTGGATATTCTCAAATACTTGATATCACGACCTTCAACACTTCGTCCTCCAGACACAACGCGAGCTACATTTGGAAACCGGTTGGCTATATCCACAAGGTGCTGGTCAACCTGTAAAAATGGGATTACAATCATGATTATTATATTGAAAAAAAAAAAATTATAGGCTTACATATTTTGCACAGTTAGTTTTGTAATGATTCTAAGCCAATTTTAAACAGATTTTGGTAATCTTTGTTTTATGTGGTAGTGTTTATTTCGAAGGATATATGTTTTATGACAATTTGTTTACCATTTTAAAAACAATAAAGATTCTTTTTACATAGAAAATACAAAAAAAAAACTTTCCAAGATATCGTTTGTTGCCCTTTTACTTCGGTTGGTTTCAAATTACTAAGATATTATTTTCAATTTTTATTATAGTATGTAAATATACGTGGAATTGTTTTCAAAACAATTCATGAATTGTTGGTTATGTTTTTAAAAATTGTTATTCTGTAAATAGAATCATATTTTGTTGAATTTTGGTAAAAAAAAACGTACATAAATTAAATAAACAGTGTAACATAAAGTGTCTTACCGCTTGATATCTATGAATTTGATTGAAGGATAAACGAGAACCGGATCTTATTGGGTCTGATGCGTTGTTCTTTTCGTTCCATTCAGCTAAAAGCTTGTCTTCAAGGTCTAGAATCCTGTAAAGATTTTTTATTACATTTTTTTTTTATTTTACGCTGTATCCCACTCATAGAAAACTAGGCAAAGGGAACCTGCGAACTCAGAATACAGACTATTCCAGACTATTCCAGACTATTCCAGACTATTCCAGACTATTCCAGACTATTCCAGACTATTCCAGACTATTCCAGACTATTCCAGACTATTCCTAGAGGCCTTCGAAGAGGCATTCGATTCTAATTAAGATACTTCCGCTCTACACTTTTCACTAATTGTCGAGGCTTTGCGTATTGAAAAACGTATTCACCGCCACCTACATCTCGTTTTCAGAATGAAAATTTGAAAATGATTACAAGATTATTCTGTATCTGTCTCTCTTACTTTTCTTGCCTTTTTTTAGATGCTGTCATATAATCAGATACGTTCCATTTTGTACTTGTACGTGTGAATTTAACTTAAACAGAATAATATTTCGCACAGCGGTGGTTTGATCTATAATGGTTGCTTCATATCAAATAATTGAAGGAACGGAATTTTGTAATTTCGTGAACGTGGAATATCTTTCTTACTTAGCAAGTTATTAGAAACTTTGACTGTGGAATTCAATATTACTTTCGTTAACATTATGTAGATGGTTGCAAGGAATGAAATTTAAGGGTTTTATATCTTTAGTTCGATCAGATTTTTTTTCCTTTCTATGTAATGTATATCGTACAAAGCAGGGTAAGCAGTGGAAACTTGGGAACCTAGTGTCAAGACACTCTGTTCCCACGAGATGCTTTCGTTCCCCACTTTCTGGTGTACTTGATGTATTGTGTGTTGAGTGCGGAACTCAACGCAAAGCCTGTGTTGAGCACCGCACTAGGGCGAAGAAATCAAAATATTAAATATTTCATTCTCTAGTGGAGGAGCTGTTACGTTTATAATCGTACGCTTGTGCTTCTGCACCACGAGAGGACTATCTTTAGATACATAGCTTCAATTTATACTTATAAAAAATTGTAAGTGATCACTGTTTGTACATAGAAGATATATTTAAAATAATTTTATACAGTACTTCTTTAACGTAATAAGAAAGAAAAATATATTAAAAACTGTTTGTCTGTTAATCTAACTGTCTGTAAATTTAGTGTTTTATTTTATTTCGATCAGCTAAATTTAAAAATTAATATCAATTTAATTTTTTTTCGTTCGACAAAATTGCTCCAAAATCTTTATTCATTTGGCTAAAATTTTAGTTTTCAATGTATAGATATCGTCTTAAAAGTAATAATGTCATAAGAAAAAGAAAATAATTGAAATAAAATAATGTTTTAATATATTCAAGCGGGCGAAGCCGCGGGCGGGTCCTTAGTGTTTATTTTTAAGTGATAAGGAAAGAAAATAGTTTTGATATATACATCGATATATTGTATTATATTATTTATCTACTGTATGTCATTGAATTTGTGTTATAATAATTCTTTTGACCTTGGATTATCGAGTGACATTTTCAAAGAGATTAATTGAAAAATATCAATTATCACTTACTTAATTTAATTTATTGTTATTGGACCAACTCCGAAGGGAAATCATAACGATACATTACAAAAAAAAATACCAGTTTCACATTTTTCCTTGAAATTTCAATTTTCAAGACAACGCGTGTTGATGAAAAAAAGTAAAATATTTATGTCTGGGCGTTTAACGTCATATAATAAATAAGTAAAAGTAAAGTAACGTTCCATTATGATAAACATTATATATTTTTTTCAATACTTACTCTTTCATATTAGATGACTCTATTTTATACTCGACCTCAATCGATCTAAGATTGTTTTCGAACGTTTCTTTCATTTCTTTCGCCACCATAATCAATCCCTCGCGTCCCGGAAGTGCGTATGACCACACATCAGCATTGACATTTTGTGCAATTAAATGCACTTCCTGTACTTGGTCGAAATTATCAACTTTTACTTGGTATAAGGAATATCTGTAATAAAATTATGAAAGGTCAATTAATAAAAAAATACAAAGAAATAAGTTTATATGTTTTAAAAGGTATGTACATTTATAAGTATTATTTTTTTTATAAAAAAAATGGTTAAGTGCGAGTAAAATTCACTCATGGAAAGTTCCGTAGCAATTTCAATAAGATATATGTATGACTTATACAATGACAAACTGCAAGTTATGAAATGGACTGGATTATAAACTATATACCTTTAAGCGATTTCATGATTATTGCTCTACCCGCGGACCTACACTTGTAAAATTTGACGGCGGAATATGTGAGTTTATAATACAAATGAAGCAAAAAAAAAAAAAAAAAAAAAAATAAATAAAACAACAATTACAAATTAATATTTGTAGTTAATTTCATTAAAAAAAAATGGTGTTTGGGCTTATCTTATATTTTTTATTATGCAAGTTTGCATAGTTGCTTTGTAACTGTAGGCTGTAGAGTATTTCCCGTACTAATTTTATAATTATGAGTGTGCTACAGTATTAAACTTTGTTTAGAAGTGAGAACTTGCAGTATAAATAGACATATTAAAATTTGTTTATTTATTATAAGCTTATAATTATTCTCAATTCACTTAACTGGTATTATGGTTATAATCATTTATTATTGTCAAAATTTAAAAAAAATGAGTACTTTTTGAAATTTTCAATTCAACATTTATTGTGTTGAATAATTTCTATTATTAAAAATAACACTCACCCCTCATATTCCTCATGTTTTGCATAAACGAAGTATACGGAAACGAATAAATAGAACAGAACTTTAAACATTTTGGCCAAATACGTGAGAAATGACCCAAAGTTAACCAATAAATGTTCAAGATTTTGAAATATCCTTATTTTATTATGTTATTTTAGGATTAATAGAAATTATCAAACTTTGATAACGATTAACACTTGTTAATCCACGTTTTGTTTTAAATTTTAAGTTTAATTGATGACAATGAGCCGATAAAATTAATATTTTGATAAACAGTTGGTTCGTCGTAGGTCATATTTTATTTATGTACGTCAATTTTTGTTTATGTAACCGGTAATCTGTATAATTTCTGTATTCTATATAACACCGCGGTAGTGCATGAAATATTTTTTTTCAGCTTTACACTGTATCCCGCACTTTCTGCTTTATTTCCAGTGGGAATCGAACCCACAACCTGATGCGTTTACAGTCACACATATATGCCGCTGCGCCACGGCAGACCTAAAAAATATTATTTATTTATTTGATTTGATTTGCTAGTGGCTATTACAAATTACAGATAAAAATAGCATATATATCAACAGAATCGAAAATTTTATCATATAATTTACTTAAACGAGGAATAATGAATTATATTAGCCCCAAAAACAGTATTTCAAAATTTATTTTTGCAAGTAGACTTGGGCAGTCTGATTTATTACAGAGCAGTTAATTAGAAACATTAGATGAAATAAGCCAGTGCTAGTTTTTAATACTGCGACTGTGACTCCTCCACCTTCTATGTTGAAACTAAATTTACAAATGTTCCGGTGTCTTCTTACATTGTACCTAATCATATCAAATAATTCGTTGTTAAGAAATGTATCATTTAACCAAGTTTCTGTAAGCATTATGATATCATAAGTATTCAGTGAGACATTTCGGAAAAAATCATGAGTTTTTGTTCTAAGACCACGAGCATTCTGATAAAATATATTTAAAGAAGATAATTTTATACATACAAACCAATAAATATGCAAGTACCGAGGCTATAATATCACTATTTCAATTCACTTAGATAGTCCATGCTTCTGATTATTATTGAGTCTGAGTGATCATCTTTTCTCATTAAAATTCGACCGTTTCTAACCCAGACGTATTTATATATTTTTTCCTTTGCCTTGAGTCTGGCTGCAGCGTGAAGGGCCTTGTTCGAAGGAGATAAATGTTCCTTCACGAAAATTGGTTTTTATTTCCATCTATTCCTACTTGCGCAGTATTCAATTGAGGTATATTGTTTTTAATAAATTTAACAAGTGATGCCAAAAAGTAGATGCAGACGTGCAACTGTACTGACGTTTCGCCGTTTGATCAATGCAGATCAGGTATCGTTAACTATGTTCCCTGCAACAATACGCATTTACACATCCATTTCATATTTTTTTACTAAACATACTTCCTATATGTTTATGGTTGAACTTTTTGTTATTGTTAGGAACACCAGGGAAATGAGAAGTCAAATATTTAAAGTGAAAACAGACTATCAAACTTGGTACGGCCGCACCACGTACATGGTCATCTTTCGCACCATATGGAATCGTTTGGCGTACGGTACGCCGGACATTATTATTATTAATATCAGTACAGCCGGTTCGGAGCGAACGAACGATCGTGTGTAACGATTCGATGGAAGCGGGACCTGTCGCAACATATATGGAAGGATGCGGAACGCTAAGACGACAACATATTCGGATAAATTTTTGAACTATTTTTTTGTATCAGAATACAGTATAAAACCTTTGTTCTAATGAACATAAATGCTATCAAGAGATTATCTAGGTTTTCGCCATTATTTTCTCCCTTTTCCTCTTTATTGGTAATGATGATGTAGATGTCGAATCGAGGCCTGTCGTGGCGCAGCGGCACAAGCGTGTAACCGACAGGTTCTGATTCTGGTTTGATCCCCACTCGAGGAAATGTAATATTTAATATTTCATCTCTGGTACAAGGCAAAACGCGGCGTTGAGTTCCGCCACTTAACACGCATGCCTTAAATTCCGCGAAAAGTGAGGAATGGAAGTGGAACGGAGTGTCATAACACTAGGTTCCCAAGTTCCCCTTGCCTACTCTGCCATTTGCGGGATACAGCGTGGAGCTGAGATGATATAGCACGTTGCCACAACAAATGAGATTATAGTATGTTTTGATAAAAAAAGGTGTTATATCGAGACGTGTTTACGCACTGTTAGCAACAAAAACACTGAACGGTTCAGAGTACGGTGTGGTCGTCTGTTTTATAAAATTTTATAATATATTTAAAATTTAGCTTCTTTGTGTATAAAACATTTTTTTAAAATTCAAGGCGTCATGGCGCAAGGGCTCAAGCTTGAGTTTGTAAATAGGACGGCTGTGTTTTTCCATATTTTCGTTTCGTTGTTCTGGTAAAAAGAGAAAGCAGTGAGTGCCGTCGGCGGGAAGTTAGGAATGAAGAATCACTCAACACCAAGCCAGAGGGGGCCTACCCATAAAAACAAAGTAAAAATAAAGCCTACCCATAAAAACAAAGTAAAAATAAATAAATATATAGTTTCTTTCGATAGAAAAGTGATTAATTCGCCAGAAACAGACTTAAAGCTGGTTCTTGTTATTTTATTAAGACAGTAGGAATTAATTAATGTATATTATATAAATTTTATTAACGAATTTATTTATTCGTAAGTGTTATAAAATAAGGTAATTTACAATGTAGACAATGTAGAATACGTAACTGGTTGTCAAAACATTATAATTTTCGGAGGTAGTATACATAGATGATAGCTAATGAAAACAATGTGATATTAAGAAACATTTCAAGATTATAAATAATATAATATTTAGATATGTAGTTGCAGTCAAGTAATGTAATATTGATGTTGAGTCATAAATTTAAGGTCTGGCGATATATCGCGCAGCTACTTTAATGCCTTCCCATGTTTCATAAGCAGCTTGATAAATAAAAGCTGGATCAACTAAAAATCCCTCCATAGTGTTTCCAATATTTCTGTATGCTGGTAATTCATATGTATAAGAAAGACGAGAACCAATCATAATTTGGGCATAATCACTTGATCCGCCAGATCCAGAATATCCAAGGACATGGACAATGTTGCCAACTCTATAATTTGGTTTTTCCGCCCATTTAATAGAATCGATTTGTTGTGCCATCTGTACACCAACCATGTTTAAAATAAGAGCATTTGGTGGAAGAGTCCCATTTCCATATCCAAAAAGAATCATACTTCCAAAGCTGTGAATATCAAGGAACAACGAGATACGAGATTGAAATTCAGTTAAGATGTTCCTAGTTATTTGTGTTTCTGGTTCTGAGAAGGGTCCACTTCCGTGGAAGGTGTCAGAGCAAGATGAGCTGCTAGATCCAGTTCCCCAATTAAAATCGTGATTTCTGTTGAGATCTACGCCCATGCAAAAACCATAACCGGTAGCGCGATTTTTTCTCCACATTCGTGTCTGAAATATTTTGTAAGTGTTAACTTGGTAAGATATCGTTATGAATAATATAAAATTATTTATGTAAAGTATTAAAAGATTTTCTTTATTATTTTATGAAAAAATAGTTTTTTCTGTTGACAAATACAATTAATAAAAACTATTACATATATATTCATATTAATAAATTTACGTACATTAGTATGAGTGAACTCATAACCATCAGGGTTAGCAATTGGCAAGATAATCCAGTCGATGTCCCGCACAAGATCTTGCTCAGTTACATCAACTACAAGTTTTTGTATAGCGTACAAAGTCACCGGAAGTGTGATCCACTCACGAGAATGAAGTAGAGATTGAATAAAAACAATAGGTTTACTATTATCCTGTAATGTCAGAAAAAATATATCATAATAATGTGGAATATATATTAGAAATAATACAGTCAATCGACCTAATATGAAGTTAAATTTTTAGCTTCACGCTGCATCCCACATCACAAGGTAAGCAGAAACTTGAGACCCTAGTGTTAAGATATTCCATCCCCATCAAGACGTTCCTCCCTTTCATTAAGTATTTAATTTCCATGAGATGGGATCGTTTCCACGATGTGTTGCGTTTGCAGTCGCACGCTTAAGCCACAAGAGCCCTCTAAATTAAAAGGGGCACATTTTTTTATAGTTTCAATGTTTTCGCGAAATTTACATAACTTTATCTGAAAAAAAAAATGCGTAAATCATCAATGGTTTTAGGAGTACCCATAGAAAAACTTTATAAAATTAAATATTATTAAATATCCAGTACTCTCACAAATTATAATTGAACTTGCCACTATAAATTTTAATCAATAGTGACTTACCTCGAAATTAGATGATGAGATCCTTAGGTACTTAATGTCACGACCTTCTACACTTTGGCCCGCTGAAACTACTGAAGCTACATTAGGGTACCTATTGGCTATGTCTACGAGATACTGGTCCACCTGAAAATTAAAAACGTGATATATGCTTATTAGAACTTAATCCTTGGTACTTCAAAAAAACTACTTGTTTATTGATTCGCATGATAGTGTCGTGTTCATTATAGGTTACGTTTTGGAACATAAAGTTCCAAGATCAATCCTAATTTATAATATATGCTTTCTTTTTAAGATCATAGATACCTGTACTACAATCGAACTACTAATAGAATCCAAAAAAAACTTTAATTTAGAATTAAAAGCAATAGAAATACCTCAGCATAACGATGAATAGCGTTAAAAGATAAGCGTGGATTAGATCGGCTGTAATCTGACACATTGTTTTTCTTTGAGGCTTCAGCTAAAAGCTTATCTTCGAGCTCTAATTCACTGGAATAATAATTGAAAATTTTAGTCGCACACTTAAGCCACGAATATTTTCCCGTAACGCGGAATATGTAAAATGCTTATACTGTTGTACGGGGACATAGTGTCTTGAACATGGAGCTCTCTTTAAATTTATTTCGACAGAACGAGCACTTATACAAGAGTAAGAAATCTATACTTATAATAAATGTCTCACTGATTACTGCCTATACATGAAAGATATTAAAAAATATATATTATAAGGGATGTTTATTAATTATATTCTGTTTGTTTATTTTATATAAATGTAGAATAAATTATAATTAAAGTTGTCTGGTCAAGAAATTTTATTAAATTAAAAAACAAGTAATTTTATACTCATACTTAATTTGAGTTATTGGAAGTGTATCCGAACAGTCATTAGGATTGATGTGCTCTGATTGGTCGGGAGAAGGGTGGGAATAGATTATAAGAAGATGGCGTAACGGTAAGAAGGGAGTCAGGCGTAGTTAAGAATTTAAAACAAAAAAAGAAATAAATACATTGAAAGAAGGAGCCTATGTTTTATTCTAAGAAGTCTCTAGAAAATTCTACAAAATTCTCGTCCGGGATAGATACCAGTTACGAAGAAGAACGACGGATCGACTTGCACACGGAGCAGTAACGCGATTACATATCAGTTACGAAGAAGAACGACGGATCGACTTGCACACGGAGCAGCAACGCGATTACATACCAGTTACGAAGAAGAACGACGGATCGACTTGCACACGGAGCAGCAACGCGATTACATACCGGTTACGAAGAAGAACGACGGATCGACTTGCACACGGAGCAGCAACGCGATTACACAGGTGGTAACGGGGATTTTATTACGAAGATGGCGGAAACGTCCAAAACATTTGAAGATGGCTCAGGACACGTGGTAAATCACGCCATGTACCCTACGTTCAACATGGCGGACACTATACCAAAGTTTAGCGGCGAGGATATTGCCTATTCATCTGCAAAATGGTCGCAGGATATCGAAGATAACGCGGAGATATTCAGATGGACTGAAGAGCAGAAGCTTATCATTGCCCGTCGATCGCTTACAGGAACGGCAGAGTTATGGCTGAGGTCTGAGAAGCCCTTTACGTCGTTTGTAAAATTGAAAGAAGCTATACAAAAGGAATTCGTCGAAACAATCAACAGCAAAGTCATGCATGAGTTGATGAGCAAACGCAAGAAACGCAGTGACGAAAGTTATTATCAATACATGCTTACGATGAAAGAACTGGGAAAAAGAGCAAAATTTCCTGATTATGTCGCGATTCAATACATTGTAGACGGCATTACGGATTACGAGGTGAATAAAGTCTGTTTATACGGCGTAACTACATATCCTGCTTTAAAAGAAAAATTGAACCAGTATGAAAAAATGAAGCAAAAGATGAAGCCGCGCGGAGACAAGCAGCATTTCGGAATGCCACGCGAAGCATATACGAGTGATAAGAAACGACGCGACGCGCCTACCGCGGGAGCAAGCCGGATGAGCGAGGCAAGGAAAAGACATTCGTGCGTTGTTATAAGTGCGGTGAAGCGGGACATGTAGCAAGCGATTGTAATAATGGTGTTAAGTGTTTTCGGTGTAACTCTTACGGACATATTGGCCCTGATTGTGAGAAATATATGTCGAATAATGCATACGGACGACGCCACGACAGCCGCCATTTTGAGGGCGGAAGCGCAAGCGAGAACAAGAACGAAGTGAAGTTGCAGCGGTCCATGTTCGTTCATCGTTCGTCAGAGGGCGCAGGAGTCGAGAATGAAGCTAGCTACAATACAAGGGAACGAGTGCACGACACGAAGGTTGGTTCATTCGTTCAGAACGGAATATGTCAATGTCAATGTCAAAGACATCGAAACAATAACAATGTATTTAATGTAAATCATAAATCATGTAATAAGTCCGTAAAACGATGTCAAATACAAGACATTTTCGTAAATTGTTTATTAGATACTGGTAGCGATCTAAATTTATTAACTTACGAGTTGTTTACTATGTTGAATATTGTCTGCTATGAACCTGATGAGATAGCGCTATACGGTATAGGTTCTAATAAAGTTAATTCAATTGGTAAGTTTACAGCTCCTTTAGTAATAGATGGTCATTGTTTTCAAGTTAGTTTCTATAATATTCCCAGTGGTGTTATACCATACCAAGTTATCTTAGGTCAACTATTTTTAGCAGATACTTTTATCCAAATAAATAAAGGCTTAGTTCAGATAAAACCTCAATATTATGATAGTTCTTATTTATTATGTTTACCTTCCAGCATTAATAACCAAGATGACAGGTTGTGCGTCCAAGAATTAATAAGTAATTACAAACCATTAAAGATCAAAGAAGCCCCTATAAAACTCAAGATAGTTTTAAAAGATGATATACCTGTTGTGCAACGACCACGTCGACTAGCTCTAAAAGAGGAAGAAATTGTAAAGAATCAAATAGAAGAGTGGCTGGTTAATGGAGTTATACGTCCAAGCTATTCAGAGTATGCTAGCCCATTGGTGCTTGTTAAGAAGAAAGATGGAAGCACTAGAGTGTGTGTTGACTACCGCAAAATCAATCAAAAGATGATTAAAGATGAGTATCCACTTCCAGTTATCGAAGATCATGTAGACAAGTTAAGTAAAGTTCAGGTTTTCAGTACCTTAGATTTAAAAAATGGATTTTTTCATTTACCTGTTGAAGAGGAGTCCATTAAATACACTGCCTTTGTTACAAGTAATCCGGAGGGACAATATGAATTCCTGTATGCACTATTTGGACTATCTGTATGTCCGAAATACTTTATGAGGTACATCAGTATTATATTTACAGATCTTATAGCGGCAGGTATTGTTTTGATATTTATTGATGATATTATAGTTTTGGCTAAAGATGAAACTCAAGCAATAGAAAGACTCAAGATGGTGTTAAAAGTAGCTTCAGAATATGGATTAGAGATCAATTGGAAGAAAACTCAACTATTACAACAAACAGTGGAATATTTGGGGTATGTAGTATCAAATGGAACAATCAGACCTTCCCCTGAAAAGACAGAAGCAGTGAGGAAGTTTCCGGAACCAAAAAATATCAAAGAAGTACATATTTTTATTGGATTAACATCGTATTTTAGAAAAATTATTCAAGACTATGCTTTAATTGCCAAACCTCTCAGTGACTTATTGAAAAGTGGTGAATTTCAATTTGCAGAGGAAGAAAGATGTGCATTCAACATTTTAAAACAGAAAATATGTTGTGAACCTGTTTTAAAAATATTCGACATACAACTACAGACAGAACTACACACTGATGCTTCTAAATTTGGATATGCAGCAATACTTATGCAGAAAGACCTGATAGATGAAAGCTTGCATTCCATACATTATCTAAGCCGTAAGACTAGTGAAGATCTACAAAAATGGAGCAGTTACGAACTTGAAGCACTCGCTGTAGTCGAGGGAGTGAAGAAATTTAGGAAATATTTAATAGGAATACCATTTAAAATCATAACTGACTGTGAAGCATTTCAGAAAACTTTAAGCAAAAGAGAAGTATGTGCTAAGGTGGCTAGATGGATTTTATTATTACAAGATTTTGATTACACAATTGAACACCGTTCAGGTTCAAAGATGAAACATGTGGACTCATTAAGCAGAAAAGTTAAAGATATTATAAATAAAGATTATTTCATTAATAGATTAAATTACAAAATAGAAAAAGTTATTTCAATGTGTATACCATGCATATTAGCAACCCGGAAGGTAGGAAAGAAAGAAGGATTGTTGAACCCTATTGATAAAGGTGAGCGTCCATTGAGTACTCTACATTTAGATCACCTTGGACCACTAGATGCTACAAAAAAGATGTATAATCACATATTAACGGTTATAGATGCGTTTACAAAATTTGTATGGATTTATCCAGTGAAAACATTAACCACAAAAGAAACTGTCGAGAAATTAAAACTGCATCAGAAAGATTATGGAAATCCATATAGATTCATTACAGATAGGGGAACAGCCTTTACAGGAAAAGAATTTGAAGAATATTGTCAAGAGGAAAGAATAGAACACATTAAAATTACCACTGGCATACCAAGAGGTAATGGTCAAGTAGAGCGTATGAATCAAATTATTATATCAGTCTTAACGAAAATGTGCATAGAAGAGCCAGCCAACTGGTACAAGCATGTAGGTAAACCTCAACGGGTAATCAATAGTTTCACCAAAGAGCAATAGATACAACCCCTTTCGAACTACTGATTGGAACTAAACTGAAGTTAAAAGAAGATAATGGAGTTGTTAGAAGAAGAAAATAGGCAAGAATTCATAGGAAAAAGAGAAAGAATTGAGAAAAGAAGCGAAAGCTCAGATTTTGAAGATTCAAGAGGAGAATAAGAGAACTTTTAATAAGAAGAGAGTACAAGGAAGAGTATATAAAGTAGAAGACTTAGTTGCCATACAGAGAACCCAATATGGAAACGTTCTGAAATTGAAAGCCAAGTTTTTTGGGCCATACAAGATTGACAAGATATTAAGGCGAGATAGGTATGAGGTTCATAAAGTAGATAAAGCTAAAGAGGGTCCTATTAAAACCACTACAGGGGTAGATTTTATGAAACCATGGCCTTGCTAGAAAATTAAATATAACTTTCCTTAGTTTATTATATTTTAAAGAAGGAAATATAATTTAACTTACACTTACCATTTGAATATGACTTACCTTTCTATTAATTTAATATAAAGTGTGATGTTAAGATAGCAAGTGATACAGTTAAGATGATTTAGTATTAAGCTGTTTGAAACATGTAGTAGTCTAAGTATAGTAGAATATTGTTATAATTTCTAAAGTTGTAATTTAATTTAGTGTTTGTTTTTTTTGTAAATTTATTGTTTAAGTTTTTAATTTCTAAAGTTGTGCAAATAAATTAATCTTCTATAAAATTTGTGAACATAAAAAATAGATATATCAATCACAGTTGTAAGAGTTAGACCTTAAATAGTAGTAAGTACTGTATATCCGTATGGGGGCAGACTGAAGCAGGATAGCCGAGCTGTAGAATAAATTATAATTAAAGTTGTCTGGTCAAGAAATTTCATATAATAAAACAATATATGAGCTTATATTAAACTTAAATTTAAAAAGCGTATAAAAATTTTGAACGAAGCAGGATTTGAACCTGCGCCTCTGGAATACCGTTCCAGCGCTCTGACCAACTAAGCCATTCGTTCTCACCGAGCTCCGTCGAAATTCTTATACGCTTGTTACAACTTATTTTTGTTGTTAGCATCTCTGTAGGGAGATTTTTACAAATTTCCGCTACCCAAAGACAACTCATAAGAATTATCGTTTGGCAAGAGAGAATACTATTTACTTTAATATTTTTACTATGTTTTAAAGTGTTATTCCACACTTAGGACAGAAAATACTAAACTTAAATTTAAAAAGCGTATAAAAATTTTGAACGAAGCAGGATTTGAACCCGCGCCTCTGGAATACCGTTCCAGCGCTCTGACCAACTAAGCCATTCGTTCTCACCGAGCTCCGTCGAAATTCTTATACGCTTGTTACAACTTATTTATGTTGTTAGCATCTCTGTAGGGAGATTTTTACAAATTTCCGCTACCCAAAGACAACTCGTAAGAATTACCGTTTGGCAAGAGAGAATACTATTTATTTTAATATTTTTACTATGTTTTAAAGTGTTATTCCACACTTAGGACAGAAAATAATAAACTTAAATTTAAAAAGCGTATAAAAATTTTGAACGAAGCAGGATTTGAACCCGCGCCTCTGGAATACCGTTCCAGCGCTCTGACCAACTAAGCCATTCGTTCTCACCGAGCTCCGTCGAAATTCTTATACGCTTGTTACAACTTATTTATGTTGTTAGCATCTCTGTAGGGAGATTTTTACAAATTTCCGCTACCCAAAGACAACTCGTAAGAATTACCGTTTGGCAAGAGAGAATACTGTTTATTTTAATATTTTTACTATGTTTTAAAGTGTTATTCCACACTTAGGACAGAAAATATTAAACTTAAATTTAAAAAGCGTATAAAAATTTTGAACGAAGCAGGATTTGAACCCGCGCCTCTGGAATACCGTTCCAGCGCTCTGACCAACTAATTGTATTCCAGAGGCGCGGGTTCAAATCCTGCTTCGTTCAAAATTTTTATACGCTTTTTAAATTTAAGTTTAATATTTTCTGTCCTAAGTGTGGAATAACACTTTAAAACAAAATTTTTAATATATATATATATATATATATATATATATATATATATATATATATATATATATATATATATATATATATATATATATATATATATATATATATATATATATATATATATATATATATATATATATATATATATATATATATATATATATATATATATATATATATATATATATATATATATATATATATATATATATATATATATATATATATATATACCAGTAAAATGCAATGTGGAATCGTCGACGTAACTTGCGCACTCCATTGACGTTGACGCCTCGTGTCTAGTCGTTTCTAGTACTTTTGGTGATATTGCATCACCGTGTCCCACACCGCAACAAAGTTGAATTGGTCTTGTTCTCTGGACTTGAACTTGCACGATCGCAGCGTTGTAGAGGCATATCTGAAATCTCTGCAGCGTAGTCCACAAATATCATACACAGCGGCTGATTGTACTTGGGTCTTCTGTTTAATCTGTCGAGCAGTATGGATGTAGTCTACGGTGCTGTAGCCTTTACGAAACTCTGCTTGCTCCAGTGTCTGGAACTCGTCAAGCCTATTGGCAAGGCGATTCGTGACGACCCTCGAGAACAGCTTATCGACGTGGCTCAGAAGTGAGATTGGCCTGTAATTCTTTAATAGAGTCCTGTCACCCTTCATGAGTAACAAAACTAACGCACTCCTAGACCACGCCTTCGGTGCATTACCCTGGTGCATTGTAGCATTGAAAAGCCACGCCAAAGCTGTAAGCAAGGGTTTAGTTACAGCCTTTAGAAGCTCCGTAGTAATGTCATCATAACCAGGGGCTCTACCGTTTTTACGCTGCTTGAGAGCCACACATTTGGAGCTGTGTCGGTTGAAGAGTAGATTTCACCAAGCGCCGCCTTTCGGCTTTGAAGTTGATATTCAGATTGCCTCGTACCAACCTGTGGTCGCTATCTCCAGTACTGAACCGGTTAAGGACGGAGACATCTCTGATTATCTGGTACTTATCCGCTATGATGAAGTCTATCTCGTCCCGCGTCACAGCGTCGAGGCTCTGCCAGGTCCACTTTCTATTCATGGCCTCCACCTCGTTGTCAGAGTGTGCTAAGGTCGGTACATATACCTGTACAATCTTCAGGAAATATTTTTCGGTCAGCTATAGTACTAGGTACGCTATTCTTGACGATACACTACTGACTTCCACGACGTTGCTACTGAGGATTTTATTGAAAAGGAAACTGATCACACCCTGGGAACTCTGATCGCCTTGCCGGAAGTAGAGCAAGTGACCAGACTCTAACAGTTATCGTGTTCTCGCCCTCTCTTCGGATCTGATAATCCTAAAACGTGCCAGTTAATATGACTTAATTCCACTTCCAGCTCGACGAGGTGACAGTTGAGCCTCAGCGTGCGTCCATTGTAGTATGGGCAATAGAGTCGTCGGTGTTGGCAGCCTACCGTCGCTCAGGGATTCTTCGCAGCCTCCGCTCCGCCCTTACCACAAAGAAAGTCTGCGTCAGAGCCTCGTCCGTCGATCAGCAGGTACACCCCGCTAGCTGGTGAGGTTGACTTGGGTCCCGAAGGTTTTAGTGGGATCCCTTACACCCCATTGAGTATTGTTTTATTTCAATCGGATAGTAAATAAAAAGGAAAGTTAACTTACAATATTTAGTTCAATATCATTGCTATATTTTTTTTATTTATTTAGCTGAAATTTTAATTTTCAATACATAGATATTATCTTAATAATGATAATGTTAGTAGGATCAGAAAGTAATTGAGATAAGCTGCGTTGAGGTCGCTGGTTAAAAATAATGCTGATAAAATCATGCACCACCTTAAGACAGGAACAACCAGGTACTGTCTTTATTCATTTCAATGTCTTTATTTCATAATTTTGTATACATTTTTCAAAAGTTTGCACTATGCATCCCGAATGTTGCAGTATAGGCAGAAAAAACAGAGTATTAAGATACTCCATTCACTACACCTCATCAATTTCCGAGACATTGAATTTTCAGTAGGGCTTTCTTAATATCATGCTTTGTTTTGCTACCAGATAATGAAAAAGAGAACAGGCCAATCTTTCCAATTGGAATCGAACCCACAATCAATTGGTGTACAGTCAGACAATGTGAAACTCTGACACCACGAGCAGAATTAATGTTTTTTTTTAATTTAAATATACTTACCGCATAATATTTGAACTGACAATACTAAATTCCACTTCATTTAAATTAAGTGTTTCTTCAAAAGTTTTCTGTAAGTGCCTTGCCACTAATATTAATCCGTTACGTCCAGGAATAGCTTGTGACCAGATATCAAGATTGAGATTCTCCACTATATTCTGTATCTCTTTAATTTGATTTTCATTGTTTACTTCAATTTGATATAAAGAGTGTCTGTGAAACAGGTTGTTAGTTTTAAAAAAGCCAGCCACTTGTGAGTCGGACTCGCCAAAAAGGAAACAAACTGGTGTTTTATACTAATTTCATTGTAAATTATATTGTAAATGAACTTAGATTAGATTGTAAATTTTGTTAACTTAAATTAGATTCTAATTAAAAGCTTTCGGATTTTTGTTTAATTTTTCCATAACTTCTCATTTCGGACCAAATTTAATAACTGTGAAGTCCCTTATTTACAGATTTTGATTACTATCTTATCTATAAGTTTTATAACGCGATGAATTTTATACCAAATGCAGAGAAGAGAAAAATAATAAAAATGCTCCAAGACACTGTATATTTGAATATTCGATAGTCTTTGATTTTGTAGAGGTATGAAATCTTAAAAACAAGATATTATCATCACAGGTAATGTAAGTGCACCTGCACAGTACACATGATTTTGATTTTGATTAAGGAATTACAGTGCAGTAATTCCTTAATCAAAATCAAAATCAAAATCAAAATTTGTATAGTTAAACGTTGATGAGTATTAATATATAAATTTTAAACTTCTTACCCATCATATTCTTCATGTTTAGCTTCAATCGAATAAAAAGATATATACATAAATAAAAATAGCGTAATTTTGAACATTTTTGCCAATTGTATGTCCATTAGCCCACAAATTTGAACTGAAGAAAAAAATAACAATCGGAATTGATGATGAATTGAATTTTAATTACTATTAAATTGAAATTATCAATTATTTTTTAATTCTTCATCGTAAATTATCATAACTAGACGTTGATAATAAAGATAAATACTCGACATAGATTGATATATTACAATCTAATTAGTGGTAATAATACATTTTAATTTTTTTTTCAGCTTTACGCTCAGTCATGGTAAACAGAGGGAACTTGGAAACCTAGTGCTAAGACACTCCGTTCCGTTCCTCACTTTCCATCAAATTTTGGGCATTGCGTGTCGAGTAGCAGAACTCAACGCTTTGCCTTTGCCCAAAGCTTTATCTTGTCACCAGAACGAAGAAATAAAAAGATTAATTATTTCATCAGAACCGAATTCACAACCTGTAGTTTGTGAGTAGTGAGTGTTTAAAGACGCAAGTTTGAGTCTAAAAAAATAAAAAAAAAAGTTTTTGATCTTAATAAACTCAGTAAATTTTGAGATACACATTAAAACAAAATATCAACTGCTGTTGAGTATAATTTAATCCTCATTCAATCCACAAATGCAAATAAATAAATGAAATTATTTTAAAAATAAGCATTTTTTTCTAGAATTTAATTTGAATCAGATACTAAGAAATAGTAAGTACTAGGATAACATACTGCCATATTGCAATGTGATCTCCGAATGTTTGGAACTGTTATGTTCATTGCTAAAACATACGTTGAGGCTACTTGTGGTGCACAGACATAAACTTGCGACCGTAAATAGCATGACATGTACATGTTGAGTTACCATTAAACATGCAATATGGAAGAAAGAGGGGTACAGAAGGCACTTAATATGAGCGGATGTCTTAACACCATGTCTCAAGTTATCTCTGTCTACTCTCTCATGTTCTGTAGAGATAATATGCATTTAAAAGCGCCTCTGAAACTTACATTTTGGTCTTCAGTGAAAAGCTTTGAATAGTGCCTTAGGTACTACTTCACAACTTCACCGTAACAACTTGTAATATGCAAGTATGTACCCATATATAATAATAATGCATAATAGCCGTGTCGGACGTTCTATGTCTTACACAACTTAGATTAAATGGATATAATCACGTTACTACTTGGAAATCTTAAACGTTTAATCCTTTTAATTCTCAAAATCCCTGACAGTATTAAATTTTAATATTTTTATCAAATTCCAGGCTTGTAAAGATGACAAAATCATATAAATACCAAAAATTGTCTAATTTGGAGTTATTATTTTCGAATTCGCTTCTACAATGAAAATATATATTTTTATGTTGTTAATTTCATTTGCTTTTGCAAAAAATGAAGATGTTGCAGGGTGAGTGATTACTATTTATAAATTTCTGCTATATATTTAAAATACAATTAGAGAAGAGAAAACTCTTTTTAATACTCTATGGATCCATTGATGGCAGGATGAAGGTCCTGCCTTTTCTTACTGTGAACTCTTAGTAGTGTTAGGGACTTGTGAATAACTTGTAGGTTTTAAGGGCCTACCCTCATTTCCACTGCCCAGGCTTTTATCTTTACCTAATGAATTTTTTATTGAAGTTTTGTTTATAAATTTGAATACAGAATACAGCTCTAAGCGAGTTCATTTCATTTTGTCGCCTGAAATTACATAAGTTTTAAGTGCACAAATAATATGCCATTACATTTTATTCTGTTGTATTTGCTATATTTATCGATCAGTGTACACATAATTGGAAAAAAAGCGGGAAAACGGACTGTTTTTTGACTAGGTTACCGCTGCATACTCTGCTGTAAGCAGGATTTAATGTGTGACAAAAGAAAACATAATTTTGTTAATACGTGAATTAATATTATTGAAAAGAGTTCTTTAATATTTGCTGCCTAGATAAATTTTACTTTTATAACTTTGCTCGAAAGTTCTTAGCTCCTGTAACAAGGCAAAGTATGGCGTTGAGTTTCGCCACTCAACATGCAATATCTTAAACTAGGTTCCCAAGTTTCTCTGTCTACCCTGCCATGTGGCGGATACAGTGTGAAGGTGAAAAAGCAAAAGAATAAAAGACATTGAAAATTATAGATGTTTTCAAATATTAAAAGAAAATAATTACTATTTTAAAGGTGGAAATCCTATTACGTCAAACCATCAAGCTACGATCAATTGCGTGCATTAAATAAAATAGTGGCAGATTTGGACTTAGACGTTTATAGTGATGCTGGTGTACATCGTGAAGGATTAGTCTTTGTAAAACCAGAGGTTGGAGATTTTGTTAACGAACTCGAAAATGCAGGTATACCTTACAAGATCCACGCAGAAGATTTAAAATCGTAAGTATTGATAGATATATATTTTCAATGTATGGTATCAGAGCCCTAAAATGGAGATAAAGCAAGGTGTTGAGTTCTGCGTAGCGCATTGTTTCGAAACAAAAAAAAACATCATAAATAAGGAATACAGTGCTTAACATACTGTATTAATTTTTCACCAGGATCCTTCTGCTTATCCTGCTACATGTTATATTCCGCATGTAGCAGCTAACTAGCTAGGTAACAAAAATAATTAAAATTTTGTCATCAATAATCTATAAGCACAGATTGTTTAGTTACAAATCACTCTTTTCCTGTCTAGTAGTTAATTTTAAAATAAATAGTAGGTATTGTTTGGTTGGTAATATTTCAAATATAATTTCTTTATTATTTTCAGTTAAATAAAGTTCTGTTATAATATTTTATTATATTTTAATGTTAATTTCTCATAATCATTTAAAATATGTAAATTTACAGACATTATGACAATGAGGAACAAATTTTTAAATCCCAAAGAGCACAAAACAGTAACGGATTTGGCGGAAAATTACCATATGACCAATATCAAACAGTAGAAACGGTAAGAAATTTGCTGGTTGTAGATAAAGCACTGATACATAGCGTAGGGACACAAGCTTTCAAGTCTTATTGGAGGAAATTAAATTAAATTAAATTTATGTTTTCATTTCACAAAATAAGATATCCCCATGTATTCCCACATTTTCTCTGCCTACCGGGCTATATGAGTGACGGTTAAAACGTTTAAATATATTAGAAAAAAATGTGTCAAATTTGAAAAAAAAGAACCAGTCGTTTCGCTTTCGTGCTCAAGAGAAAAACAAACATAATATCAGATGACGAAGGATGTAAAAGTTCCTTGATGGATTATTCGACAGAAAAAGAATTAAGATTATTAGTGCGTTCAACTAAAGAAACAATGATAAATAAATTATTTATTACCAAAATAATTACTAAATATTGTTATATCCTGGTCTCTTCTTGATTATAGCACTCTATTCATACTAGTTGAGTACAACCACTTACGAAAACTATTGAACACAGTTTTCAGTTTACCCTGCATTTGGTTAGGTAGGCAGACGGAACCTTGTGTTAAAATATCCCATTTCTGACCTTTCCCATTTCAAAAACAATTATAGAGCAAAACAGTAACAGTTGTTGAACAGTGAAAGATCGCATTTTATCTTGTTACATGAACTAATAGGAATTCTTCGAAATAATTAATTTTCTTAATTGAGAATCAAAACTACAATCGTCGTATTTACAATCAGACGTCTGCTGAATTCAGTTAACATTATAATTTGTGATTTTTTTTAGATCTATCAATACTTAGAAGATGTTGCCAAAGAATATCCAAATGTTGCAAAAGTCATTACTCCAAACAACTCATTCAACGGCTTACCAATAAAATATTTAAAAATTTCGACAACCAACTTTGAAGATACAAGCAAGCCTATAATTTTCATAGATGGTGGTATTCATGGTAGAGAATGGTTGTCCATACCCCCCGTAACCTATGCTGTTCACAAGTTAGTAGAAAATGTTACAGAGAATGATCTATTGGAGAAGTTCGATTGGATTTTGTTGCCCGTTGTAAATCCGGATGGTTATATGCACTCACGTGTAGTTGTAAGTACTTTATATATCGTTGTATTTTTTTTATTATATATTGTTTTGCCTTAAGTTGTATATAGGCACATAGCAGAGAAGGTAGAGGTAGCTTCGGGATACAGTGTTAAGACACTCTATTCCCATTAAGGGACTCAACACTTAATGTTCTCAAAAGTTTGGTGTACAGTTGGACACGGTTGTCTGTTCATTATTTCATATAGCTAGCGGTCCAATCCGACCTTCGTCCGACCGACCTTCGACGGACGTTTGTGTTGTATATTTTGAGATATACGTAGATGATGAATGACCCATAAAAATGAACTTTCAATTTTGAAAGTAATTTGGTCTGTATTTTTTTTATGAAAAAGACAAGGCAAACGAGCGTACAGGTTATCTGATGGTGAGTGATCACCGTCGCCCCAGGCCCGGTGTAACATCAAGGGAGCTATAGGTGCGTTGCCGGCCTTTAAGGTGGAGGAAGACGTGCGTTTTGAATCGATCTGGAAATACTGCCGCGGGTAGACCGTTCCACGTGGCATGTGGAAGAAAATTCCTACGAAACCGCAGAGTAGTCGAGTGCCATGTGGTGTGCATGTGACGGCGGCAGGTACCAATTAAAACAGTTCTCGGTAGATAACGCACAGAGAGAATACGTCTCTACGCAAAGCCAAAGTATCAAGCCCCCTATAGATCATTGGCTCCCCAACGATTCCAACCGGCTCTACGTTGTCCATGTGAGGCCGAACTTGGGACCTATACAGGGCCAAACGGTGTTTTGGCGTAAAGTACAGTCTCGCTCCGCTGATGACCCCTTGTTTCTTCGAGGCCAATTTGGCCTTGCTTTCCAGGTGATTATTGTTTTATCAAATTCAAGGCATTTATTTCAGCTTCAATCGTTGGATTTCGTAAATTTTAAATTATGTCTGAAAATGAAAAGAAAGCGTAAATCAGTATTCAAAATTGAAAACAAAGATTTCTATATGAAAGCAAATTTTCATTAAAATAGATATTTTTTTTATAAAGTTTGTATATTGCATTGGATGAATTTAAATTTTGCTTAAGTATATTTTTTGTGGTTTTATTTATATTACGCTTAAGATTTTTTTTATATTTTTTTATTTTTATTTTTAAAATTATCCTACAGTCTTTATTTAATGGCTAAAGTAATTTAACATTTATTTGTACATTAATATTTAAGAGTAGCGACCCGCCCTATTGAATTACACAAATTTATTTTCTAATCTCTATTAATTTTCTGTTCTAATAACATTATCTGTACACATTATTTCAAAACATTTTATTATTTTACAATTATGACACATCTCCCTCGTATAATGAAAAGGCATCAAGAACGTTGTGCTAAGATATTCCTTTCTAAGCGTCCTATTATTAGGGTGCTATATAACAGTGAAAACTGTATTTAAATCTTTCTTCCATTCTTTCCATTCTTGCTGTCCATTTGTGCAGTGTATATCTCAAAGTATTTTTTCTTCATCGAGCAAGAGAATGGCCACTTCAATTATGGAATGAGCATTATAAGTGAATAATTCGTTTGAAACTCTCTGACGTATTGACTTTCATACTATATTTAAAACTTCGTCCGGAACTGCAGATCATGGTGACACATTCACCACAATCTGCAGTTCCTTGATCAAATTCTAGCGTTTGGGCTATGTTTGATAGCAATGGTAATTGACCACCATTTGAATTAAAATATATTTGTAAATCTAGACGATGAAATAAGGTTTAACTAACCTAAAAATTATATACATGTCCTTGTCTTTCTTCGTTTGGTTGAGTATACAATTTCCCTGTCAAAGAATATTTTGTCCCAAATAAATAAATGAAAATTTTCTTCACGTGGTAATGTCGTTCTGCTCTTATTTGCAGAAAGGCGCTGTGAATGTTTACGACCGCGTTCCGCAATGTGACGCCTACTCTCTTTGACTTATGAGTAATCTTTTGTGAGTCTTCAGAAGAAGATTCTTCAATACTACGGAAATTGTCGACTCTCTCTTGTGCGTTATATTTAGCACAAATGAAACGTAGAGCCGTTCAAAATGTTTCGAATTTAATATTCTGTGAAAAGTGTACGTTCTTTTTCGCATTTATTACGGGGAGTGTTCTAGGGAACCCTTAAATCAGATACCTGCCACCGAATAATATATATAAGGTGGTAGCTTCCTGTAAGGACTGACACCACAGACACTTATATGTAACTTGACGATTCAAAAGTGCTTAAATGGCCTAATTGAATAAAGAATATTTTGATTTTGATTGATTTTTGATTTTGAATTCTTGAGACCTGTCGCGGCGCAGCGGCACAAGAGTGTGACTGTAACCGACAGGTTCTGGGTTCGATCCCCAGTCGAGGAAATGAAATATTTTATATTTTCAATTTAAATATTTAATGTTTCATTTCTTCGCTCTGGTTATAAGGCAAAGCGCGGCGTTGAGTTCCGCCACTCATCACGCAATGCCTCAAATTCGGCGGAAAGTGGAGAACGGAAGTGGAACGGAGTGTCATAACACTAGGTTTCACTTCCGTTCCTTCTGCCTACCCTGCCTAGTGCGGGATACAGCGTGAAGCTGAAAAAAAAAAAAAAAGAATTCTTATCTACACAATATGCTACAAACTTAAATATCATCCTTTCCTGCCATAACATGCTGTATGGACCTAGGAACATTGTTGACATATTTTTAAATCCATACATCATGGCCAACTTTAAAAAAGTGCGTATATTTCCTTAAATGCAACTACTAGCAACGCACCTGCAGCTCTAGTTATGGTCGGCGCAATATAGTTTCTGTCTTATATTAAAATGTAAAAAAATAACTGTATTGTCTAAACTGTAGTAATGGAAAATATAGTATCGCATTTTTTTTTATAAATATGGACAATTTTTCTAATTATGTAGAACTTTCTATTTCAAATTTATAAATATAGTCTATGTAACTTGTGCTAATACTGCATTGTAATGGTGAAAGATGCTTTAGAAAATTGGTTGTGTAGTTTTTGGGTGTAGGTAAAGTGTTAGTCTCTACTAGTGTAGGTAGAGTATTCGTGACAGAGGCCTTAGTGTTGATATTGGGCAACTTTGAACAGAAAATAGGGAAGGGAGTAAGTATCCTTATTCTAGGCTCTCCCTCTATCGCAGGTACTATTAGAGAAAAAGCGTGATGCTGCTTTTACGTTCATCATTAATTCTTGGGCAGTTAATATATTTCCTATAAGGCACTTCAAACTCTATTCGGATTATTCAAATTATTTTCATTTCCCGAAAAAAGAAGTGCGGCGTTAAGTTCTGGTACATAACATAAAACGTCAACGTCTCTAAATGATCTAAAAGGTACAAAATGAATGAATGCCATAGTCATAACGTGCACCTGCCAAGTGCGGGAAACAGCATGAAGTTAAATAAAAATATTGGTAGATTTTATGTCATTAAATCATAATCGTTTATCAGCTTATCTTTTGGCTTGTACCCTATATAAAATTTATATCTCTTTTTAAGTGTAAAAATTAAGTCATTAGGCAAGGGATTATTTTTCTTTAGATTAGGTAGAAAGTATTAGTTATGATGATGAAGAGAAGTTCATTTTTAGGGTCTCGTACCTCAAAATAAACAAATAAAACCCTTATGTAGCATCGCTTTCAAGCTTCACATTTTGAAAAGACCAATTATTTTCAGCTCACGTGGAGGTATCAAGCTTAAAGTAATAACGAATAGTCACATAGTCTGCGGTCCTTTAGAGCACTGAAAGAATAGAACTTCTAAATCAACGTACTCAATTGATACGAGCATTTATGCATAACTTTTATTGTAGTTTGTACGAAATTCACTTCGAAATACACCTATAGAGTACTTCCGGTAGACCTACAGTTATGAAACATGGCATAAACTAAGAATATCCACCAAAAATATTACCAGAGACTTATATTTTTAGTTAATTTCAAACATTATTTGAGTACATTTGACATATATGTTTGTCAACTTTATTTACCGCGTTATCAAAACCTATAGTGTATTTATTTCCTTTAGACTTATAATTATGAAATTTGATAAGGAGGAAAAAATGAAATGGAAGTTATACCGAATAGCCACTCGTTTTTTTTTAGTTGTACTTCAAGTTTTTCCTCCTTATCAAATTTCACAATTGTAGGTCTATAGGATACACTGTAGATTTTGATAACGCGGTGAATAAAGTTGACAAACTTTCATTTTCATTTTTTATCTTTGCTGACTTTTTTAAGCCATTGAAAAGTCAATAAACGTTGAAATTAATTCTAAATTACAGATATAAAAAACTTAGGTTTCTTAACTTTAAGGTACATTACAGAACCCTGGGAACTGTTTTATTAGAAATATATTTTTTAATTATCTACTTATTTATTTAGTTGTGTAATCTAATCTATTTATAGCAAAACATCAATAAAGAAAACAATAATCAGTAAGCAAAACGTAAAAACAAAACAAGCCCAATAATTTATAATATGTACTCGTAGGTTTTTTTTTAATATGTACGAGTATACCATATTCTTTTATTTAAAATAAATAATTTTATTTAAATTACAATTGTATTGTATACAAATATAGATTATTGAATTATTGAATTTATAAAACAAGGCACATAGATGATACGTGAGAGAGTATATACACCTTTCAATAAATAACTTTATCAGACTGTCCATTCATCCCTTTTTATATTTCAGAGCGCTGCTTGGAGAAAAACACGTTCTTTCACTCAAGATCCTATTAGCCGAATGTGTCCCGGTGTTGACATTGATAGGAATTTCGATATAAGGTGGAATACAGTTGGAACAAGCGATATACATTGTTCGTACGTGTATCCAGGTGCTAACGCCTTCTCAGAAGTAGAAACAACCGTTGTCCGTGATATTTTGAAGGAAAACGAAAGGATTTCTATGTATATTTCTTTCAGCAGTTTCGGTAGTTTAATTTTATATCCTTGGGCGTATGAGGAGACTTTGTCAATGAATGCCCTGGGACTTCACACAGTTGGAGTTAGTATAGCTGAAGCGATTAACAAGAATAAATTGTCTACTTTTGCTGATTATGTTGTTGGAAATGCAGCTATTGTGCGTCAAGTCGCCATGTCCGGTACATCTGTAGATTACGCTCACTCTCAAGGAGTGCCTCTTGCTTATACGATTGAATTGCCAGGTCTTTTTGGTGGTTTTTTCATGAATCCAATTTATATTGAACAAGTTTGCTCTGAAACTTGGGAAGGCATTGTCAGTGGAGCCAGACGGGCTGCTGAAATACTTATTAACTAAGTGATTTATAATAAAAGTTACTAGTAATAAATATTTGTTACATTAGTTTTAAATCATGAGTAGTTTTTTTACTCCTTGTTTTACTATAATGTTAGATGAATTCTCATTTCATCGATGATAAGGAAGTGAGCATCTTGACACAATTTCTTTTAATTTGCCTATTTGCAATAGTATAAGTTTAAATAAAATACGAGTAGATGAGAACGTTCTGTCGGATGGTATAGCATATGACTGTAAAGACGAAGGCTATAGGTTCTCTTGCCACTAGTGAGAGTGAATGAATAGATGACAATTTTCTTGCTTATAACACAAAGCGTAAATTTAAGTACGATGGATATTTCAAAAATATGTAAAAATGTGTATTTATAATAATATTTCAAAAATTGTTTGCAAAAGTCGAGAATTGAATATATATTGATACTAAGGTTCTTGCTATAGACGGGATACAGCGTTAGGCTTTAAATTAATAATAACAATAAATAAATAAATATAAAGAATTTTATAGTACATAAAAAAATACTTTTTAAGGTGCGTTTAAATCATGCGTAATGATTAAATGATATCAATAACACGTATTGGCTTACGTAAAAGGCGCAAAAATGACTATTCATTTTAATGTTTTAAACATCGTAAATATATCGATCGATAATCCTCTAAACTTATTTACATTGCAGTCCATCTAGCATAACGTTACGTAACGTCTATTTTTGTCCAATTTTGATGAAAAGAGAGATAATCACCCCTGTCCTACTATTGAGAATATACCATTTTAGGTATAACGTATTAACTTTATTAAAGTAGAAAATATCTAGATTTTTTTTGCGATTATTATACATTTTAAATTAATTTTTTTTAAAAAAATTAAGCGGATTAACCGCGTATATTAGACTTTTAACATTTTTGAAAATCCGACGTTTGAATACTTTGCAATAATCCATGGTCATGAGTAGACAGAGGTCTACCCGTGACCATGGATTTTGTCTGTCAGTTGACACAATTATTGTAACAAACTACCGCCAACATTTTTTTAATTAACTCGCTTCTGGATTCTGGCAAAATGAGCTGACTATATCGCGCTCTCTGGGCTTGACTTAATTTTTTTGTGAGTAAGTAGATTTAAGTTTCCTACCGTCGTCATCGTTCCAATAGAGATGAAATTACGATATTTTTGTATTTCAATAACCTCATGGACGATTTTAGGGATATATCTGTTCTAGATAGCGAGGATATGGGGTGTATTAAACCTAATGAATATGATAAGTAAATATTTTATGTTTTAAGCATAAAAACATAAAATATTTACGAATATTTAATTAAATTATATACATACGTTCATGTAACTTGCCTTCTTTTGATCATAAGTGTTTTTATCTTAGCCTTTTAAACTTAATAGATATAGGCCTCTCCTGAGAATACAAACGACAATCGCTTCTGTTGTGCCTTCGAATAAGAGTTGAGTACAGTATTATGAAAAATCAACCTGAGGGTAAAATTTACATTTATGAAATATAATATCTATATTACAAATAACCAAATTTTCTATAATTGTTTGTTGAACTACACTTGAACTACACTTAACAGCATGAAACCTCATAAGAAAAGAAATAATCCCAATATTTTACAACATTTAACGGTTGGAGCCATTTTAAATTAAAACAGACAACAACTACTTGGTCCTGATTTTCTTATTATAAATCCTTATTTAAGCAGATAAAGACATTACTCTCCTTTACATTGACTGACTGCGCAGTAATGTAAAAAAACCTCTATATAAATCAACAAATTGACTGTGCCCATTGAAGCTCAGAGGAGTTCCTTGGAGTTTCGATCCAAGTATAGATTTGTTAAGAACAAGCCCGCCTGTGGCTTTACCCGCTTGAATTACACTATGTTATTTACTTTCTAAATTACTTTCATGTTGTCATAACATTATCAAGTGATAATTTTCAATATATAATAATAAATATTGTGTTATAAGTATAACACAATATTTATCATTATATATTGAAAATTAATATTTAAGATAAATTAATATAAAAATTGTTGACTTATGACTTATTATTTTAAATTTAAATAAACACACAAAATGTTCAGGAAAAGTTGCGAATATAAAGGTGACCTGCAATTAAAGTTATCCGTTTCTGAGATTAGCGCGTACAAACACACAGACAACAGTATTTTTTTAAACTACTATTTTGGGCCCTTTTACTATAATAAACGTCCCCCAGAAGATTTTTTAATATATCTTCCATGTACAGACAGTGATCAATTATAGATTTATTATAAGTATGGATAAACTTATAACCTACGATTCTTGTATAATATATGAAATTAATCTTGAAAGATATTTGGGGCTCTATTTTAAAGTGTTTGTAATATAATAATTATAGTATTACATTGATAACATATTTATTACCTTTGGTATTAGTTTAATCTGAGTTGTAACCGAATACGTATGTATGTAGTATTTCAAACCTAGTTTAAGGTATCCAGAGGGAATTTGGAAACACAGTTTAAGAAACGCCGATCTATTCCTAACTCTCCGCGGAATTTGGGGCCTTAAGTGACAGTGGCGAAACTTAACGCTGCACTTTCCTTGTTACCAGAGCGAAGGCATGAAAGCATTAAATATTTTATCTGAAAATATTAAATAATTAACTATAGCCGCATGCCGAGTGCCGAATACTACTCGAATTTTAACATCGCCCTAGGGCGAGATTTCTGTAGCGCGCCTTTATTTTAATATAATTGAATAGTACGAAAAAATAATTAGTAAATCAATTACATAAACTTGTCACAATGCGGCCAAAGGCTTCTCCAGATATATCCTCCCCATCGATTGACCTTACGATATAGTGGCTTCTGACAATGTTGAAAAAATTGTCACTTCACCAAGAGGATGAGTTAACAACTAAGCATTGACCCGAATTGAGGTCGCTAATCGAGAACCTTTCCACAATAAATCATGGCCACTGTTGCTTTATCTGAATGATCATTCACAAAATGTCGAAAGTTTGTAATGTTACTGATGTCCTCATTACTAATTAAGTTAGGTAAATATATATACCGTGCGTTGATTTACATCTAAAACAGTTTCTAAAAATTTTTAAATAAAATTTAGTGACTGAGCAACCGTGGGTATATAACGTAGTAGAGATAAATTATACGAACTGTACAGTAGCAGCGGAAGCAGTACAGCAATACAGTAGTGGAATCGAGACCCAAGCTACCTAAAGCGGATCAGTGTTTTCTCTAAGATATTTTAAAAGGTTTGCATTCAAGCTAAATCTATGTATATTAAAAATAAAACTATAAACTCTGAAAACAAAATAAGTACTACCTGGGACATAATATCTAGAACAACTGGTATATCCAAAACTTATAATGAGTCAGTAGAATTAAAAGTAGATAATAAAATAATTAATGCAGATCTTGACATTGCAAATATTTTTGAGAATTATTTTGCAAAAATATCGACTAAAGTAACTTTTTCCTTAAAGTCATCTCCATCAGATGCTGTTTAATTATTGCTATTTAACATTTTATCAGTGTTACCTTATATATTACAAATTACATGCAACACTAGAGGAAATTATTAAATCTTTTAAGTATTAATTAAAAAAAAACTGGTGATCTATGGGGCATATCTGTTAAGTTATTGAGCTCTATTTTAAATCACATTGCACGTCACTTATCGTTGATATTTAATAATAAATGTGTCGACAAAGGCATTTTTCCCGGCGTCATGAAAAACAGCAAAGTAGTACCATTGTTTAAGAACGGAGAAATAGTGATTCTAGCAATTATAAATGTATCTGTATTGCCATGGTTGAGTTAAAATTTTCAAAAAAATATTTTTATCGATTATGTGTGTATTTGAATAGACTATGTCTATTCAAATACACACATAATTGATATTTTATATAATAGTTATATTATTAATATTTTAAATAATGATTTAAAATATATAATTGATAAATATTATTTAAAATATATAATTAATATTTTTAAATAATGCACAGTATGGTTACTAGAAATAATGTACAGTATGGTTACTGGTTACTAGACGTAGATCTACAACAGATGGGGTAGTTGCCTTTTTTAATTACATTTATAACGCAGAGGAAACACTCACAAAATGCGGTCGGAGTGTTTTGTGGTCTGTCTAAGACTTTTAACTACGTAGACCACGATACATTATTACGTAAACTTAGCCATTTTGGAATCAAGTGGCAGTGATTGTGATCTCATTGCTTCGTACCGGTAAAACAGTATTCAGCACGTTACTTTAAATAATCTTAAGTCTTGTGGTAACTCTCTGCGGATGGGTGTCCCACAAGTATTAATTTTAGGGCCTCTTTTGTTTTCAATTTATAGAAATGACCTTCCATTTTGCATTCATAATTTATGCGATGTGGTACTATTTGTTGATGATACTTCATTCATTTATAAAGTAGATCGTATGAAAAATAACTATGACGAAGTGAATACTGTGTGCAAATACTTCACTGGCTCAATATTAACAATTTAGTATTAAACGCACAGGAAATAAAATGTATAGAATTTACTATGCCGGACAATAGGAAAGAGAAGCTTAGAAAAGTGAAGCAGCTTATGGATACTGATACTGCATGGCTGGTCTAATTTAGCTATTTTTAGGGCATATTGTAGTACGGAATATTATTTTTAAGCAATGCTGCAGATATCGAATCTTTATTTATAATTAAAAAAAAGCATTTCGGACCATCTATAGCACGGGAGCTCATGAATCCCTGAGAGATTTTTTAAAGAAACGTGTACTCTTACGGTTGTATCACAGTATATAAATGTTAATATAATACTTGTTTGGAAAAATATCCACAATTACTTAATAAAATATCCACAATTACTTAAAGAAGAGTGATGTACACAAAATATCTCGTGGGACATGGTACACGTATATATAATAAAATTCCAGTGATTTTGGATTTGCCACTTCGACACTTTAAAGTGAAAGTTAAAAATATATTGCAGCTTCTATGGTAGCTTCCTATGTGACTGATATTAGATACATTTCTATGTAGCTTGAAGGTTCTATAGTGCTTGTAATGGCCTATTTGAATAAAGAATATTTTGATTTTAATTTCTGCATTCTCCGTTAAGCCTTTTGATGACACATTAAGTCTTGTTTCCTTATGTACACTGGTAAACGACTCAATCTGTAGCATTATGTGTATTGTACTATCTGTAGCATTAGGTGGCATTAGGTTGTACTTATTTAACTGGACAGTTTACCGCAGATATTTACAGGGTCAAAAAGTTAGCTAACAAGAGCGGGACATTTAACATGATTATTGTTTTATCAACGTTTATTTCAAGAAAAATATTACTTGGATTATCGATCATTGTGAAAATAGTAAAGGATTTAATATTGATTCCGTATCCTTTCTAATCTAGAAGCTTAAAAATAATCTCCCACTCATTCGGAGAATTTCGGAGAAATAATATCTTCCTGCCTCACATTTAGTTGCAGTTGGATAAGATAAGACCTCTAGTTCATTAACTAGACCGACATTATTAAGTTTGATTCCCCAGATACCTTCTATAGTAATTCCTTACCAAGGACTAGTTAGTTACTTAATAGGCATATTATTATCTTGCAGGCAGACCTCCGGGATACTTTCGGTATAGTCGGGGTCGACCCGAAAGTTTCTTTATTTTTATGTTACTGTACAAATAGTATCCACTATCCGTGTTATTCAGATCGTTAACGTCTTAACTGTTTTCAAGGCTGAAGGGTTTTCAAATTAGAGGCGAAATCACTTGATGTTTTAGATTTGTGCAGGTATTTTATCGTTCAAACTTCATGCTAATATTCAATGATCATTTAATGTTCGCTTGTTTTTTGCTATTTTGTACTTTAAGAATATGGATAATGGATAGTTCACTTTAATTTATTTGTTTTAGTGTACCACAACCACAGATGTAGAATTCGAACCCATATTCCTTTGCAACGATCAACTCACAGAGATTCATGAGCAATATTTATAATTTGATAATATCTAAATCGGCCAAATTGCTTAAGATAAATTCCCAATAGCCTTATCTAGTGGAAGCAAAAAATCGATTTCAACAAAAATCTTTGATAACACGCCTGTGTTATACAAAAGTAAAATTCGACTTTAACTCAAAGAGAATAAGAGCTATAGAAACTTGTCTTTGGTTTGGTTTTACCGGAATGGTGACGGGCACAGTAAGATTATCATTTTCGATCTTTATAAATGTGGTACCAAACCGTTTGGGTTTAGTTTAAGAAAATGAAGGGTCTGGTACTAGTAGTGCTCCTCGCAGCGGCAGTGGCCGCCAAGCATGAACAATATGCAGGGTATGTACAGAAAACTAATTAAATTCAAATATGTAATATGCTGTAAACGGAACAGATGGTCGGTTATTCAAGGAAATAGAATATTTTATATTTTCTCGGGCAAAGCATGGCGTTGAGTTTAGCTACACAACACACAATGTCTTAAATTGGGCGAAAACAAAACGCAGTGTATTAACACAAGGTTCACAAGTTTTTTTTAGTTTTTAGTTCCCATCTGTCTACTCTGCCATGTGCAGGATACAGCGTGAAGCTGAGTATCAGAAAGTAATAAACTTAAAATTTACATTTTTATATTTGCATTTATTTATTTCTGGAAGCATGAAAAAAGCATTGATTCCAAACCGAATTTGCAATTTCTCTGATTTAACGATTCGCAAAACTAAAATAAAATATTATCCAGATCACTAGCCGCTTAATTAACAGCCCAGCCTATTCATTAAATTGTACAGTGTTACTAGCGCCTCTTATAATATTTAGCCATTAATAATTAATTTACCAATATTTAATGTGTAAGATGTTCTGTCTTCCACATTTTGTGTAATTTTAAGACGTACAGAGATTGTGGGTTCAAGCCGAAATTGAACACATCGGTTTACCTCATCCATATACAATAAAAATATAATAACAAAATTTTACATAAAATATAAATTATAAATGAAAAATATGTGCTATTATTTTTTTGCTTCACGCTGTATCCCTTACATGTCAGGGAAGGCAGCAAGTAACTTAGGAACCTAATGTTAAGACACTTCGCTAGTTACATGGAAACGGAGCTCCACTTCTATTAAGATAGTTTAGTTCCGCACTTACCATCAAATTAAAGCTTTACGTGTTGAGTGAGGAAACTGAATGATATGCTATTTTGATGAACGTATAAGATATTTAACTGTACATACATTACAAATTTTTCAAATTGAGGCTTGGTTGCGCCCGGCAGGGCGCTAAAACGTGTGACTGTACACGCGATAGGTTGCCATTTCGAGCCCTACTCTTAGAAGTGATATATTTTATATATCCATTTCTTCGCTCTAAAAACTGAATAAGTGTAGAATAGAATTTCTAAATTAATTCACTACTTTTAAAGAAGAATATAACAAAGTGCTGATATCTAAATATATAGGCTATTATTATTATAGGATAGTTTGTCTGTCATAATCATGGCTCTCTTTCACTTGGCATCAAAATACTTGGGGTGACAATTTCATAAAAAGTATAATATAAAACAATTTTATTTACAGTTGGAAGTCCTATTTCGTAAGTCCTGACAATGCAGATCAAGTGAGGGCACTTAATAGCAAAACTTCAGATCTCGAGCTAGATTTTTTAAGTCACGCTCTTGTTGGACGCGAGGGGGCGGTGTTAGTGAAGCCTGAATATCAAGCCAGTTTCCTGAGTTTTTTGTCACAAGAAAAAATTTCTTATCGAGTTCACTCTGACAATGTTAAAGCGTAAGTTATTACACTACATTTCATATATTGACGTCATATATTAAGGATGAAATCAGAAGATGTCTATTTTAAATAAAAAGAGATTTGATAAAAACAAGACCTCAAAAGAAACTAACTTATAAATAATATTGAAAACCCTTGTACAATTTCGAGACGATGGTAAAAGCTTGCGACAGACAGAGATACAGAGAACAACTATGCTAAGCTATACAAATTTATTTAAAACTAATTGAAAATTACTTTTCATTTTCGTTTAGTCAAAAGAAAATTTTGATGACTAATTAGCAAATATTGAATAAATCATTACCCTATATTTTTGTATGACTTTATGATTTTATGAGATAAGGTAGCGTCAAGTATTTGTTTATTTCATGATAAGCGGTGAAATTTAAAAAGATAAAAAGATAAACTATATCCATAATGTAAAAGTAATCCCATCAATAAAAACGAGTACAAAGTTTATCAAACAGTTGAAACGCTTTAACGCCATGGCGCTTGGCCTTTTTTCTTCTATATCTTTCTTTTTTTTTTTCTTTCTTCAACTCTTATTATATTTTGATTCTTAAAATATATGAAATTAAAATTAAAACATATCAACTTAAAATGGATATCTACTATATATCAATTATAATTTTTTATCCACATGTCTACTCAATAGACAGTGTGCAGTGTTGAGTTCCGCCATTCAACAAAATCTGGAAATTAATCGACTAGAATTCAGAACAGACTGCTAAGATATGAAGGTGCTATTGCCTAGGACAGACTAAGGGGCAAATGTCTGAATCTACTATTTTATTCAGTAAGTTTACGGTTAAAAGATCTTTTTTTTGATAATATCAATATTTACAGTCACCTGGATATTGATGACCAGCTTATCGAAGCTAGAAGGATTGCAACGCGATCGCGTAACGGCGGCAGGATCCCTTACGATAACTATCAAACTCTTGATGTTGTACGTATATAAATTTTTAATATTTTTTTTATCTTCACGCTGTATTCTGCACAGGGTGAAATTAAAATTAATCCTGAAAGCATTATATGAGGAGGCATGAATTAGCGTAAGTCAACCCCGTACTTTTTGCTCTTAATCATTTTAAATGTGTGTATATGGAATAATGTGCGATTCTGTGGAAAAAGAATATATTTTTTAAACACTAACAATTGTTTAGTAAGAAAAAGTAATACAGTGCCCATTTCATAGTTTAATATAAATAGATAATATATAAAGTATGAATACTAATATATTTATATTATATATAACATTTATAATTCAAGCTACACTTACCAAATATCTTTGTTCACTATGAATTTTTCGCTTGGTTCATTTAGGTATTTAACGAGATCTCTTTAATTGCAGATATACGAATACATTGACAAGGTTGCCGAAGAAAATCCTAATGTTGTTACTTTGGTAGACGCTGGAAATTCTTTTGAAGGACGTCCTCTGAAATACTTGAAGGTTTCCACAGACAATTTCGAGAGCAACAAGCCTGTTATTTTCATTGATGGTGGAATTCACGGCAGGGAATGGATCTCACCTCCAGCTGTCACTTACGCTATCCATAAGCTTGTAGAAAATGTATCAGATCCGGAGCTTTTGGAAAGATTTAACTGGATCCTGTTTCCAGTTGTCAACCCCGATGGCTATGTGTTTACATTTGAATCAGTAAGTTAAATTCCTATGTAGTCTGTAAGTACTATACTTTCCATAACTTACGCGTCAACTCATGATGACGTTTAAGCTTATTAAATAAAATAAATAGTTATATTTAATTTCTTCGAGAAACTCAAATCACATAATTCATTTGGAATAATAATAATTAATAATATATAAAGTTCAATATGAAATCGGACCTAAGAAAGTTTTTATGCAAAGATATTTTGAAAACATTTAAGGTCATATATTTTTTTTCTGCTTCACGCTGTATCCCGCTCATAGCAGGGTAGGCAAAGAAACATTGGGCACATAGTGTAAGAATACGCTTTAAAATAGGAGATTTATATAAAAATATATATAAACTTATTTTGTTTTAGCAACGTTTCTGGCGTAAAACAAGATCAACAGATCAAAGTTCTCTTAGTAGAAGATGCCCTGGAGTTGATGGAAATCGTAACTTCGATTTTCACTGGAATACAGTTGGAACTAGCAATAATGCTTGCAACGATATTTTCGCTGGAAGCAGAGCCTTCTCTGAAGTTGAAGTACGTGCTGTAGATAAAATTCTGCAAGACAATCTTGACAATATGATTTTATATATCACAGTCCATAGCTATGGAAGTATGATCCTTTACCCTTGGGGTCATGATGGAACTCTGTCCAACCAAGCATTCGCTTTACACAGTGTAGGCACATTAATGGCAACAGCAATCGATAATCTTGCTCTTCCAAACTTCCCAAGATACCGTGTTGGTAATTCGGCTTTGACTTTAAACTATGCTGCTTCTGGTGCAGCAGAAGATTACGCTCATTATATTGGTGTCCCTCTGGCATATACTTATGAACTCCCTGGCCTGCGAAGTGGCGTCCAAGGTTTTCATTTAGACCCTCAATATATTAACCAGGTTGTGGTTGAAACATGGGCTGGTATAGCAGCTGGCGCTAAACGAGCGGGAGATTTACTTAGCCAATGAATACGATGTTGCAGCAATTAATTAAGGAAATAAAAGACTTGAAATTTTAATGCTTTTGTGTTACTTATAATTTACAGTTACTTTTTTGGAATAAAAAACACCTTTCTGATGCTACTCATACATAATCAAAACTTCATAAATATTTTAATACCTCAAACACCAATAATGATAGAGTTCCATATAAAATTATTTTATCCGTTTACAAGAATTGTCAAAATCGTTAAAAACTAAAAATTATGTTTTTAGTTATGTCGTGAGGTATCCGCGTGTAAATGTAAACGCGACAGTTTGTAGGTCCGACCCATCGAGGGAATGAAATATTTAGTATTGTCAAAATATATTTAAAATATTTTGAGTTTCTTAACACTAGGTTCTTAAATTAGAGACGTGCCGCAGTGGCACAAGCGTGTGACTGTAAGCGACAGCGGGTATACGTGCGACCCCTACTCGAGAAAATGAAATATTTAATCCAATTAAATATTTATTG
Organism: Eueides isabella; assembly: GCA_019049475.1. Classification (NCBI taxonomy): domain Eukaryota; kingdom Metazoa; phylum Arthropoda; class Insecta; order Lepidoptera; family Nymphalidae; genus Eueides; species Eueides isabella. The sequence goes on along the minus strand of CM032408.1, from coordinate 10,497,641 downwards.
ATTTAAATTCTTCGGTCTGTTAACAAGGCAAAACGTGATGTTGAGTCCACCACTCACCACGTTATGCTTCAAATTTGACAGAAAGTGGGTAACGGACATGGACCGAGTGGCTTAACATTAGGTTCCCAAGTTCCCATTGCCAATCCTGCTAATTGCGGGATACAGTGTGAAGCTAAAAAAATGAAGTTTGTCGTGGCGCCGGGGCACAAATGTGTGACTGTAATCGCGACAGGTTGTGGGCTCGATCATCGGTTGAAGAAGGATATTTTCAAATTAAATATTTATTGTTTTCATTTCTTCACTCTGGTTACAAAGCAAATCGTGGCGTTGAGTTACGCCACTGAACAAACAACGCTTCAATCGGCAGAAAGTGAGCAACAGCCTGTAGTGTCTTAACACTAGGTTTTGAGGTTCCCTCTGCCGACTTTGTCATATGCTCTTGAAAATTAAAATAATGAAAAAACAAAAAGAAAATAAGAGGTGTCGAGGCAATATTAAAGAGTTAAATTAGAATATAAAAACAAAGGATTTTTCTTTGCTATTATCGAGAAGATAGGCAAATATTGGACAAAAATATGACGATACAAAATTCATATTCAAATATTTTTATACAAAATAAAAAGTTACAAGCTTCATTTTTTGAACGTCAAATAATTTACCACCAGTTTGAAATAGTAGCGAGCATTTTATTCCCAAGGCGTGTTATCATTTATAAAATCGTTAATTTGGTAATAACCTTTAACACACAAACGTCTTTTTACAAGTTTTTTAAATTGCAATATAGAAAATTCTTGGAAGTTTTCTGGAATCCTATTGTAAAAGCGTACATCCTGACCCATAAAGGATTACGGACTCGATGCAATCGAGTTATAGGTGCACTAAGATTAAACTTATTTCTAGTAATAATATTATGAATGTCCCCGATATTGCTAAATTCATTATTATTTTTCTTGACATACATCATATTTTCAAAAATGTATTGCGATGCAAAGGTCATTATATTAATTTCTTTAAATTTTTCCCTTAATGAATCTTTTGGGCCTAATTTATAGATTGCACGAATAGCTCGCTTCTGCAAGACAAAGATTGATTGAATAGCGGCTGCATTACCCCAAAGTAGAATGCCATAGGACATAATACTATGAAAGTAACTAAAATAAACGAGGCGAGCCGTTTCCACGTCTGTTAATATTCTGAGTTTTTTAACCGCAAAGGCAGCTGAGCTAAGTCTATTCGCCATTCCATCGATATGAGGTCCCCATTGCAATTTAGAGTCAATGGTGATCCCGAGAAATACCGTACCGACTTCACCATTTAAAAGTACATTGGCTTTTACAATTTTCGTGTTGGGTGTTCGGAAAATTACACATTTGGTTTTTTTACCATTTAAAAGTAAATTATTAGCACTAAACCAATGTACTAATTTTGAGAGAGCATTGTTTACATCGTCATATACTTTTTGTGTTCTTTTCATTTTAAAAAGTAGAGATGTATCATCCGCAAACAATACTATCTCATGGTTTTTTCAACTAAATATGGTAGGTCATTTATGTATATTAAGAAGAGAAAAGGACCAAGAATAGATCCCTGTAGGACCCCTATACTGATTAAGGAACCAGGAGATTTCCTACCATTCACATCAACCCTCTGAATCCTATTAGTTAAATAAGAAGTCAGAAGATCGAGTGCACGTCCTCTTATGCCGTAATTTATGCCGCAATTTTATCTACAGTATTTTGTTTTCCATTAAAAAGAGTCCTTGACCATTGGGGCAAAATTTTATACTAGGTATTACGATTACTGTTTTCAATTGATATTATAAAGCTATAAATCGTCAACTTTGAGATTAATGAATTACTACTGTAATCTCAATGTTGACGATTTATAATTTAATACTTACAGTGTACAGTAATAAAGATATTACCATGAGTAATTTCGATAATATCTATGTCTTAAAATTAATTTCAACTTTATTTGTTCCAAAATAAACACGTCAGTTGTATGATTAAGCCTCGCTGAATTACAATATTGGTAATGAGATACAGAAAGATTATTATATTGTGTATTTTATAAAATATTAAGTGTACATATACTATGTATTAGTTCCACAAAATGAAGAGTGCGATATTATTGGTATTAGCCGTGACGGCGGCGTCCGCTAAACATGAACAGTATGCAGGGTGAGTAGATTGACTAAGCGAATTATTCTGCAATAACTACTTATTTGAGGCAGTGACAAAATAAACGCGGCGACTGCTGGTGCGATTTTCATTTAGGGCATTCAATTTTTATATTTTCATTTCGTAGCTCTGGTCTATTGGTTTTGCAAAGTTAAATGTGGCTTTCAACTACTCACTACGCAATTTCGCGCTATATATATAGGGGGTTTACGATGGAAGGCTTGCTCGTAGCGACCCCTGCCAGCCCTCTAGAGGGCTGCAACGTTCCATCAACCACAATGTGCACCACACGAGCGCGCACTGATAGGGCGTCCCCCCAAGGCGACGCGCACCAGTGCGTCCCCACTGGTGTGATAACTGGAGACAAATGCGGCGTTGGGGACCGCCACCCAGCCCACCATGTCCAGAACGGCGGGAAGTGGAGGACGGAGCTACAAATAGCTACGTGGAATGTAAGAGCCTCCTCTTGAGATGGAAGAAAAGTTTAACGAATTATTAGATGTGATGGAAGGTAAAGATCTGGATGTTATTTGTGTGACTGAGACCAAGCGAAAAGGCAGTGACACGGCCGATTTACCTGGCAACCGGATCGCTCTCTGGGCCGGCGTACCAGAGAGCGAGCGAGGAAGTCAGGTGTAGGCGTGTTATTGTCTTCTCGGTTGGTTAGTGCAATGATAGAGTACAAGGCGATCAACTCGAGGCTGCTTTGGGTGCGCTTCAAGCTGGGGATAACAAGAGTTTTCTTGTTAGCGGCGTATGCGCCGGTATCCTCAGCTCCATTATGCGAACTCGAAGAGTTTTGGGAGAGTGTGAGGGACGTTCTAGGTAGTGTTAGAGAGAATGAAAAACTAATAATATGTGGTGATTTGAACGGATGGGTCGGAACTGCGCGTAGCGGTTACGAAGGAGTGCTAGGGAAGTACGGTGATAAGAGAATGAACGAGGCTGGAAAGCTTATATTGGAAATTTGCAAGGAAAAGAATTTGTTTGTGGCAAACACGATGTTTGACCACAAACAAATTCACATGTATACGTGGGAGCGAACGGAAGAGAAAAGTATGATTGATCTATTCCTAGTGGATCAACGTATTCGTAGCCAAGTTATGGACACGTGAGTGTTTAGGGGTGCTGAATTGGGAACGGACCATTATCTAGTCGTAGCTAGGATAAGGGGTCTGTTCGCAGGTTGGCGCAGCCGCACCGGTTGTCCAAGCTTGGCACCGAATCATCGCATAAGAAGCTGGAAGCTTCAAGATCCACCGGTCAGAGAGGAATATCAAGAAAGAGTTTCCAAAAAAGGTTAGACAGCTACGAATCTGGAGGTGAAAATATCGAAGTATGCTGGCAGAACCTAAGGAATTGTATGACGGAAATAGCGGCAGAGGTATGTGGTGAAGGGAAAAGAGGCTTTAACAAAAAGCGAGATGAATGGTGGGATGATGAAGTGAAAGATGCAGTAGGAAAAAAGAGGAAAGCATGGCAGGATTATAAAGCCTCGGGTAAGGATAAAAGCATGAGAGAGATAAGAAAGAAAGAGTATAAGCTGCAAAAACACCAAACGAAAGTACTGATAAAGATGAAGCGTGAAAACTCTGAGAAAGAAAGAGATGAAAGGTTAACGAACAACTTTCGGGTAAACACAAAGCTTTTCTGGCGAGAAGTGAGTGGTTCCCGGAGTTGCTCGCTAACCTGTAGAATGAAAGGGGTGCTTTCGAAAGACGGTGAACTTTTAACTGAACAACCACAGGTTTTGCAGCGATGGGCGGAATTTTACAAGGAGATGTATGAATGTGATGACGCCTCTGCCTCAAGTAACAGCGAAACGCTGAGTCTTGATGTAGCGGATGGCGAAATCAGTATAAAAGAAGTTGAGAGTGCCATACGAAGTTTGAAATGTGGTAAGGCAGCGGGAGCAGATGGAGTTACTGCCGAGATGATCAAATATGGTGGGCCACGCGTCTTAGACCTGTTCTGGTTTTTGTGCAATTTATGCTGGAAATCGGGGGAGGTCCCAGACGATTGACGAGGTGCAGTCATCGTGCCTTTGTATAAAGGCAAAGGTTCACAGATAAATTGCGCAAGCTATAGGGCTATCAGTTTGATTAGCTTAGGTAGTAAAGTTTATGCTAAAATATTAGCGAGAAGAATGCAAGATAGATCTGAAAGGCTGTTGTGGGAGGCCCAGGGAGGCTTTAGACCTGGAAGAGTTTGTATGGATCAGATCTTATCCCTCCGCATGATTACGGTAAAATTTTTGGCAGTAAACCAAAAAGTTTTCTGTGCTTTTGTGGACTTGGAAAAGGCGTTTGACAGGGTTGTAAGAAAGAGATTATGGGAGATACTGCCCCGGTACAGTGTGAGCGGACCCTTGCTGCAGGCTGTAAAGTCTCTTTACAGAGATCACTCAGCCTGCGTGCAAGTAGGAGCTGGCATGTTGCCTTGGTTTGACATCCAATCGGGTGTTAAACAAGGTTGCGCCATGTCAGCTTGGTTATTCAATTTGTATTTGGACAGCTGTCTTCATGGAGTAAGACAAAGTGAAGTGGGAGTGAAAGTAGGTACCTTAAATATAAATTACCTGCTTTACGCAGATGATGCAGTGCTTATTGCATCATCAGAAAGCGAGTTGCAGGCATTGGTTACCACTCTGAAAGAAGGATGCGCGAATAATGGTCTAAGCCTGAATGCGAATAAGACGAAGGTTCTGGTATTTGAAAGAAATGAAGAAAGAACAGTTTGCAAGGTCAGTGTAAATGATAAGATATTAGAACAAGTGAATGAGGTAGTATATCTGGGAAATATGTTTAGCAGAGACGGTAGATACGAAATGGATGTGGAAAGGCGTATTGCTGCCGGTAACAGAGTTAACGGTGCCTTAGCTGCATTGTTGAGACGGCGAAACGTCAGCATACCTGCGCGTTTGGCCGTACACAATGCAGTGTTGGTATCGACACTGTTATACGGCAGCGAAACGTGGGTATTACAGAAGAAGAATGTAAGAAAGATGATTGCTGTAGAGATGCGATCTCTTCGTCGGATATGCGGAGTCAGTTTGTCTGATCGCATATCCAATGAAGAAATACACAGAATGGCAGGTACTAGCGTGGATGTCACAGTGAGAATGAAGAAGAACGTGCTCAGGTGGTTTGGGCACGTCGAGCGAATGAGTGAAGAAAGAATGGTAAAAAAATTTATGAAGGAAAAGTGAGTGGTAAGAGAGGGAGGGGGAGACCTCGGTTGACCTTCGAAAACACAGTATCGACGATACTGGAGGAAGGTCACGTAAAAAGCATGAGGACCCCCGGAGGGCATGTATGAAGAGGTTGATGACAGTGGACGAGGCGAAAGAGGTATGCCGAGACCGTAGCGTTTGGCGCTCCGTTCTCTCTGCCTTCCCCGCTAGGGATATAGCGTGAAGCTAAGAAAGAAAGTAAGAACTACGCTATTTATAATCACTCGAGAATTCGGAAAAGAGTGAAGAAATGCCACAGAAATGCTTTAATGGACGCGAAATGTCCTAACAGTTGGTTTTTGTTTCCTCTGCCTACCCTGTTGCCATTATACAGTGTAAAATACTTTGTTTTTATTAATCTCTCTTACAGAATACAAAAACATATTGTATATTGCATGCCACGCTACATTACCAATTTGATTTTCTTAACACTTACTAATAAATTTCTAAAAGATTTAGATCTACGCATGGCCACAAAGATAAAATGTTCTAATTCTACATGTATTACGAATCAAAGCATTATTCGATAAATAATTTGAAGGTGATTGAAAACAATTGTTATAAGCCTCATCATATTATTTTTGTTATTATTTTCATACCAATAAATAAAAAATAAAGCATCTTTTCCTTAAATAAAAGAGAATAATAAATCATTCAATTCAACAGGTGGAAGTCTATTATTATAAGACATAATAACCAAGACCAAGTAAAAGCACTTAACAGCAAAATTTTAGAGTTTAAACTTGATTTCCTGAGTCATTCCCTGGTGGAACGTGAGGGGGTCGTGTTGGTAAAACCAAAATATCAAACTCAGTTCCTGAACTTACTGGCCCAAGAGAAAATTGGTTATCGAATTCACTCTGAAGACGTTAAAGTGTAAGTAATGAGATTTTACTATTTCATATGTACTATAGTAGTTTAATAATTTGGTAACGAGGCAAAATGCGACGTTGAGTTCTGCCAGTCAACAGCCCTCAATAATTCAACAGAAAGGGAGGAAAATAACTTTTTAACACTAAATTCCCAAGTTTCATCTATCTATCATGCTACGTTTGTGATACAGCGTGAAGTTAAAAAACATGACAAAAGATATACACAAATATAGTAGAAGTCTTGAAGTGATTAGATTTACCACAGATTTACTCTTTTAAGTTAAGCGCACCCGTGTAGATAAATATATGTATACGCTGTAAAAGTATCACTATCAACTTTAGACCTTTCCTCTTTGCTTCTGTACACAACAAGGCAGATCGAACTTGGAAATATTGTGCTAAGACACTGCGTTCCACTACCCACTTTCCGCCATATTTGAGGCATTGTGTATTGAGTTGCGAAACTCAGTGTCGCGATTTGCCTCATTACCAGAGTTTTCCCTCGACTGAGTCATGAATCAGTGAATGTACAGAATATATAATATTATATGCATTTTTAAGAACTTACACTGTAATAGTCAATTGCCACAAAGTATTCATATGATCAAGACATATTTGCTCAACAACTGCGGACTGAAGAGACAATCTAAATCCTTAACTCTATTACATAATCGTCATCGTTATTAAAAGTACACCTTTCTATCACAAAGAGAAATTTGAAAGTAAAAGAAATTATATATTATACCACATCATATGCTGATACTTCAAACCGAGCGCCTGATCAACAGGATGAATTGATCAGATAAGTAGACTATGACTGATAGAAGAAATTTGTTATATTGCAAAATTAAATAACAAATCTATTCACTGATTTTACTAAAGTACAAAAAATACAGAGATAATTGCACTCATAAAAATGAATTAACGTTAAAAACAATTATCCTGATATAGCTATTATCTACAAACCAAGTTTTAAGAATGTTATAGTGAATATGAGTAATCAATTTAAAGGTCTAACCAAAGGTCACCTTTAAATTGATTACTCATATTTACTATAATAAACGGGTACAACTTTACTAAAATAAACGGGTTATTTTATTTGGTGATATTAATTTATCGAAGTACAGAACTATGCTATTTTACCAGGTGTAGGAACATGCGATTATTATTTTACCAGGTGTACGAACACCTGGTAAAATAGACAAAAGAAACGTAGAATCTTAGTGGTAATTAAAATGAGTAAGTTGCAGAACTAAACGCTGCGCATTGCCAGAGTGAGGAAATAAGTGCTAAATATTTCTTTACCTCGGGTGGTAATCTGTGAATGAGCTACAACGGCCATATTATATTAAATAAAATGAAATATAAATAGAGTTTTCATTACTATTTTGTAATTATTGTTATTATTAAGAGGTTATGTTAATAGACTTTATTTTAAATTTATTTTATGTACCTACATTAATACAGGTTAATTACAAGTAATCTATTATCATTGCACACGCTTAGGATCTTGTCTCTCTATCGCTTGATCTGCTGTCTCGCTTGCAATACGCTCAGACGGAACGTGACATGCTTTTTCATGCATGTAGCTGTTTGCTGATGTAAAACACTTTATTATGTTAAAAATATTATTTGCTTAATGTAAACCATACCGTTTCGGAGGTATAGAGATTAACTACAGTGTAAAGTGTCTGAATGGATTTTTTTTCAATCTTTACTACTGTTTCGTTATTTACAGTCAATTGGACATAGATGATCAAGTTATTGAAGCTAGGAGGCTTTTGACCAGCTCACGCAACGGTGGCAGGATTATCAATCAACAATTATCAATCTCTTGATGTCGTATGTATTTATTTAGTTCAATTTTTGGTTACTTTATCTTCTTCTTGTGGCAATACGCAGATGATTTTTTTCTGCCACTTCTTTTGGCGTAAATATTTGAACGCAAGAGTAAATTAAATCAACCACCCGCGATTTCACCAGCTTAATTTTTGGGTATTATAGTCTAATTATACAAAATGGAGGCCTGTCGTGGCACAGTGGTACAAGCGTGTGACTGTAACGGACAGATTGTGGGTTCGAACCCCGCTCGAGGAAATTAAATTATTAATATTTTTAATTTAAATATTTAATGTTTTCATTCATTTCTTCGCTCTTATACAAGGCAAAACGCGCGGCGCGGCGATTTCCGCCATTCAACGCGCTATGCCTCAAATTCGACGGAAGGTGGGAAACGGAAGTGGAATGGCGGAGCTGAGTGAGTGAGAAAATTCAAAATGGGGTCGAATCGAGAAATATATGTTTTTATGAGAGTGAAACAAAGGCAGAGAGAACTTGGGAACCTAGTGTTTAGACATTCGGTTCCACTTCCGTTTCCCACTTTATTATTTTAAATACTTAAATAAATTTGTTATATTATAGATATACGACTACATTGACAAAGTTGCTGAGGAGAACCCTGATGTTGTAACATTAGTAAACGCTGGAATTTCTTTTGAGGGTCGGCCGCTGAAATATTTAAAGATTTCCAATGACAAATTCGAAAGTGATAAGCCCGTTATCTTTATTAATGGTGGAATCAACGCCAGAGAGTGGATCTCACCACCAGCCGTCACGTACGCCATCCACAAACTGGTGGAAAATGTATCAGATGCTGAACTTTTGGAAAGATTTAATTGGATTTTATTTCCAGTAACCAACCCCGATGGTTACGTGTATAGCTTTGAATATGTAAGTTTTATTTTTGTATGGTAAAATTTGTACTTGCAAAAAATGGGATGATTTTTACATTGTAAGTCGTAAAATAACAAATTATGCGATAATATTATATATATTAAATATGTAATATATACTTTAATTATGATATTGCCTTGTACGTATGTTTATATACTAAAGTAATAGTATAGTTAAAAAAGTAAATTTGATAATTTTGGTTTATGTGGTATATTGGACGATTTAAATGTCATTAAATAAAAATGTCACTAAATATTTTATTTCTGCCGGATTGTAGTGCATTGCGTATTAAGGAGCAGAACTGGACGCTGTACTTTGGCTTGTTAACCAAGCAAACCAAGTTTATTTATATATATATATATATATATATATATATATATATATATATATATATATATATATATATATATATATATATATATATATATATATATATATATATATATATATATATATATATACATATATATATATATATATATATATATATAAATAAACTTGGTTTGCTTGGTTAACAAGCCAAAGTACAGCGTCCAGTTCTGCTCCTTAATACGCAATGCACTACAATCCGGCAGAAATTGGGGAACAGAACGGATTCTCTTAACATTAGGTTCTCAAATTTTCTTTTTTTTTATTAACCAAAAAAATATATTTTTAGGATCGTCTATGGCGTAAAACGAGATCGACAGATCAAAGTCCTTATGGTGGCATATGTCCTGGAGTTGATGGCAATCTCAACTTTGATTTTTTCTGGAATACAGTTGGCACAAGCAGCAGCCCTTGCAGTGATAGGTTCCCTGGAAGCCAAGCATTTTCAGAAGTTGAAGCACTAGTTGTAGATAATATTATTCAGGAAAATCTTGATAATCTTATTTTACTTATCTCAATGCACAGTTATGGTAGTTTTATTCTTTATCCATGGGGTAACGATGGAAGTCTATCTAACCAGGCTTTTGCATTACATACTGTAGGTACTTTAATGGCTAACACAATTGCAGAAGTTTCTCTTCCTCATTTTCCTAGATATGTAGTTGGTAATTCAGCTTTAACTTTGGGATACCAAACGTCTGGCACTGCTGAAGATTATGCTCATCGTGTAGGAGTACCACTCACATACACTTTTGTACTGCCTGGCTTAAACGATGGTTATGGTGGTTTGCACTTAGATCCTTCATATATTGAGCAAGTGGTTGCTGAAACTTGGGCTGGCGTAGCAGTTGGTGTGAAGAGAGCTGGAGATTTGTTCAGAAGCTGAATATTTTGTTTCTATTTGTTTTAAGAAGAAAATAAAGAAGAAGAAAATAGCATATATACATATTATTTTTTTGTTCTTGAAATGCTATAGTGAATATAAAATACAGATTCTAATTTAAATTGGACTTTATTCTGAAACAAAATTTCTCAACATTGCAGTTTTCGTTATAGCACAGTGTCGTTGTGGTCGAAGCACTAATTTATATATAAATTAAACTACTGAACAAGTTCAGCCGGTAATAAAGCTGAGAGCTGGCAACAATTACTCACGGTAACATGACGCTGCTAATATAATTTTGTTTGAATGTTCCTACAAAGTCTACTTTTGATATATATATATATATATATATATATATATATATATATATATATATATATATATATATATATATATATATATATGTATATATATATATATATATATATATATATATATATATATATATATATATATATATATATATATATATATATATATATATATATAAATATATATATATATATATATATATATATATATATATATATATATATATATATATATATATATATATATATTATATATATATATATATATTATATATATATATATATATATATATATATATATATATATATATATATATATATATATATATATATATATATATATATATATATATATTCATTTTCGTCACTCAGGTAAACGAGGCATGGGTTTCGCTACTACCATGATGTAACTAATCATGGTAAGGTCATCATCATCACTGACTGACACTACTATATCTAAGGAACATGACGATTTAAAAGTGCTTGTATTTGCCTAATAGTATAAAGTATATTTTGTTTTCAAATATTTCATTTCCTCGAGTGGAATTAGAACCATTAATCTATTACGTTTACAGTAGCAAGCTTATAATCTGAGCCACGAAAGACTGCCAAAATATAAGTATATATAATAATAATTGAGGTCTGTCGTGGCACCAGCGTTTGACTGTAAACGATAGGTTGTGGGCTCGATTTTCACTCGAAGAAATGAAAGATTTAGCATTTTCAAATTAATGTTTTCGTTTTTTCGCTTTGTTAACAATGCAAAGCACGGCGTTGAGTTCCACTAAACACGCAATGCCTCAAATTCGGCGGAAAGTGGGGAACGGAAGTGAAATGGAGTGTCTAAACACTAGGTTCCTAAGTTCCTTCTGCTATGCGCAGGATACAGCGTAAAACTGAGTGAGTGTGTTAGTGAGTAGGATCATCGTAGTGCAATAGAATAAAATGTGCCTGTAATTACGATGGCTATATGGGTTTTGCCATGAACCAGAGCGAAAAAAATATTAAACCTATTTAAATAGAAAATATAAAATATTTCATTTCCTCGAGTGAGGATCGAACCTAAAACCTGTTTGTTACAGTCACACGCTTGTGCCGCTGCGCCACGAAAGGCATCTGTTAGCATTAAAACACTTCCGATTCCAACTTTCCGCTAAATTCACATTACCGGGGCAAAAAAATGTAAATATTAAATACTAGCGATCCGCTCATAGCTTCGTCAGCTTAAAATTGCACTATTTTATTTTAAAATTTCAATAATTTTTTGTCCGAAAAAAATTCTTCATTGAAAACTGAAATATCAGCCAAATTGATAAAAATTATGATATATGATAATTATTTTTTTTAAATTGTCCTTACTTTTTATTATTAACTGATTAAAATAAATTAAATACTACATTTTAAAGGGTACGTTGGAAAAATATAATAGTGAAACTAGATTTAAATCTCGTTAGCTGTCTCTAAGATAACACGCTTACAAACACACTGACAAACAGTTAAACATACAAACAAAAAACAAATTAAAGAACCACTATTTTGGGCCCTATTACAGTTTATTACAGGAATTCAACTAGGTACCCTATAAGATTTAAATTTAACATACTTTCCATATGCAGACAGTGATTAGTTTTTTTAGTACAGATTTATTATAAGTATAGATTTCATTTCTTTTTTTTTTCTCAGCTTCACGCTGTATCCCGCACGAGGCGGGGTAGGCAGAGGGAATCCGGGAACCTAGTGTAAAGACACTCCGTTCCACTTCTGTTCCCCACTTTTCGCCGAATTTAAGGGATTGCGTGTTGAGTGGCGGAATTTACCGCCGCGCTTTGCCTTATTACCAGCGAAGAAATGAAAGATTAAATATTTAAATTGAAAATATTAAATATTTCACTTCTTACTGGGGATCGAACCCAGAACCTGTCGGTTACAGTCACACTCTTGTGCCGCTGCGCCACGACAGATTTCATTTCTTCAAGTGGGAAGCGTGCCCACAACCTAAATAGACAGAATAACATATCTACCTACATGAAATAATAGCTTGCATTCAAGCCCACTCAAAATTCACGGGACGTTATCCAAATCAATATCAATATATCGAAATTCCCGTTGAACGATAAAAATGGGCGCATTACTTTTATGGGTTTCCGTGCGTCAAAAATGATATTTGCCTTTGTAATAATAATTTTAGCATATTTTTACAACGTTTCATTTATCCTGAGTTCTCACACCTTGGGTGCCTCCATTTGTGGATTTATTTTATCTGCCTTATGTATTGTTATTTTATGAGCATATAACTCATATAAATGAATTCATATGACGTAGGTACTGGCTATTTACGTATTAATTATAATATAATTCTGTTAAAGAGGACCCGTATATATTTTTGGGGCCTGTCGTGCTACGGGGGCACTGTGACTGTAAATGGCAAACGGCAGAAAGGTGGAGATCGGAACGGAGTGACTTAATACTAAGTACCCAAGTTCCCTCTGCCTACTCTGCCATGTGGAATACAGCGTAAAACTGAATCAAATCGAGCTATATATATTTTTCAGCGTTAAGTACAGTAGGGTATGCAGAGGTAATTGTGTGTTAAAAAATTTCGTTCATCAATTTCCACCACTCGGGGCAGTACAGTACGCTTTGCTTTGTCTTGTCATCAGACCGAATAAATGAAAATATTACATATTTCGTTCTCTGCTGCTAATTTGTACCTTAATTGTGTAAATCGATTTAGCGGTTCTGGAGATATGAGACAACAAAGAATATTACATACATAGATACACAATATGTCCAAAAACATAACCTTTCCTTTTTAGTCGAGTAAAAAATAATATACCAACAAAAATTTAAAATACGTCCCATATACAAAGAATTATGCAAAAAACTTTAAAATGCAAATATGCAAGCTTCCACAACTTCGTTTTCAAATAAGCGATATAAGAAATTCTTGCAGCGAGATTCCAGTCAAAGTTTTATTGAAATAGGACCAATAACGATACTTTCTTAGTAAGTACGATTATTGAGGGTAAGTCTGTACGAGTGGACGGTTGAAAAAAGTTTATAGTTAAACTTGATGTTGCTTCTGGAATGTTTATTTGTTCCATTGCATAAGGATGTTCTTCTAGCTAAGGATAGTAGAAGATGTAGCTTAAAAGTAAGATTAAAAGATCCAAGAAATTATCACTCAACAGCCTTAACACTAGGTTCCTAAGTTTCTTTACCCTTCAGCTATTAAAAGCCAGAAGCTATAAACAAACAGAGTACAGATGCAGAACTCAGTATTACTCGAGACGGTGCGTAGTGTCGAATTTCTCACTGTGGAGTCTCCTAGTCGCAGAGGACCGGCGGTCGGAAGATTATATTATAAATATAAAAAATATAAACTACTACTTATCTTCACGCTGTATCCCGCACGAGGCAGGGTAGGCAGAGGGAACCCGGGAACCTAGTGTAAAGACACTCCGTTCCACTTACGTGCCCCACTTTCCACTGAATTTGAGGCATTGCGTGTTGAGTGGCGGAACTTTAAATATATACAAAGCTCTCTTATATATTTTTTATATTAATTGATTATTAAAAATGTAAAATTTTACACTTTGTTAACCATTTTCAAATGTTAGTTAAATTTGTCTTCCTTTAAATTCACGCTGTATCCTACATAAAAGAAGTTTACCAGGTGAATCATAGGTTTGACACAGTTCCAGTTCGAGACATTGCACATTGAGAGGTGGAGTTCAACGCCGCGCTTTAGCAGAGTAAATACATTTAAAATAATTAATTCCTGGAAGTGAAAATCGAACCTGCTACCGTTGCGTTTGCAGTCAAATACTATGTTGCTATAATTTTACTTAAATATTTTATCCTCTTTGAACACAGTGGATTATCTCTAAAACTACTGAAACGATTTTGATAAAACTTGAGCTATTTTTTAATTTGGAGAAGGAAATTAAAAAGTAACATCTCGTTTTAGAGTAGTTTGTAGAAAAAATTACAACGTCAAAACTTATTTTTTGACATAATTTTCTCTACAAATTACACTAAAACGAGATAATATTTTTTTAATTTAATCTTAATGAAATAATTTAATAAACATAACAGCATCAATTTAAAATCATTTTGTAACCACTTAATTGGTTCAATCCAATAGTACATCTTAAAATTTTCCATAAATATCCAAAATAAAAATTTAAGATTTCTTCTAATTGCCAATTTAAGATTTATCTGGATTCTAAGATTTAATATCAGACCACTATTAACTTCGCGCTCCACTTCCTCATCAAAGATAGCATTGTTGAAGTCCTTTCGTATTGCAAAATTGGATTTTATATCGATTCAATGGAGTTTGTTGACCGAAAGATTTTCTTATTTAGCACCAATTTGAGCGCCTTAATTATATGATAATAATGTATATTGGTACATTAATAACATATAATTAATCAACTTTCTTATAAAGCGTATAAGATAAATAATAGTTTTTAATATATCAGCGTGGGTAGAGGAAAATCAATGTTAAGTCGCATATTGGGTACTTAATGTTAACATGTTAAGATGCTTACTTAGTGCGGCGTTAAGTTCCACCACTTAGTCGGAAATTGAGTAGTGTCTTGACACTAAGTTAACCCTCTATACAGGAAAAGCGTGATGTAGCTTTGATTTTCAGCTTCACGCTGTATCCTGCACATGTCATGGTAGGCAGAGGGAACTTCGGATCCTGATATTAAAACACTTTGTTCTGTTACTCTAATTGATGTTAATGACGTTTTAATGCAAGATTGTATTAGTTGCATAGCAATTCCTTAAAATCATACATCAATATAGTAAAATTTTGTAAAAATCTTTTAGGCAAACTTTAATTATTACTCTTAAAATAAAATTGATAGTTTCGATATCGTGAAACGAATCTTTCACTTTAATAATAATTTTCATTAAAATCTTCACAGTTAATTACCTGCTAGTCTACGGGATATTGGCTTAGATTTAAATAATACTAGATATGGCTTGATCAATTTAAAAAAAAAACCTTTAGAGGAAATTAGTACAAGTAATCCTAATATTGTTATTATAAATGTGGAAATTTGTGACGTATTTTGGCTTCACTTTCACGCAAAACTAAAAAACGGAGTTCCATGATATTTTTACTAATACAGCTAATATATAATGCTTACGATAGAGTGAAGAAATAAAAACATTAATTATTGAATTTACAAATATTCAATATTTAATTTCCACGAGTGGGGATCGAACCCACAACTTGTCTTTTACAGTCAGTCGCGTGTTCCACTGCGCCTCGACAGACCTCTGATAACGATAAGCTGATATGCTTAGTAAAAAATATTAAATTACTTATGTTGCAAGATTTTTTTTTGGGAATAACGGTAAAACGCGTTTTCACGTTTTACCATACTAATATTTCCTATGAAAAATAATTTTAATGTCAAGACGAATTCCTAATTTCCGTTCAAATGTTTGACACATTACTTGCATTGTCTAGCAGAAGAAAGAAGAGAAGCATGGGAAATGAAACGGAGAGAAATAGGAATTAAATAAATATCATGGCTCCGTTCGGACATTTCACGCACAGCCATCACAATCACATTTACAAACAGCCTTATAAGTCGTATCATTTAAATCTTATTCAACGTTACACCGAAGATGGCAAGAATTCATTAAAATATCTCATTTGAAGTCTCCAAGTGGCGCACACTGAGATGTGTGGTGTCTGGAACGACGCGCGCGTCGTTCATCTTTGTCTACCTCTAAAATAAACTTAGCACCGTACTCAAGCTATCTAATAAACTATTTCAAAATAGTGCTGTCATAGTTCAGTCTAGAAACTATTTTAGAAGTATTTAAAATGTTGTCTCAATTTATATTTAAAATTAGATGCAGGCAATAGTATCTGACTGTATACTGGTTGCAAGTTGGGTTCCCATTTTGGGGAATCAATTATGTATATTTAAATATAAAAATAAATGTCGACTTAAAACGGCCGTCTTTTTAAAGTTCTTGTAGCTCTTAAGCTGCTAATAAAAATGGCCAAGAAGAAGCTAGCATTCAATTAACAAAAACCATGCTGAAATTGATTGATTAATTCTGGAGTTACAGTGCCATAGAAAGATATACATATCAAACATATAACACCCCTTTTTTCGCATCGGTGGTATTTTGATATATTATTTTTTTATTGTTTTTAAATTGGTACAAAATTATAATTGGTATGTTTATTCACTGAACAATTAATTTAAATATAACATACCTCCAAAATTTTAATAACTTTCCAAATCAAGTCGATTTTATTTTTTTTTTGCTATTTAATATTCATTTTCAATAGAGCCTGAATTGGCACTCTAAATGCTAATTATTATTTTTTTCAATATTTTATACTAAATTATTTGATTTTATATTATATCTTTAGTTTTATTTTTGCTCATCAGATTAGGCGATGTTTGAAAGCACTCCATTCTCTATTTTGCGCCCAATGTCGTGATATTATATGTAGAGTGACGGAACTTAACGCCGCGCTATTTTTCATTACCAGAGCTATGAAATGGAAAAAGTTGATTCGAAATAGTTCAGACTCACAACTTGTCTTATTTACTAAACTTAAATTTATAAAAGCGTATAAAAATTTTGAACGAAGCGGTATTTGAACCCGTGCCTCTTGAAAACCGTTCAAGCGCTCTCACTAACTAAGCCATCCGTTCTCACCAAGCTCCGTCGGAATTTTTATACGCTTGTTACAACTTATTTATGTTGTTAGCATAAATAAAATGTAACAAGCGTATAAAAGGTGCGGGTTCAAATCCCGCTTCGTTCAAAATTTTCATACGTTTTTAATTTAAGTTTTAGTATTTTCTGTCCTAAGTGAGGAATAACACTTTAAGAAATAGTAAAAATATTGTCTCATTTACATTCAAAACGTCAACCATTGCACGAAGATCGCTTGAACATCATATGAATACTATACCTGTTTAAGACATGTTTACTGCGAAATACGGGGTATCATAAACCAGCATAATAACTTCCCCTCGTTATCAGCACTTCTCAAGAAATGGGAATATTATCAAAGGTATATCGATATATTGAGAAAAATATCAAAGTCGGCCATCACCGGGAGATTGGAAAAGCATTTTTTTTTTGTCGACGCGTGATATTTTCGATACGTTTCACCGTGAAATATGAGATTTTATCAATTTGATGCTAAGAAGAAACTGGTCTTTTCAGCCGGATTAAAAAGTATTTGTGACGGTTGTTTATTTTTAGGGTACCTCTGCTTGATGATCTATGCAAAATGGTGTATATTCATATGTATAGTCTATAATTGTGTACAGTCAAGTTATAAAATTAAAGTGAATTTAGAATTAGAAGGCTGCTTCTTAATTACTTTAATTTTTATAACTTGACTAATATTTTCTCTCAACAGCAACGACTAGTATACGGAATAGTAATGTTTTTGTGCAAATATTTTCTGTCTGTAATATTTCTGAAAAACTTAACTCATTGTGGTCAAACATTTTTAATTTTAATTTAGAACAGCGTATGACTTCAAGTGTGATTCTTGTGAGTTTGATTTCCTATTTATTTTTATATTCTCACTATACATACACAGTGAGTACAGCGCTTGGTTGAAGCAAGTTATGTTGCAAAAGTGTGCAAATGTTAATGCCACAGGCTCGATTTTCACTCGAAAAATTGAAATATTTTTTTCCTTTTGCACAAAACACAACGCCTTAAGAACTCGACAGAAAGTGGCAAACGGAAGTTTAGTCAGTACTGTGTGCTTTAACATTAGTTTCCTCTACTTCCGCTGTTATATGTAGGCTACAGTATGAAGCCTCAAAAAAAATCGAGTCAAGATCTACCATCAATTTTCGTTTGGCAAACATTCAATGGTGTAAACCATTCATATCATATTCGAAATCACAACTTCTATAAAGTCAGTCTCGTTACAACAGATTCATGTGGTATTAACCTATACTTTAAAAAATTTGAAGAGTTTTTATGGAGTAAGGCAATCTTGAAAACTTTTAAAAGATTTTAGCTTTTCTGCAGACATCACCATCAGAAATTACAATGATATTAATTAAAAAAAAAAACAAATGATCGATCATGTCCATCATTTAATACCCAAGTGCAAATCCTTGTCGCCAATAGATTGAGCCATACGTTCTCATAAGCATTGTGATTCAGGACAAGACGCCGCTTCCCGTAAATTAATGATTCGCATTCCACTCATTGCTCCTAACTTACGGTGTATGTAGGCTTTGCAGAAAGTTATGGAGAAGAACAATTTTATAGCTTACTTATAAGGATTTAGTACATATTTGTTGTGAAACATGGGCTTGTAGCTTTATATATGATAGGATATTTTCATATACGAGAATTTCAAGAAAATTTTGAAGCTTTTCCAGAATCATTGTTTTATTTTCATATTGGGACTTCATAAGTAGAACGTCTATGAGACTCAGAAAATGGCAATATTTTAAATATTAGTGACCCAAAGTAATATTTCAATTTGTGAAAAATTCAATTCTTATTTATATGATTGTTAATTTTTAAATTTATGTTGAAATACATTATTTCTTACATGCATTAACACAAGTAAATGACCTACATAATTATGCTAAAAAGGCCAAATTTTTTAAGATATTTTTGTATAATTTTGGCTGATATTCGTAAATATCCTGTTAATTGTATCATACAATTTATATTAATATATTAAACCCGGTTCCGAAGCGCGGATAATGCTTAGGCAGAACACATAATTATTAAAGAAAATAGGCTACATCTATCTACATGTATTTTTATTTCGTAATTACTTGGCTTCGCTTCATAGTACTGACCTCAATCCTTTCCAACAATTAGTTGTAGTAATTTAAATTAAGCATCAAAGTCTTTAATGCACAAAAAGTCCTTAATGGGCTCGCTCTGTACGAGGAGGAAATCTGTTTTTTTCTGATCACTGAATAGCAAGAATATACGATCTGAAGCATTAATTGCATCAATGGAGTTATTTTACGGTATATGTCACTTTTTTAAAGATGCCATTAATAAAAACATTAATCAGATCAACAGCATCCAATATATAAGTTTTTTCTGTTTTATCATAATTGAACAGCTACTGCTTGATAAATTGAAAAAATAACAGCTAAAAGAACAGGTTTAAGACTAAAAAAAAGATCAATTGAAAAGTATTTTATCTTTCTTTGTCTCTTTCTCTGTCTCTGTTTTAATATTAATGGCTTATTTTCAAAATTTTTCTAATATTGTACCCGTTGACAGTGTCATCATAAACTTACCGTTGCATTATGCAACTCATGCACTTCTATCATGAACGAGACACGCTCGGTCATTTTGTGACATACTGTTGTTCCAATGTAGCCTTTATCTTCTACATTTTTTACACATTTTCTGCATTCTTAAAGTAAAAAAAGTCATTATTTTTTTCAATTGTAGCTATCAGATTATGGAAAGAGCAATCTTTTTACACACTTTTTGTCATATTTAATCGCTTGTTCTGCGTCCTTGCTTGCACGTTAGTATCAGGCGGAACGTGACGATAACTCATACTTTTTTGTACATGCAGACGGCGTTCATTGAATTATAAGATGTAATCGCGTCAATAATAGTTCGATTTAGTTAAAAAGAAATATAGATCGAAAAAGAGATATTAACATACACATTGTTGTGTTTGAAATCAGTACGAGAGGCCTAAATGATTATAAATAAAACATGCTCAGCTCAGTCAAGCTCAGTGACTAGCATAGGGCATTTATTTTTATTAAAGATGATATTTATTATCTTTAATAAAAATAAATGCCCCATGCTAGTCACTGAGCTTGATTCATCCAAAGCATGAATGTAAGGACGATTATTATTAGTTCAATTATCACACGAAAAAAGTAATTATTTTCAGGTCTTCCTTCTAATAAAAAGATAAAGAGAAGCGTTGAGTTACGTCATTCAATACGCAATTATTTGGTAAATTGAAACGGATTTAATACTAGGATTCCTGTACTACATGAAGCAAAAAAAAAAACGCTTGAAACAAGTTTTTACTAACCGTATGTGACACCATGAGAAGCCGTTTTCACGGCGCCTGGTCACAGGCCAACAGGATCGCGTATTATTACTCAATTATCGATCTTATTTACTTTGAATAGTGTCAAAAATCGTCTTAGCACTTTAGCACGGATACGTGAAGTTCTTGACACGCAATCTAATATAGTCATCTGCATTATGACGCATAAACAAACGTTGACGCCTCTAAATTATGGTTCCTAAACTATACGGTAGGTAAAAGGAACCTAATACGTAATGTTCAAGACGAGTAGCGTAACTCAACGCCGCCTCTTGTCTTACAGAGCGATGAAATGAAAGTACTCTAAATATAATATTTTTCTTTAATTGAGAATCGAAGTCAGAGTCAATGTTTACGAATTATAAAATGCTCTGATAGATAGGAATTATTTACTTTGGTAACAAGGCATAGTGAGGTGCTGACTTTCGACATTCAATATGTCATATTTCAAAAGTTTGGCGGAAAGTGGGAAACAAAGTATCTTAACCTTAAGTTTTATTTGAGGCCTGTCGTGGCGCAGCGGCACAAGCATGTGACTGTAAACGACAGGTTGTGGGTTCGATCCCCACTCGAGGAAAAGAAATATTTAATAATTTCTATTTAAATATTTATTTTTTTCATTTCTTCGTTCTGGTAAACCGTGGCGTTGAGTTCCGCCACTCAACACGCAATGCCTCCAATCGACAGAAAGAGGAGAACGAAAGTGGAACGGAGTGTCTTTACACTAGGTTTCCAAGTTCCCTCTGCCTACCCTGCCATGTGCGGGATACACCGTGAAGCTAAGTAAGTAAGGAAGTAAGTTTTATGAGTCTACCCTGTTATGAACAGGATGCCATGCCTCTTGGAAACCATCCAAGCGCTTTGACCACTGAGCCATACGTTCTCATCAAAGTACGGATTTCTTATTCGAAAAAAAAAAAAAAGAAATTCTTATACGTTTATCGCAACTAATTTATGTTATAATCTCAATAACTCTTCCGAACGGAAATCGAACTGTAACGTTTGCAAAGACCTAAGCAAATAATATAGCATAGTTTTAATGCAATGCGGTTAAAAGCAATATCTTATAAACAATCCTTCAGCACCGTCAATTTCCGCTTGGAAAATAATGTTGGTGCAAATAACATATTTCTATTTACTTTTGTATAATGTACGTAACCACAATTAAGTGTAAGAAGTGAATAACATTTTGTGCTTTTTTAACAGACTTAAGAAATTGCTTGGCTTGTCTTCATATATGTAGAATAGCTTCACGCTGTATCCCGCACGAAGCAGTGTAGGCAGGGGAAACCCAGGAACCTAGTGTTAGGACACTCCGTTTCACTTCCGTTCCACACTATCTGGAGGCATTGTGTGCTGAGTGGCGAAACTCAACGCCGCGCTTTGCCTTATTACCAGAGCGAAAAAATGAAACATTAAATATTTAAATTGAAAATATTAAATATTTCATTTCCTCGACTGGGGATTGAACCTAGAACCTCTCGGTTAAGGTCACACGCTTTTGCCGTTGCGCCACGACAGGCCTCAATATATGTAGAATAGAATGTAATGTCCACAGAATTCGTTGGAAAGTGGAAAAAGGAATTATCTTAAATGAAATGGAGTGTCTTAGTATTCCTTTTATCTACTCTATTAGATGCGCGATACAACGAGAAGCTAAAAAAATAATGTTAAGCAAAGTTTTACGCGTGAAGGATATAATTATCTATTTAAAATACACAACAGAACATCTTCAAGCCGTTATGGAATCAACACTACAAAATACTCTCAAGTGTAAATATTCAAGATGTACAGTGTCCACATACTCAGTAGCTACATAGGATATTTACATATTTTATTTTAAAAAGGGGCCTCTCGTGAGAGCACTTGGGCACAAGCGTGCGATTTTAAACGTGTTAGTTTGTAGGTTCCATACCCACTGTTTTAATTTAAATAATATTTTCATTTTTCCGCTCTGGTATCGAGGCAAAATTTGGCGTTACATTTTGCCTCTCAACACGCAATCTCCAGTCTCCAGAATTCGTTAAAAAGTGGGGAACGGATTGTAAATGAGAAGTGTTTTAAATGTTAATAGTTCTCACTCTGCCTTGTGCGGGATACAGCGTGAAGCTAACAAATAAATAAAAAGAGCTTATAGTAATATTCTGCCGTATCTTCTAATTTTTTATCTAAAAAACTTGTTTTGTGTAAAAGCTTAAATAAGTTAATATGAACGACAATTACTTTTGATAATAAGCGTTTCCTTGTTGAGGTGTCAACTGCGTTCTGCGTTTTATGACTTCCATATTACTCAGGGGAGTAAATTTGAGGCCTGTCGTGGCGCAGCGGCACAAGAGTGTGACTGTAACCGACGGGTTCTGGGTTCGATCCCCAGTCGAGGAAATGAAATATTTAATATTTTCAATTTAAATATTTAATGTTTCATTTCTTCGCTCTGGTAATAAGGCAAAGCGCGGCGTTGAGTTCCGCCACTCAACACGCAATGCCTCAAATTCGGCGGAAAGTGGGGAACGGAAGTGGCACGGAGTGTCATAACACTAGGTTTCACTTCCGTTCCCTCTGCCTACCCTGCCAAATGCGGGATACAGCGTGAAGCTGAAAAAAAAAAAATTATTTATTTACATTAATTCTCTCGTTGAAGAAAAAAGCAAGGCGTTGAATATCATAGAGTACCATACAACCTGTATTGTTTTGAAAATAGTTCGGTATTTGGGGAACGAAGTGTCTTAATTTAGTGAAAGTGGGGACCGAAGTGTCTTAAAATTAGGTTCCCTTTATCTACCACCGAATGTCTTAATATTAAGTACCCTCTGCCTAGGCTTGCTGGGACGTGTCTTAACAGTAAGTATATAATTTATGGTCACCCTTCACTTCTCCGGTGATTTCTGAAGTTCTGAAGGAACTACGTGACGTGGCGTCGTTAAACCTATCATAACTGCTGTAATTTAATTTAGACTTTATGTGTAAAGTAATAAAGTTGAAAATTTTGAAGAAAATTCTAAACGCGCCTCGACGAACGTGAAACTTATGTTGTTTGTATACATATTTTGTTTAAAGCTCTTGAAATGTGTCTAAGATATATGTATGTACAAACAATATGTATTGAAAGATAAGGGTATTTTTGGCAAGTATCAATTATTTGTTAATAATACATGATGTGTAGCGGAGTTAAACGCCGAACATAAATAGTTTTTGAAATTAATTAATTTACCCGAAAAGGAATGAAATCCTTGCTTAACAAGACGCTGACCCAGATATGATTTTTATATAGTTATTATTAGATTCTTACAAATAACAGTTGTAAAGGCACCTGTGAACTTAATTTTAAGATACTCCGTTCCCATTAAGTCAATTCCGTTCCCTTCTTTCCGCTGAATTCACGAAGCATTGCGTGATATAAAGCAGAATTCAACCGCGATTTGCCACTATAATAGAGCGATGAAATGTAAATATTAAATATTTTATTCCCCTGAGTTGGATCGAATCCAAAACCGTAAGACACACTCGTGTACCACTGAGCTACGATATCTTCTAAAACATAGATAAATACACCTTAATATTTAAGCTTATTCTGAATTCGAGGTCGACTGCGGTTTTCTCTGCAACACTGATAGCTTGAATTAGAGCATTGTGTGGATTTCTAATGCGCTTATTAAATTTGTGATCTAAATGTTACATTTAGAGGCATAAGTGTGGGACTGTTAACGTGACAGGTTGTGGGTTCGATACATGTTCGAGGTAATGAAATATTTAATTTTTTTTCGCTTTACTAAGTAACTATGACGCGGCGTTAAGTTCCGCCATTCAATACGCAATGCCTCAAATTCGACACAGGGCGCGTCTACGTCTAAATTTTACTATTTTTGTGTAAATTATTGCATTAGATATCTTTTATATGTGTCTTATGTAGCTAGCTTACCCGGCTTTCACTCTGGAGGCTCAGGTTCGATTTCCGGTACGAAAAAAGAAATGATTGTTTTTTTTTTAATATATGTAATAATTAAATGCTATGTTAAAATTAAATGAAAATCTTATATTTCATTATAAACCAGCAACGCGTCCGCGGCTTCGCCCGTTCGATTAGTTCAATAACTATTTACTAAATTTAAATATTTTGGTGCTTTTAATAACAATATTATTTTATTTACAAAAAACATTCATTAAAGTATAAATCAATAAAATTTTATATTGTATTTATGTAACGAATTTGAATAAAATAACACAAAATGTTAAGAAAAGGGACAAAAGAAAAAACATTTTTCTATCTTAAATAAAATTGTTTCACCACCTTTGAAGAGTTCCGATATTTAGGATATGACTCCATCATCAGACCAGCTCGATGATACCATATTATTATATTTCCACAAACTACGTAGAACTATCAAGTTAAATTATAATCATTATAATTACCACAATTGTTTTTTTTTTTTTTAATTTATAATTTCAAGTCGTCCTTATACGTACATAAGTGTTTATTTTTTTTTGGTTATATATAAATGATCAATTTAAAAAACAATTAAAACAAATAAAAAAAATAATATAAAAAAAAAAAAGGATTTTTCCCGTACCGGGAATCGAACCCGAGCCTCCTGGGTGAAAGCCAGGTATCCTAGCCACTAGACCATACGGGAGTTATTATAATTGTTGTAATATGACAATTGAATATCTATAATGAACTAGATAACTAAAATATATGTAATGAAGATGTATTTTTGTCTTGAAAGACATATTATTTTGTATATAAATTTAAAGAATATATTTATTTTGCTATAGATGTATACATAACTTAAACCTTCGGGGTTGAGTTCCGCCACTCAAATCGCAATACACTAAGAATTCAGTGGAAAATGGGTTACTAAATTGTATTAAACGAGACGGAGAGTTTTTAGTTTTTTCTTTGTTAATATATATATATATATATATATATATATATATATATATATATATATATATATATATATATATATATATATATATATATATATATATATATATATATATATATATATATATATATATATATATATATATATATATATATATATATATATAACTAAATTTTATTTAGTAGTTGAACATCTAAAAGTTTATTTAAATTTGATTATAATACATTCTTAAGATGTACGATGTAGAGTATGTGCTGTTTTTTTTTAAACACGCCGTATTCTTTATTAACCTGGGTAGATACAGGGAACTTAGTGTTAGCTAAGACACTCTATTCCCAAATCCCTACCAAATTTTAAAGATATTACGTGTTAACTGGCGGAATTTAACGCCGCGCTTTGTCCTGTTCTCAGAATTATAAAATGAGAATAAGTAAAATTTTCCCAAATGGCAATTGAACGTATAATCGTCTCGTTTATAGTCAGAGGCATTGTTTTTGCGCGCCGATGGCTTCAATTATGAAAATTAGTTAATAATAGTATGTCTTCAAGGTAAAATAACATTTTACCTTGAAGACAAATTAAACAATTATCATCGTATTATATACCCATATACAAATTATTGATTCTTTCTTTTCAGCTTCACTTTGTACCCCGCACATGCCAGGGTAGATAGAGGTAACTTGGGAACGTTGTGTTACGATACTCCGCTCTGTTACCCACATTTCGCCAAATTTGAGACGTTGCGTGTTAAGTGGCAGAACTCAATATAATGGTGATTATATCCTTATAATGTATTAGTATTCTATTATTGTAATGACATTGTTTAACATTATAATTATTGTATAATAATTCTAGTAGGTGTCGCATTATTTAAACTCATGTTTGATTAACGTCCTGCTTACAAAAAAAAATAAAGTTCATGGTTTCACGTCCGGTGACGCTGTAAAGATTATCCCAGGTCAACAGCAGTTAAGTCATTTAGAAAAAATAAAAAAAAAAAATCATGCTTCTTTTTCGTGCCTTGACAAGTACAGTCTTGCCTAAAATCAAGAAGGTTTATAAATAAATAAATAAAGTGAAAGAACTGAAGAGCTGTTTTTATTCTTCATTTTCTAAGGAAGCTTTTACATTGTTACAAGAGCGAAGAAATGAAAACTTTAAATATCCAATTTGAACGTATTCAAGTAAATGAAATGCATTTCCTCGAGTGGGGATCGAACCCACAATCTGTCACGTTTACATCCACACGCTTGTGCCGCTGCGACATGACAGGCCTCAAATTATTGATAAAACTTTGTTTTAATCGCCTTAAAACTTCTTAATATTGTATTTAGATTCTGTAAATATTTAAAAGGTGATTGTTTGACGTGTTTTGACAGGTCTGATGACATCCGTAACATAACCAGTAGACACTGGATGAGGAAAGCGAAGGACCCAACCACGTGGCACGTTCTTGGAGAGGCCTAAGTACAGCAGTGGACCGTCATAGGCTGATAATGATGATGATGTTTGACGCTCGTGAGACACGATTGGGACAATAAATTTGAAAAATAAAATCACAATGTTGTAATACTAGTCTATTACAACAAATTTCAGTTCACTTCACGCCCTCGCTTGTTTTGCTAAAAAAAATTGGAATATTCACATCTTCTCCATATCCCAAAAATTGCATCATAGGTAGGAGCGAACCTTGTGTTAAAACACTTCGGACATCGTTTTCTGGCTAAATGTTACAAAGACTTTCGTTGTTAAGTGACGCTTCAGCTTCAGCTTCTTTTCAGCTTATTATCGCAGTACAAAATTTTCGGAGGCCGTCATGGTCCAGGGGTGCAAGGTCGATAACTCTGATCAAAAGCACGACGTTTTTGATTCGATTCCCATTTGGCGGACTAAAATTTTAAATATTTTCTATTTTCGCTCTGGCAATAATAAAATGTGGCATTGAGCTATGTATGGTGATACAGCGACAAAATTATCAATAGTCGGTACTGGGAAAAATTAAAGCTCTCTTCATATTTAGTATTATAACTTTTTGCCCGATTGAGAATCGTAACGACGTTATTGTGATTACAGTCGAAAGTGGTACCACGGCACTACAATCTTCGTTCTTTATATACGTATGTGAAGTATGGTTTTTTTTTTAATCAAAATATTTTATCCTTCAAACATACAGACAGACAAAATTATTTAAATACAATCACTCTTTCTTAGTATTGCACAATATTTTGCAACGAAACAAATTTATTATTATTAGGAAGGCGGTAGATATGGATTTTTTGCTTATTTAAAATAAAATGTTACAATATTTTTATGAAAAATCCTTTAACAATACAGACAAATAAATTTAATATATTATTATGAAATATTGTGAAATTATCTGATGACTCATTTTTAGTATTGCATAATATAGTGCAATTAAATATATTTATTATTGTCAAGGAGTCGGTAGAAAAATATATTTATTGCAAAAAATATAACGTTTTTTAACTGTATCCTGTATCCTGCTCATGGAAGGGTAGACAGAAGTAACTTGGATACCTAGTGTTAAAGTATTCCGTTTCCATTAAGATACTTCCATTCTCCACTTTCCTGCCAAATTTGACGTATTGCGTATTGAATGGCTCATTACTCGGCACTGTTCGTAAAAATATCAAATAGGTACATATTTCATATCTTCGAGTGGGCATAGGATCTACAACCGTTTACAGTTGCAGTTTGACAGGCCTTCTCCCCTAACATTTAATTCTTTGAATAATACATTTTGGATTTAATATACTCGTAACTCTTTTAAATAAGTAAATTAACGGTTAAGCATACGGCTGAAGGAAGAGAGGAAAGAAGAAGAAGGACCGGAAGAAGTACCTACCAGTCTATAAGTTTCATATAACCAAGTATGCCTAAAAGGATTTTTTGACACAAGGTAAGAATAAAAAAAAAATGTAAGCAAATAATATGTTCTTATTAAAATGCTTCCACTTTTTTATTCTGTTAATATAAATTAAATTAATTTATTAAGTAGGTAATTATTTAGTATTGATCATATTATTTTTTTATTATTTCATGAATATATGGAGATTTTAAAATACAAATGTTTTGGAAAACATAATAATAATGTTTTTATGACAAAATAAAAATAAAATAACAATTTTATGTTGACAATAAATTTCTTTCTATGGAATATAGAGGCTGGTCGTGGCGAGGGCCACAAATGTGTTGCTGTAATCGCAAACTGTTGAGGGTTCGATTCCCACTCGAGAAAATGAAATACTTAATAATTTTGAAACAAATATTTTATTTTATCATTATAAACATAAACTGCGGCGTTGAGTTACGCCACTAAATACGCAACTAACGTGATGGAAAACAACAAACGGCAGGGACGTGCAGGATACAGCGTGAAATTGAAAAAAAAAATGAATATATTAATGATATAAACGAGTATGTGTAATGAAAATAATTTGTTTTGATGTTAAGTTTTGTTTGATAACTAAAAAAACTGGTTGGACATCACAGTGATGACTAATAATTCTATGAAAACGTATAAATTTTACAGTATTCCCCTAAACTATAATGAGATTACATGAAACCTTTGAAAATTGTGAAATACCAGCATATAAATACTCAAGTGCCTTGAATACACCGCATTCGTCCTTCGACTCTCGTACTATAAAGACGCCTTTTATATAATAAATAAAAAGTAGCAAAAATATAAAGAAAAGAAAGAATTATAAAATAAAAAGCAAATAGGAAAAAATGTGGGGACCCAACTGTTACAGATTTGATTTTCATCATGGACCTTGGCTAAACAGCGGTGGTGATAGGGAAAATACGCAACGATGTCACGGTCCTCCTGGCCACGGTCATCATGACTTGCCTCCTGCTTTTCCTTGGAGATTTCCTACTCATTACAATGATCATCGTGGTCATCACTTCAGGCCACATCACCAAGGACACTGCCACAGACCACACGGCCATCCTCATCATTTTCATGGCCACGGCCACAAGCATGGTCATCGTGATCATGGTCACCATCATGCATGTGGCAAACAATTTGAGCAACACCGCTCTGGGCCGTGGGAGAGAAGAGAGTGCCGGAGAGAATTCAGAAGGAATTGGGTTTGGCAAGGCACTGAAGAACGAAGAAGAGGATGTCAGAAAAAAGATGAAACTGTTTTAGTTCGTGGCATTGTCATTGAGAGGAGACCACACTCTGTGTAAATTTTGATGTACAATGACGGCAATATATGAAGAATCATATCTATCTTTAAAAAGGTATATAAATTTATCTTTTATTTATATCTTATATACTACGAGTATCATAGTACATGCTTTTATACTCGCATAATAATATAAAACATATTGTTTACTTAGTAGTCTAATCTATTCACTTATATATCATGTAAGTGGCGGTACTCAAATCCCCACTTTGTTTTACCGTAGTTAGGAAAATAAAATAGTGAAAATAATATACTTTTAAATATAATTAATTGAGGCCTGTCTGGGTTCGATCCCCAGTCGAGGAAATTAAATATTTAATATTTTCAATTTAAATATTTAATGTTTCATTTCTTCGCTCTGGTAATAAGGCAAAGCGCGGCGTTGAGTTCCGCCACTCAATACGCAATGCTTCAAATTCGGCGGGAAGTGGGGAACGGAAGCGGACCGGAGTGTCTTAACACTAGGTTCCCGGGTTCCCTCTGCCTACCCTGCCTCACGAGGCATACAGCGTGAAGCTAAAAAATATAATTATTCCTCCAAAAACGCCGCCACCACTTTCGCCAACAGACGCCGAAACGGCGTTAAACTACGCGTCCTATCATGCTTAAAATATTGTGATTAAAATATACATTTTGTATAAATGAAAACATTTTAGCATGTGATATTAATCCAAACATAACGGTACTTTAATTAACATAGCTGTTCGAGGTCAGCTTTTTAATTTGGTAATTACGTATTATGAACAAACATTTATATTTAGGCCTCAGTGACACAGCATCGGGGCCCGACCACAATCGCCACGTTAGTGGCTTCGATTCCTACTAGGATGTTTTTTAATTTATCAGCCCCAGTAGAAGACATAGTGCAGTGTTTTACTACGCAAATATTTCCGAAATTGTACAAAAAGTAAACGGCTGATTTCACATGGTTGTCATATAGGTCTGATGATGTAACCAAGATCCAACCTAAGTATCTTGGAGAGTTTTCGAGATCTAGATCTCAAAGGTTACTGGTTAGCCTTTCGAGTTTAAGGTCATATATTTTTGTATTTACATATGAATATTATTATTATCATAGTTTCCATTACATTCTACAGCGGCTTCGCCTGCTTAAATTTATTTTCTTATTTAATGAAAAATATTTTATATAACATTCTTACATTAAGCGTGTATGTGTGATTTTTAGGTATAAGCTGTATTAATGAAGGTAGAACAAACATCCATCTTTACAGACTTTTACATATAATTATATATGTAAATATAATAAATATATATAACATATGTAAATATAACATAATTATATATGTAAAAGTCGGTATAGTCGGTGTAGTCAGTTATATAAGATATTAGGCTTTTATATTCAATCTTGAGGCCTGTCGTGGCGCAGCGGCACAAGCGTGTGACTGTAACCGACATAACCGACAGGTTCTGGGTTCGATCCCCAGTCGAGGACATGAAATATTAAATATTTTCAATTTAAATATGTTTCATTTCTTCGCTCTGATAATAAGTCAAAGCGTGGCGTTGAGTTCCGCCACTCAACACGCAATGCCTTAAATTCGGCGGATAGTGAGGAACGGAAGTGGAACGGAGTGTCTAGTCGAGTGAACACTAGGTTCCCGGGTTCTCTCTGCCTACCCTGTCTAGTGCGGGATACAGCGTGAAGCTAAAAAAAGAAGTGTTCAATATTTATAATATTTCTTTTGTTTCAGGCAATGCCAATTAATAAATCCAGATAAAAAGATAGACAGAATAAAATCATACAATTTTATATATACATATGTATTATGATAACATTGTTTTCGGTAAGCTTTTAAAATAAATAAAATATATACATATATAATTATTTTGAGATTCATATTTTTAGTGTTATCTTATTATGGTATGGGTCGTGGGTTCAATTTTTACTTATAACAAATATTTTATAATGATTGCTTGAATGTAATTATATATGTACCTACGTATATATACGTACATTTGTGTAAATCAGTTGCAGGCATATTTTAACAAAATGTATATTACTTTTTTTTATATATTTTAGATTATTATATCTGATAAGTGAACTTGTTAAGACGTATTTTTTTAATCACATATAAAGGAATATTCAGTAATATCTACATAATATGATGAATATGTCAAAGAAAAGAAAAGAAGCGGAAGTTCGACGATGCAAAACGGAAGAGACCGGAATCAGATGAAATTAATATTAACCTTCATACTGATTTTAATAAATATATAAGCTTATTTTGTGGGATTTTTATTTAAATTACTTCCTTACGCTTAACTTAAAAAGCTAAGATTTTTTTTGCAATTTGGTAAATATTTTTTTTTACTTCTTCACGCTGTATCCTGTACATGGCAGGAGAGACAGAAGGAACTGGAAAATCTAGTGTTAAGTCACTTAAGTCATTCCGTTCCCGTTAAGACACTACCTTTCCCAACTTTCCACTGAAGTTTGAACATTTTTGGTTTTGTTTTGTTACCAGATTGAGGAAAATAAACCTTAAATATAATAATTTCCTCGAGACAAGATCGAATTCACAACTTTTAATAATTAATTAAGTTTACGAGTGAGAAATTGTACATAAACAATTGCATTGAGCAGAAATCGAATCCTATATGACGAAACCAATATGATACTAAGGTACCCTAAATACGGAGATGCGTGAGATAAGGTGTCACATATGTACATACATACATTCACATTCGACCAGACACAGAAACTGTATGACATACTTTCGCGTCGTAACTCTGCGTGTTCACAGCAGATAGCTCGTGTAAACAGATCGTAAAGAGGACACACGGCCTTATAAAATCAAATAAAATCACAAAATCACCGTGGAATTCATTTAAAATATGAAATTACTGTACAATTTATTTAAAAACTATGATATTGACGTTGCGTTTACACAGCATTTTACGTTAAAGGAGATAGTTGTGGGTTCGATTCCCATACGGGTAATGTGTTTTTTAGCTTCTGTATATGGTTGAATAAAATGCTTATTTATATCCAATAGTGGTTACATATAATTCTTTCTAAGGTTCACGCATTTTTTTCCGGATAAGACACGGCAAACGAGCGTACGAGCACAGAGTAGGCAGAGAAAACTTGGGGACGTAGTGGTAAGATACGCATTTTGCGTCGAATTTTAGGCATTGCGTGTTGAATTAAGTATTTCATTTACTATCACACACTTGAGCCTCTGGCACTGTTCAATTTCAGGAGGCCTCAGCCTGGATAGGCCTCATAAAATTAACTATAAAATGGATTTTTTATTTTATAGTATAGTACGTACCTACAATGAGCCACGACGACATCAACTACTATATTAGTAGCAAGTACAAATCAAATTTCGAAAACGCCTTCAGATATTATACCTATTCTCTTAGTTTTTAATACCATTTTGATTTCTCTTGATGAATTTTCTTATTAGGTAGTTAGAAGATTTACACTCCGAGCTATTAAATTTCCTCTGCCTACGTTGCCAGGTGCGGAATACAGTGTGAAAGTCGAAAGTCAAAAAATGGCCAAATTTTATTTTCAAATTTAGCCATTCTTAGTGACCCTATGTACGATATTTAACCACCCAGCGTCTATAAAGCTGAGTTCATTAGCATAATAAATTGTAAACAAGCGTCCCGCATAATTGCTTAAAATATTTAATGCAACATAACCAAACTATGAAGCACCTATACGTTTTCCTGTCATTGGAATTCGAAATTGCTGTTGGGAATAGTTGATTTTGCTCTTTTAAGGACGAAACGTTTACGTTTCAATAAGTTTTTTTTTTCGTAAAAATCGACGGGACCGTGGGGAACGGAAGTGACTTTATGGTAACAGAGTGTCTTGACAATAAGGTTTTCTCTGTACTGTGCGTGGAAATGAGAAAAAATAATTTCGCCAGCCAGCCAGAGGGAGTTAACTAACTAATTGTAGTTTACATTCCAATAGAATTCTCAATATTATATAGCAAAACTCATGTTCTTTGCCTGACCAGAGTTGCAAAATTATTTTTTCCGAACAGGGTTCGAATCAACGACTACCACGTTTAAAACAACGAGTTATTCGTTGTTATAGGGCAATGATAAATTAGAATATGTAATGCCAAACATAGTGCAGCGATGAACTTCACTAGTTAACAATGTCTCGAAAAATAAAAAATGAAAAAAAACATACTGTGGATTTCGTGTAGGAGGCACAGTGTTCCCAAGGCGATATCCACTTGGACGATATTATCTTGGGAAGAATACTAGATTTCCTACACAAAAACCTCTCCATTTTATAGTTTTTTATTTACATACGACAGCGTTGAGCTCAACAAATTGTAAAATTCCTTTTTAATTGAGTTAAATGAATTCATTTTTAACCCCCGACAAAACAGTATGGTGTGTTTGTCTGTATGTGTGTCTATGGAACTGTAAATTTTGAATTAATGAACAGATTGAAATATATTCTCTTAAATCAAAAGCTTCGCCCATTGCTGTGATATTCAGTTTATTTACGAAAATGGTATCATTAACTTGAAAGTAACATACAATTAAGTTATTGAGATAAGGTAGATATTTGTGGGTCACATATTTTTTAAATTTTAAGTATTATATTATGATATTATACGGAATGGATTCTCATTCGTGTAAGAATGTTCGGCTGAAACTGGACTGCTATGTACAAAGATACTATAGGCGGAAGTCGCATGGCTTCTGTAAAAGGCGATAAGGCGATTGTAACATTTTAACTTAATTTCGCTTTTTTAGCGCTCTTTTATTTATTATTATTAAAAATAGTGCTGAATAAATAACATTGCAATAGAATATGTTGTCTGTTTGTACAATGAACATCTTCGGAAGTATTGGTATGATTGTTTGAACATTTTTTTTAACAAAAGGTTAGACGTAACGAGATCTTTATGTTCAATTTTTTTTTCTTTTTTATTTCAGCTTCACGCTGTATCCCGCACTAGGCAGGGTAGGCAGAGGGATCGGAAGTGGAACCTAGTGTTATGACACTCGTTTTACTTCCGTTCCCCACTTTCCGCCGAATTTGAGGCATTGCGTGTTGAGTGGCGGAACTCAATGCCGCGCTTTTTGCCTTATTACCAGAGCGAAGAAATGAAACATTAAATATTCAAATTGAAAATATTAAATATTCCATTTCCTCGACTCGGGATCGAACCCAGAACCTGTCGGTTACAGCCACACTCTCGTGCCGCTGCGCCACGACAGGCCTCATGTTCAAATAATTATAAAAAACAAGAAATAGTGTAAGAGAGGTAGGGAGAGACCTCAGTTGACCTTCGAAAACACAGTATCGACGATACTGGAGGAAAGTGACGTAAAAGGCACGAGGACCCCCCGGAGGGCATGTATGAAGAGGTTGATGACAGTGGACGAGGCGAAAGAGGTATGCCGAGACCGTAGAGTTTAGCGCTCCGTTCTCTCCGCTAGGGATATAGCGTGAAGCTAAGTTAAGTTAAGTTATAAAAAACTAAAGATAAAAAGACAACGATAACGATATTTGTATTGTAGCTGTCATACTTCTTCATTTAGTGTCTTAAACACGAATTGCATTGTATTTCCTATCCAGGCTCAGTAATTATCGAATTATCTGAAAAAAAAGTAGGAAATTAACTGTATCGTAAAAATGTTAAAGAGTTTTTTTTTCGTATAAAATTCGTATATATATTAACTTATTAAATTATATATTTCGTATATATAAGTGATATATTGATCAAAATTATGCTTCTCAGTACATAAGCCATGTTCTAAATTTAGCTCCCCCAAGGATCGCTTTGAGTAAAATAGCCTTTAAATGTCCAAGTGATAAGAAAATAATATTTATTTATATATACTTGATATTATTTTGTAGAGGCCTGTCGTGGCGCATTATGTTTCAAATTAAATATTTATATTTTAATTTCTTCGCTCTGGTAACAAGGCAAAGCGCGGCGTTGTGTTCCGCTACTCAAACACGGTGCCTAAAATTTGGAGGAAAGTGGAGAACAGAATGAAGAATCCTAAAACTAGGTTCCCAGGTTCCCTTTGCCTACTCTGCCATTTGCGGAATACAGAGTGAAGCTGAAAAAAGATTAACTATTTTAACACATTTATATTGAGATTATGTGCTGTCATATAGCTTATAAATTTGGTCAATATAAATTATCTAACGTAAAAAGAATTTATATTATTTGAACAAGTAGATATGTAATTAAAACCAATAAACTTTCATATAAAAGAACATACTTGAAAAAATATGATGTTATTTAAATTTACATGAGAATTAATTTAGCTGAGCAATTTTTGTAATTATTGTACACTAGTTTTAGGGCATTTCAGAAGATATTAATCATTATACGAATACTTTGTTGCCCGTCTGTCTGTCTGTCAAAACCAAAAATCTTGAAATCACTAGGAGATGTTATGCTGAAATTGATATGCATTAGAAAACAGAAAAAGTCATATTTACGGTGATTTAAAATTATTTACTTACGTATTTTTCTTTACAGAACCGTAAAAGTGTTAAAAGGTTACCTTACCATTATATACTCTCGCAAAAAAAAACTATATAAAATCCGTTACTGACAGACAAGGAACAGATGGAAATATTGGATTTAGAAAATTAAATATTAGACGTTGGTGTAAGAGAAACACCCTACACATCCTTTTTTTTTTTTTTTTTTTTTTTTTTTTTTTTTTTTTTTTTTTTTTTTTTTTTTTTTTTTTTTTTTTTTTTTGTTAACCCGGCAGGAATCTGTTCAACAGATACCATCCCAAGCGGGGACTCGGGATGGTTATGCGGGGTTGGGATCTGCCTCAGAAGGAGACAGCCCGACCCGCTAAACCTCCGGGGGTATTTCTCCTCGCTGCGAAAAACGACAGGGTCACGGGATAAGTGAATTGCTTCCGCAACCCCGTCAGCAGTTGTCCACATCTGGACCCTCTTGTTGGGAGCAGATGGCAAACCAAATGTCCCAGCTCTATGGTTCTCCTACGATGGCTCTCTTCACAAGGATAGCAGATAGCCCCGTCTGCTACCCTTAGTTTTATATGGTCGCCGCTCTTACGGCGGCAGCGAGGCCAAGTAAGCTCGACGCCTCCGGCCGCCTCTGCCCCGGCGCATTGGATGAGACTCCGTAGCAAGCTCTCTCTGTCTTTCCGACTCTTCTTTTGCCGTCATCACGGTCTCCGCGTATGCCGCAACAGCATGCCAGGCATCCTCACCTCCGACCATGGATTTTACCAAGGCCGGCAGCGACAGATCGTGCCCCACGACTGTCGTAAGTATGTCGCGTGAATCCTCCCATGCAGAACAAACTTCGCGCGTGTGGTATGCCGAGTCCTCTACACCCTCGCTGCAGTGGTGACATACAGGAGTCGGCTCCCTTCGCACCACCCGACACAGATACCGCCCAAAGCAACCGTGCCCCGTCAGTAACTGCGTCAGTCGGTAAGTGAGAGGACCGAATTTGCGACTGACCCACTCTTTTAAAATAGGTTGGATAGCAGCCACCACTTCCCGACTAGCTCCCGGAACCATCATTCTTTCAGCCCATACTTCTAAGACTTCTTCCCGCGCTTGTCCTCTCCACTGATTTATAACTTGCATGGGCAAGCCCTCCCCTTCTTTGATTCGCGCAAGAGCACACTTCCGGTACACTGCCGCAACTGCCTCAGCTTCAAGGTCCCATGGCGGTAACCCAGCGAGCGCGCAAGCTCCTTAACAAAAGAAAACAATAGTTGTAACATATATTTAGAAAAGAGCGAAGGTTAAGTTTCTTACCAGTTCTCCTCAGTATAGCTGTCTTCTGAACCGGTGGTAGCTTCGTATAGGGCTCAAAAGGAATCAAAAGTGCTTGGTATGGCCTAATTTTGTTTTCAGGTTGACGTTGTATTTTGCACATGGTAGGGTAGGCAGAGGGAACTTAACTTTAAGACACTTCGTTCCGTTCTGTACTTTCCGCCAAATTTGAGGCATTGCGTATTCAGTGGCGGAACTAACCGTCGCGCTTTGCCTTATAACTAGAGCGAAAAAATTAAAATTTTAAATATTTCCAATCTTTTAGAGAGGATTGAACCCACAACCCATCGCCTTTCCAGACACACACTTATACCTCAGCGCCACGACATGCTTGGCTTATTTGAAAAAAATATATTTTGATCTTGACCAACCCATAATTCACTCGCCACCTTCCATCACTTACGTCGTACATTTATATCGATTGAATACTGATTAGTTGGCGAATTTACAAGACTAGCCCAAATCTATCTACGATGTAAGAGTAACGAACTGATCAGCCTGTAGAAATTTGGATACTAGCTTCATTACATTGGACATTGGTCAGTAACGAGGAGGCGTGTAGCCATAATTTCGGATACTCTAATAGGATAGTAACATAGCAATTCAGTTCCAAGAATATTTGGTATAATATAAAAATTAAATAATTATGTAATAAAATTAATAGTATTTTACAGAAATTGTGCGGCGTTGACGTTTGCCACGCAATGTCTGAAATATTCGGCGGAAAAGTCTTAATGTAACAAATAAGGCAAGGCATAGGCTTAGGCAAGATTCTCTTTGCCCTATCCTGCAATGTGGAAAAAGCTAGAATCTGGTCTTAGAGTTTTTAATAGACTGAATTAGCACTTGGATCATCCAATGCCCAATCATTGTGTTTAAGACATTCCGGACACTGTGCCGCGTCACGAAGGCTTGAAAAAAGAGTGTAACATTAACACTCACTCACACAACTTCACTCTGTATCCTGCACAGTGGGAACTTGGGAACCTAGTGTTCCGTTCGTTCCGTTCTCTTCATCTTCCGCGCAATTAGAGGCACTGCTTGTTGAGTGGCGGAACTCGACACCGCGCTTTGCCTTGTTACCAGAGCGAAGAAATGAAGTTATTAAATATTTTACTTGAAAATAGAATATAACATACTTACAACCATATCAACATAAACATCATGAAATAACAATATACTTATATCGACATTATTGAAATATGGTCATTTCGATTCGTACATCATAAGTTCAAGCAAATGAAGCGATTACTGTTTTGGATATTGCGTTCCATGACACTGCGGTTGTATAACGATATGAGTGTTTTTGATACTTGCTTTATATATTTTTTTTAACTTCACCCTGTATCTCGGTTATGATAGGGTGGGAAAAAGGAACTTGGGAACCTAGTGTTTAAGACAAACGTCCCCATTAACAGACTTCCGTTTCTATCTATCCGTTGAATTTTATTGTGTGGTATGTTAAATTTATATCCAATATTATATATGGTATACGCTCATTACTGTCTTTCCACGCCTAGCTATTTTTTGGCATTAGCATTAACAAATATAATAAATTAAATATAATGGTAGCGCCTTTAACATAAAACATATAAGAAAAAATAACAGTGTTAGTAATAAATATTTTCTTCTCTTGAATAATCGTTAAGTAAAAATGGAAATGTAAATGAATAATTAGATACAACTACAGATTGGACGGGGATACTTTTGAGTATGAATAAAACATAACAATTTATTTAGAAGCAACGTTACTAAATAGAATATTATAACAAAATTTTCTTGCCAATTTATTGCTGTACTGCAATAATAACGGTTATTTAAGATTATGTCTACAATTTAAGGCTGTGTAAGGATTTGGCATTGCTGAAAAACAATTTAAATTCATGTAACTACGAGCTTAATTCTTTTTACATCAAACATTTTACCACCGCTTCAGTAAAGTTACTGCCTCAAACCTGAGAAGAACCATTCAGCGGGATTTTTTATTTATTAATTGTAATAATCATATTAATATTAATGTCAGTATATATCGCTCCTATGAAGACTTCTCTACTTAGATAGAGACTCAGAGCGAAGAAATAAAGATATTAGAACAATTTACCAAAACATAATTGTTATTGCGTATTTTAGTAGGCAACCCATAGATTAAGAACTCAAGTTCTACTCAAGACGAACTTACTTAAAAAGTAAGTAGTTATTAGATATAAAGTATTTATAAATTATATGTATTTTTAGGTTTAGATATACATATAAATAAAAGTTTGTTATTTGTCTATCTAAACCGAAAAATACATTGAAAATATATAAAAAAGCATCTCTTTTTTTATTTTGTAATGTCTTAAAAACACCTTTATTTACCAGCTGTGTGTTAATATATAAAAGAAAATCATCTCAACGCTAGCATATCCTGAGCATAAGAGTTTTTTGTTATGTAATCCTGGTCAATAACTTTCATTGTTGG
Source organism: Eueides isabella (assembly GCA_019049475.1). Classification (NCBI taxonomy): domain Eukaryota; kingdom Metazoa; phylum Arthropoda; class Insecta; order Lepidoptera; family Nymphalidae; genus Eueides; species Eueides isabella. The sequence continues at coordinate 10,457,621 of CM032408.1, read as the reverse complement.
AGAAAAACATAATCATACAGGTGCCCATTCTATAGGAGGAAGAGAAATTCAATGCAGTGAATAAGACTAATAATAACTTACTGCATACAAATTATTAATATATAAAATTAAAAGTATCAAAACGATTCAATCGGTAATGTGCCTACAACGGGTGCATTTGGCGTAACGCTACGGGTCGCGATATTAATCTATGATCATCACAATTGTTATTCATCCTTTAAGTGGAAAATATATTAAAAATTGTTATTTTGCAAGCGATTGTAAGCACGACAAGTTATGGGTTCGATTCTCACTCGAGCGGCGTTAAGCTCTGCTTCTCAATACGCAATATCTTTTTATTTCTTATTTCGGTAGAAAGTGGAGAACGGAATCTTATTGAATCCACACGCTGGTGCCACTGTGAAACGACGTGTAAAGGCATATTAAAGACGTAAATTAAAAGATAAAATGCTTAAACGTTTTAATGTTACATTTTCAACCGCACTTATAGATCTATTAACATATATAAATGTCATAAAATTTCATAGTTCGATAAAAAATCTGGAACGAATTTATAAAAACGTATAGAAATTTTACCACAGTTTAAAATTAACATATTTTTTCAGTTTCATTTTAAGTAAGGTAGGCAGAAAATATACCAAATATTAAGTTACTTTGTTGTTCAGATACTACCTGCAATTTGTAACACTACACGTTGGGTGTCGTAACTCTTCGCTACATTATATCACTGTACTAAAGCACAGAAAAGGAAAATATAGAAAAAATATTTCTTTTGCTCGAGTAAAAATCGAAATCAAACCTTGTCACGCACACTTACGCCATAAAGACTTATTAAAGACATAAATATAATTGATAACACATGGCAGGGTAGGCATACCCCCTTTTTGTCTTTCCAGACTAACTGTTTATGTTATACTGTCCCCTTGTACCAATCTTACGGTCACACCAGGAGGGCCAGAGTATACCTGCCACCAGGATTTACCCCAGTGGCAGGGATCAAACAGCTCTGGCTCCTACCACTTTCATGGTAGGAATTTGGAGGTTGGATGGAGCTACTTACCCTATAAGTATAGGGTAAGTAGCTCCATGCAACCTCCAACCGCCTACCAGATGGAAGACGGTCTTCAGTCACTCTACCTCGGTTTCCAAATAGGCACCGGAGTTGAATGCAAGCTCACCTTCCGCATGTCGTCTCACATGCTCGCGATTGACCTCGCTAAGGCCGCCAGAGAAGCCGACTCCCAATTTCCAGTTGGTACCGGAGTTGTAAGGCACACTCACTTCCCGACACGCATCACGCGGTCTAGCCTGAACCCACAAGCGGCTACTTTGGATACGGGTCTAGCTGCCCGAGCTGCGGCAGCCAATCAGTACTTAGGCCGCTACTAACGGTCACTCTAAATCGCGCTAGGTCCACTAGGCACCTCTTCGTCTAGAGCCGGTGAAGACACTAACTTGATGCGCGCGAGGTCAGACGCCCTGGTGACAAATATACCAGGCAGACGAACATGCTCAACTTCTGCAGCCAAACTCAAACCACCGCGAGTCTAACACCAAATGACCGGACAAGGGCTTTGGGAACCCCCGGGTACCGGGTTGGCACAGGGGGACAGTATAACATAAACAGTTAGTCTCGAAAGAGAAAGAGAGGTATGACAGGGTAGGCAGAGGGAACTTGGGAACATAGTTTATACTCCATTTCACTTCCATTCTCCACTTTCTGCCGATATTTGAGGCATTGCGTGTTGAGTGGGGGTACTCAACGTCGCGCTTTGCCTTGTTACTAGTGGGAAGAAATGAAGACATTAAATAGTTCATTTTAAAATATTAAATATTTCAATTTCTTGAGTGAGGATCGAACCTACCACCTGTCGGTTGCAGTCACACGCTTGCCGCTGCGCCACGATAGGCCTAGATTGATAAAACATTTCAACTTTAATTGTATATTTCAATCCCACTTATAGACTTATTAATTAATTGATCAATGCTATAACATATGATAGTATTGATCAATTATGGATAGCTGTAGAATAATCCTTAAAATAAAAGTATACAATTATATGGATATTGCAATCACGGTTACATTTATATATAAATGAACATATTGGTAGATTGTTCTTCTTCTCAATTTAATTTGATTACTAAAAAGAGAAATTCAACTTTTTAACTCATTATAAAAAAGATAACAAAAAAGTAAACGACAGTGATCAAACACTAAATTTACTCAATCCATAAAGCACTTTGCTGCCATCACGTAATAATTACTTGACATATTCTACAAGATTTACTGAGCAATGCAAACGCTATATACTAATTAATTAGTCGTTATAAATTATATCACGGCATCAGATGCACGCTGCGCTACGAATATACGGATATAATTAAAACTTATAATAAGATACTATGTAACTAATATAATATCTATATTGAACCTAGGGGCACAAGCGAGCGACTTAACGCGACAGGTTATGGGTTCTATCTCCACTCGAGTAAATGAAATAAACAATATTTTTATTTTTTCACACTAAAAGCGAGGCGGCGTGGCATTGAGTTAACCATACAACACACAAAGCCTCAAATTAGACGGAAGGTTGGACATCAGAAGTACCTTAAGAGATTCTTACATTCTGTCTATGTACGTCTTGAGTGCACCTGGGCCTTACCGGGTGCACCCTTAAAACCCATAAAACTGATTTCAATACCTGCTATGTAGGGTATCTGTGTTCAAAGGGCTGTTCGGACAGTAGTAAGACAAAGAAGAGACTTTATTTAGTGCGTTGGCGGCTGCCTGTGTGTTCAGCAGAATCTGAGCAACAAGAGCCCTGGCTGTTTAGATATCCAGGTGCAGTCGGGTCGCGGTTGGATTCCGGATCTGTTTGTTTGACTAAAGATGCCGCGGGGACCGGAAATTTCCAAAGCCTTCATCCGGTCGTTGAGGTTGGACTCGCAGTGGTTGTGGTTGGCTGCAGAGGTTGGGCATGTTCGTCTGCCCGGTACAGTTGTAACCAGGCGTCCGACCTCGCGCGCAGCAAGTTAGTATCTTCATCGGCTCTGGTGGACTTAGCGTGATTTGAGAGGCGGGAACAATACCCGGATCCAATCTAGCCGATTGCAGACAGAGGTTAGACCGCGAGACGCATGTCGGGAAGTGAGTGTGCTTTACATAACTCCGGTGCCAAACCGGACATTTGGTAATCAGCTTCTCTGACGTCCTCAGCGAAGTAAATCACTAGCATGCTCGACGGGATGCGGGATTTAGCTGGCGCTGCCATATTTGCGTGCAGTTCCAGCACCTATCTGGTAATTCAGGTAGCGTGAACAACACTAGTCTATCCTAATTTCCCTCTGCCTACTTTGCCATGTGCGGGATAAAGCGTGAAGCTGAGTAGAGTTGAGTATTAAAACTTTAAAGGCACATGGTTAGCGTTATATTTTAAGTTTTTGGCTTCAAATCAGCTTTGAAATTTGGTATTTTTCCGCATTGACACATATTTTATGAACGATGTAGTTTTGTGGGTTTCATAATGAAAATATAGTAATTCCGTCCATCCGTCTGATCTACAACCATTTCAAGTACAGAAGTACAGTTTTAAATAGAACTTTTAAGTCAACATAATCAAACGATGCTAGCTATGAAACGAAATAGAAAAACTACGAGCGTTTATTCATAGTTTTTGTCGCTTATTGCATGAAATTCGTCACGCAGTAAAAATCTTTACGGTACAATTTCCTTTGACACGCAAATATGAATTTTGGTAAGAAATAAAACCCATGAGATTCAAAGAAATATTTAAAAAAAAAATGAAATATGTCTTTGAATTTCTAGTTCATTAATCTGTGGAAACTTTATTAGTTTCTATAATTAATTAATTAATTCCCAAGATTGATAATTGAGAAATTGGTACAGAACCCACAGTGGGCGACTTGGCACTTGTTCTTGATTATTACATGGAAAGATGGGAGCGCAGTGTTGTAATACTAGGTCATCTCTGGCTGTGCTGGCTTTTTATAGAGAATATAAGATATCTCATTTTTTAGATCGCTATCCAGATATACATATATTTTACAAATATTTTTTTTTCAACTAGTATTCAAACCCACATTTCATAATTCCAACAGTCAACTTTGATATTTTACAAATGTCTCAATGATTAGAGCTTTTTTTGTGGTATGAAACAAACGTGACTTTTTGCATTTTCACGAAAGCTTTCAAGTAATTAAGTTAGATGTTTAATCACGAAAAAGTCGACGTCTGTTTACAAAAGGCGGTCTGTCTCTTACATTATGGTAATTTTCGCATTTTGCTCCCATTAGTAAATACTTTTCAAATTGTGTTACGTATATATAGATACTATAGTACCGTACTGTGTACGAGTAATATTATTTTACTCACGCAACCTCTGACACAAACAAAAAATGCTGTAAATTTGACTTATCTGTCTATGTATCTGTGGCATCATACCTCCTGAATTACTAAGCCGATTTGAGTGTAGTTTGGTTTTGGAAACGTTTATCGCGGTGGATCATATGTTAAATAAACGTATGTTTAATTTTATCATTGTCTTAAGTTACAATACCTAATACAGAATGCCGTAAATTTGGACGAAAGTACAACGAAAGTGTTTTCCACACCAAAACATTAAGCTTTGTAGACCTAAAAAAATTTGATTCTTCTGCTTTGTAAAATATTATTTATGAACGAACTTAATTTGCATATCTATATTTTATTTTTCATTGCTTTATATATAACAATAGTTAAAAGAACACGAACACAAGAGACAATTGATTATATTTTTCCATGTATTTTACTTCAAATTATAAAGACCATCCATTAAAAGCTATAAGGATAGTTCCCTAGAATTTTTGAAGACTAAATCCCATACCACGAGCGAAACAGAACTTCTTTTTGCCTCAGGAGTTAAAAATGAAATTATTTCAATTCATAAAATCATCCATATCAATGCATCTATAATTACATAAAATGAAATCTTTCATTTCATGAATATTTGGGTTGTTCGTGTATTGATATCCATTTAAATTACTCGCACGTTTATTATGTTGATATTTGTTTTTATACTTATCTCGTGATAATTTTGTATTACTTAATTGTTTTACAATTGTAAATTTTAATTAATTATACTTAATATAATTAATTAATATTTCTTTTAAAACCGCTAGTGGTATGTAAAAAATACTGGTACTGGTACTGGTAAAAATTACTGGTACTATTACTGGTACTGGTGGTGTCGTAAGAGGCGACTAAAGTACGAGTGGGAAAGTCACGTTGTCAGCAATACGCATGGGCAGACTCGACCGAATTGTTACCACCCCCGGAATTTAAAACCGTCGTTAAGTAGTGGCCTAGGTCAATGCGTTTCGCATTGGGTAATGCCGGGCCCCGGTGCCCATCCATCTTAAAGGCCGGCAGCGCTCCTATAGCTCCTCTGGAGTTACTCGGGGCCGTGGGCGACGGTGATCACTTACCATCATTATCGTCTTTTCCATAAAAAAAAGAGAACAGAGTTTCCTAATACTCTTTTGATACATTAAATTACTTAATTTTGAATAACTCATGAATTTTATTGTTTTTTTTTTGCACTCTATTTAGTATTTATCATAAATATATGCAGAAAATTCTTGAAAACTATTATTAAAACTTTCTACAACAATTTAGCTAAAGCCAAATGTTTCACCTTTGAGGAAATAGTTTAATCAAACGATCTTAAACTGACATCTACATTTCATACTTCTGTCGAAAACATACAAAAAGTTAAGTGATGTTACTTTAAAGAATCTTATTCTATGAAGAATAGAGTCTGAATTTATGTAAACAATTTTCCTATTGCTACGTATGGAAATAAAGTTGCATTAGCACTGATGGCGTTTATTTTTTTTTATTTCCGTATACGATTTGATATTATTATGATGTAAGATACAAGTCATAATTAAATTTAATTTAAAAAATTTTGATATTAAAATTAACTCGACTATGCGGAGAGGATCATTATTTCCATTTTTTTTTATGATGATCTACGTTGGTTACATAGGGTTCGAAGGATTTTTTACTGTTCACAATTTGGTTGACCGCCTCCAGGTCTTGCCAGCCCCGGCAAGTGAAAGCTGCCTTTACTTAATCCGATCGCTTCCAGGTAGTATGAGAACGTCCAGGATTTAATTTCTGTCATCTTTTTTCATTTACTTATAACTTTAAAGCGATGCATAAGACGTTGTTGCTCTACTAAGTAGCTGCTTATTAAGCCTCTTTAGACGTTGGTGAGGCAATATTTTCCAGTTAGTGGTTGTAGGCTAAGGCTGTTGGAACGTTTCCAATTTACAGTAACGATAATTTATTTGAACGATGAATTATACTCAAATCAACAAATTTCATACAATATAAAAAAAAAATGAAATCGCTGGCACTACCACTCAATATTTAGCAAGCGTAAATGACGCCATCTTGCAACGGAAATTATCAGCTATACGCCAAATGGCTCTGATACGCTTATCTGTGCCTCGCAAACTACCTCTTCGATTCTTGATTTTAGATACATGTATACTGTTATACTCGTTGCTTACTTGATATGTTTCAAATGGTTGTATTATAGGTAACTTTTAATGTTTGAAAGCAAAAAAAGATAGGAAATTAATGAAAATATATTGTTCGTGTAGATGTGATCTAATTAAGGTGAATTTAGTTACTTATCGCTAGATTTAGAATCTATTGCGAAATAAAAAGAATATTTTTGTGATGGATTGTCCAAAATTAGTAATAATGTATATTTACTTATAAAATATTTTTGTAAGCATTCAATAAAAAAATGGGCTAAAAAAATGATTAACTGAAATCAGTCCTCAACCAGTCACTGTGAGACATATGAAGATACATAACTATAACGCTTTATCGAACTGGACTGGACTAAAGCAGTTACTTTTAAAGGCTATACCTTGTTGTAGCCCCATAACTGTCATCGCTAAAAAACCTTTTTCATAGTTCCAAGTCAAATTTCATACTCGAGTCACGTTTTCTCTGTTATTTTAGGTTCCTTAAGGGTCTGCTCTAAGACAGTTTATTTAGGACGTGAATTTATGGCTCGTTTCGATTTTATGAAGATTATATGTCCGTGTAAAGGAAAATTTCTGCTTTGTATCATCCAGAGCCCTTCAATAGCAACAGGTTTAATTATTTTGGATCAAATCACAATACTGCGTGATACTATTTCTAGATCTCGTGAAGGCAAAGTCAAAGTTTTTTTTTAAATTAAATGCTTCGTTCTTTGAATGTCAAATATTGGTTAATAAAAATTAAGATCTCTTTTCGGAAAAGAACCAGCGCAAGATATATCCGTGACGGCAGATCAAATATCTTATTTGCGGATATGGAATGAACTGAATACATATTTAGAAAGAGAATCTCTGTTGAATTCTCTCTCTCTCTCTCTCCCGTTTGCGCTATATCCAGCCCATTGTTGGGGTAGGCAGAGGGAACTTGGGAACCTTATGTCAAGACACTCCATTCTGTTCCCTACTTTCCACGGAATTCGAGGCACTACGTGTTGGCGGAACTCAACGCCGCACTTTGCCTTGTTACCAGAACGAAGATATGTAAAATTAAAAAATATTAAATATTAAATTATTTTAGTTTGACTAAATTATATATATCACTTCTACAAGTGTGAATCGAACTTACACCTGTCACTTACAGTCGCACGTTTATGCCACCGCACTACGACAGGCCTCAATCCAGGCCTACATTGAATTTCATCATTCAAAATTCAATATTTTAACATTAATGTATAAAAATTGAAAAAAAAAAAAAAAAAAACTATTACAAGACCATTATCGTTACACTGTCTAATTGAAATTTAAAATCAACAATACACAATGGGTATCTTCATTAACGGAGACCTTTGATTTACACTCCACAATGGTGTTGACAGTAATTACAGGCGCGCTTTTACATTCTTTTATGTTCGGAATTTTGTTATTAATTTCAAAAGTTTTGTTTTTATTGTTGTTTTGGCATTTGAAACCTGAAAATTGAATATTTTTCTTTGTTTTGTTTCTATTGCGCTATTGCGAATACAATATTGAATTAAACTAGCATTCTTGTAAATAATGCTAGTTTAATTCAATATTGTATTCTTTTTATGTTTTTTTTTTTCTCTTTAATTATTATTATTCGAAATCTGATGTTGTCCTCTAAGAATGCAGTGTTGCTTTTAATTAGGGCATCATTTAGTACATATTTTTTGTTTGGTATGTATATAAATTTTTATGTAAATGTAAAAATTTTATGTCCTGTTAGCAACCTAATAAATAAATAAAAAAAGACATAAAAAAAAAGTAGTGCAAGAAAAGTGATCCTAGATATTAGACACCAGATCGAAATTTGAGGAACTACCTCAAATTTCGAGACATTTTGTGGTTAGAGGCGTACCTTAACGCCGAATTATATTTATACATTATGTCAGTACGCGGTAGTCTCTATTTTCTCTTTTTTATTCATTAGTCGTATCATAAAAAATGTGACGATAAACTGAGTTGGCAATAAATTTGTATGCGGGGGGGTTCCACTTTATATATATATTTTAAGTATCGGTTTTACTTCACAATTGTAAATTAAAAATTAAATTTATACTTAGAAATCGAATTATTATATGTTCATATTTCTCGATGGCAATTCAAATATATGCAAATAGAATCACTCAACGTTGAAATATATTTAGAAATTGAAATTTAGGCAGCATTTTCCTTAACTTAATTATGAAATTTGAATTTTAGCCAAAGTTCAATACAATTACTCAGCTTCACGCTGTATCCCGCACATGGCAGAGTAGGCAGAGGGAACTTGGGAACCTAGTGTTAAGACACTCCGTTCCGCCTCCGTTTCCCACTTTCCGCCAAATTTGAGGTATTGCGTGTTGAGTGGCGGAACTCAACGCCGCGTTTTGCCTCATACCAGAGCGAAGAAATGAAAATATTAAATATTTAAATAGGAAATATTATATATTTTACTTCCTCGATTGGGGATCGAACCCACAACTTGACGGTTACAGTCACACGTTTATGCCTCTGCGCCACGTCATACAATTAGTTCCTAAAATATTTGTTTTATTATTCCTAAGTGGACTAAGTGACTCACTTAGTGTTTCTGAAGATTTCAGATGCCTTTTTAATATTATGTTACTCTAAAATAGCTTATTGGTTGTAATTATCAAATTATTGATCGATCTGTTAGTAATTTATAAATTGGATTTTTTTACCTTACCAGACAGCTTTTATTACTTCTTCCAACAAAATAAATATCATCGGTTTCGACACGTTGTATGACATCCCGTTCTATCATTATTTGGGGAGGGGGGTGGGAAAACTTACGTTATCTTCTTAGTTTCCTTACAGCCTTGGGGCTCCTAATATAAAAACCGCCCACACATGGAATACCACTCTCACGTCCGGTCTTTCAGCCTGGTACACCATATTACCACCCATTTTATGGGATTGTAACCGACAGGTTCTGGGTTCGATCCCCAGTCGAGGAAATAAAATATTTAATATTTTCAATTTAAATATTTAACGTTTCATTTCTTCGCTCTGGTAATAAGGCAAAGCGCGGCGTTGAATTCCGCCACTCAACACGCAATGCCTCAAATTATGCGGAAAGTCGGGAACGGAAGTCCGGAAGAAGAAGAACGGAGTGTCATAACACTAGTTTCACTTTCGTTCCCTCTGCCTACCCTGCCTAGTGCGGGATACAGCGTGAAGCTGAGCAACGGTAATTCCGACTTATACCTACTTAATTAAGGTTATGTTCCATTTTTTACTTACTTTGAAAGATAAGTACACAAAATCATGGTTTTCAGTGACGTCACGTGACGTAATGGAAACGTAAACGTGATTTAACATTATGGATTCAATTCCAAATCTCGGGAATCAAACATCGAGTATGTTACCATATACTCGCTATAGGAACAAGACAACGTGCCATGGCGGATTCCGACACAGTGTGAAGCCAAAACTGTCCAAGATTTGTTTTTTTCTTCTTTACGCTTTCAGCTGGCTTTCTGCATAGCAGAGTAAAATCGTTTCTGATATCTCACAATTTTTTTTTGGATATTATTGATTGCTAAACTCAACGCTGCGCTATGCGCTACTGTACCACAACCTATGAAAATAAAATTTTCAAGATTCTAGGATCCATTTTAAACACGTTCACGGAACTGGTTACCTTAGATTTCTAAAATATTTTTTTTCATTACTATAATTTTAGCAGTAGAGGTATGCACTCGAATAATACCCATTAACTATTATAGACATTTAACTATGTTTGTGTACTTGCATATTTTAGATATTATACATATATGCAAGCTAAATTCTTGAGCCGAACAATCACTTACATGGCACGTTCTCTCAGACATACCTAGAAGACGACGGGGATATGTTGAAAGAAATTCATATATTTTTAGAAGAAATGCTAAGGCATTATGTCATGTTATTCTGTCCTTTTTTTAGTCAAAGTCCTTAATGGCTCACTTCGACGACAGTCTGTCCGCTTGTCAAGTAGTTTTGCGTGGAAGTATCAAGCTGATATTAATAGCAAAATTAGCTTCACGCTGTATTCCGCACGAGGCAGGGTAGGCAAAGGGAACCCGGGAACCCAGTGTTACGGCACTCCGTTCCACTTCCGTTCTCCATTTTCCGCCGAATTTGAGGCATTGCGTGTTGAGTGGCGGAACTCAACGCCGCGCTTTGCCTTGTTACCAATGCACAACTATGCACAACTATCGCGTGTTATTTGTGTTCATGTGTTATTTATTATATTATTTATATTTACACTGTTCCCGTATATGATAATATAGGCAAAGGAAATCTGGAAAGAAAGTGTTAGCGTTTCTAATACGACACTTCTATTCGTGTTGAGAGTTGAAGGAACTTAAAGCGGGAATCAAATATACTACCTTTGCGCTTGCAGTTGAACCCTTGCGCCACAGGGCCTTAGTCACACGTGTAACATTCTTCAAAATAAGCTATAATATTCAAGGCATAGGGTTATTATTATTATATATCATATAATAAGCAGAATGCAGCGTTAAGTTCCGCAAACCACCTGAGCCGAGGGAAAAGTGAAGAAATTCTTTAACTAATTTCTATCTTAACCTAGGGAAGAGATTACTACTAAAGTAACCATACTAAATGCAATAAAAATTCGAACCGTTAAAATAACAAAACCATCCAAACATAAAACAAAAGTAATAATCTCCACTTAACCATTGTCCCCATTCCATTGTGAGATGATTGCAAGTCCATTTTAACAAAGATAGGAAGAATAAAAGTGAATATTTTGAAGAATGTCTTCAACTCAACTGCAAATACTTATTTCACACTGAGATCGTTTGCTATTCGTTTTTCTTGTCAAATCATTTACTTCAGGCTGAATGTTTTTGCCTTGTTCTACTTAGAGAGATATCTTTTTCTTTTTTAAATTATTCTTGGTTATTTCTCGGTTTTGCTTTTCCTTGGATTTTTTAACTGAGTTCATAATAAAGTTATTTCTTTCACGTTTATGTATGGAGTGTTATTTTAATATTATTGGATAATACTAATTATGATGGTCTATTTACGTTTTCGAACAGGTATTTGTACTTGTTGATTAACTTTTCACATATTATTTTTATATTGAAACAAATTATGGACATACTGCAATTGTTTATTTTGTATTGAAATTATATATTTTTTATTATATTATATCATAATATATATATTTTGATATTATGTATATTTATTCAGAACCCCACTGGGGTTCACCAAAAGTGATTTAAAGTCGACTGATTTTTGTCAATTATGTTTATTTTAATAATTATGATAACCTCACCTTAGTGTCTGAATTTGCTAGTGAATAATTTTAAAATATATTCTATTTCCAGATAAGTTATTTCATGATTTAACATATTGCACACATCTTTCATTTACCCCGCACGAGGCAGAGTAGGCAGAGGGAGCCCGGGAACCTAGTGTTAAGACACTCCGTTCCACTTCCGTTCCCTACTTTCCAACGAATTTAAGGCATTGCGTGTTGAGTGGCGGAACTCAACGCCGCGCTTTACCTTATATTCAAAAAATAAGTTCTATAATCATAAACACCACTCTCACTCAAGTGAAAATCGTTTCTATAACAATTACTGTACGCTTCGTGCTATCGGTGAATGTAAATTTCCTAAGCTCAGTGAATCCACTGATTACAGTACACGTCAAAGGCTCTAAGCGCTTAAGAGCACAATATCCGGGAATGAGATTGATAATCAGAAACGATAATATCTAAGAAATTTATATTTTTAGATTTATTTATGATAAAAGCTATTATATATACTCTGTGGGCAATCATTGTGTGCATATAGCAGGGTAGCTAGGGGGAGCTTTGGTACCACTTTCCACCGTGACGTCACTAGCGACAATTTTTTTTATTTTTCAGGCCATTTACTCCTAGATCTTATGAGTTATTAAGTACCTGACAGATAACAAAGCTGAAATTACTCGAAAATGTGTTCTTGTTATGTTACTTGGACCGTGTTCCAAGTAGAAACAAGGAAGATAGGCGTTTTTGTTCTTATGTTCTAAATGCGTTTCTCTCAAATTTTAGTTTATAATTGAATTAAAAGATTTTCGATCTCCATTTAACATGGAATATAAAGCATTACGTGTTACGAGGTAGAATTCAATGCCGCATTTTGCGTCATTAGTCTAAGGGGACTTAGTGTAAAGTCATTCCGTTGTGTTCCTCTCTTTTTCTCGAGTGGGGATCTTATCCATAATCTAACGTATTGCTTGACCCTCCATGTGCAGCATAAAACGTGAAGCTGAAAAAAATAATCATCAAACTTTAAATTGCGATAACTACTTTTTTACAATATAGATAGATAGGTAAGAAAAATACCGATTTCCCAAAAATCAAATGATAGAGTATTGAAAGCCTTCAATTATCCATCGATAGCCCGGAAGTTCATTCCAAAGGATAAACGGCTTCGCGAGGAAATGAGGAGCGATCGGGCAAACGACCAGGCATAAAATAAGTGTTTGCGGTTCAAAGTGCTTTAAGATTCTTTTAAGATTGTACAATCTTTGTCCGGATACCGACTGAATTGGGAAACTAGTGGCTAGAACAATTTTTATTTTCGGATTTGGTCTCATTGCGTTTTCATGTGTTTTTTGATTGCTAGTAAAGGAATATTGGTTCGATTTATATTTGAAATTAAGTGAATTAGTGTTGAGTTCTTTCACTCCAGAGCAGCACTCTTTTTAAATTTGCGAAGAAAGCTAGAAAAAGAGTGTTTTAAGATTTCGTTTTTCTTCTTTTTCTTGTCGTATACGTGACAAAGCGTTAATTTAAGTCTCTTATTGTACTTAATACAGAATCAGTTCATGTTTCGTTTTGGGGAACGAACGAACGAACGAGAGGAATATTTTGACATTAGGTTTTCTCTGCGTCCCTTGCTAAGTGCTGGGTACAATCTCAAGTTATGATAGAAACTCAAAAAATCTTTTAAAATATGTTTAAAATATGTGATCCAGACGCTTATGATAAAAAGTTGTAAAAGTAGAGCAAAATTTCTTTTTAATTATAATAAATAAGCATTTCATTTTAATTATCCAACACAAATTGAAACCTGTCGTGGCGAAGAGGCACAGGTATGTGTCTATAAACGATAGGTTGCGTATGTGTGTCATTTCTTCGTTCTAGTAAGGTAAAGCGCGGCGTTGAGTTCCGCCACTCAACGCGCAATGCCTCATATTGGACAGAAAGTTGGGAACAGAACGGAGTGTCGTAACACTAGGTCCCCAAGGTCCTGCCACGTGCAATTACAGCGTGAATTTAAAACAAAACACATATACCTACTATCGACTTGAAAATAAATTTCAATCCATATATAGCATGTTGATCTTTTTTTGTTACGTGTTTTACAATGTGTTAATTTTCAAGGTTCTACAACGAAAAAGGCAAAAAATTTGTACCCTTATGAACTCATTATGTATGCCCATCTGAGTGTAAAATTCAATGCAATTTCAAACTATCAGTACTATACAGCTATAAAGCAAAAATATAATCGTATTTTTGTTTCATTTAGGCATAGGGTAGAGAAGCTTTCAGTAAACTTTTAACTTTTCTTTACTCTCAAAAAGAAACATATTTATTCAGTAATCGTTTAATGATTTGAATATAGCAGGATTTGAACAAACGCCTTTTGGAATCCAAGCGTTCTGACCACTAAGCCATACGTTCTTATTAAGCTACGTCTAAATACTATCGCCTTATTCTAAATAAATTGTCTGACACACACTTGCCAATTCAATTCTTTTCTGTCGTCGCCTTAAGAAATGTGTAAAGTAAAAATGTAGATCGATGGTATAATTAGCGGCACTCCCCTCGTGGGCAGATCAGTATCATTAATAATGTAGGCGCAGTGACAACGGTCTGTTAGAAGAAATTTCTTAGGGTGAAGCTTTTTATTATTTTTTAACATTATTGTTTTTTCTATCTTTTTATATTTTTTTTTCATTTTTTTAGCTTCACACTGTATCCCGCATATAGCAGGAGAGGCAGAAGGAAATACTGTTAGAAAATACATATTACTGCGTATGTATGTTTTTTTCGCATTCGCTCTGTTACCCGCACATGGCAAGGTAGGGTGAAAGAACTTAGCAGCTTAGTCTTATGATACTCCGTTCCGTTTCCACTTTCTGCCGAATTTAAGATATTCCGCGTTGAATGGCGGAACTCAACGCCAAGCTTTGCTTTGTAACGAGAGCGAAGAAATTACGGTATTAAACATTTCAATTCTTTTAGTAGAGATCTAACCCACAACTTGTCGCGTTTTAAGTGTTATAGGTCTCAATGTACGTCTATTTATATATATAAAAATTAAATAGTACTTCTATATTATATATCCATATACGGATCATGTTAATTAAATGTTTCTGTAATCTTGATGATTCTCAAGTGATTTCGCCACTCAAGAGAATGATATAAGTTGAATTGATTTTTTTCATGTCATATTATAATGTGCTCACTCTGGTAACGCGGCGTTGAGTTTCGTCACTCAAAAGCTAATGCCTCAATTGCGCGAACTAAGTGTTTTATTGGAAATGTATTATAATACATTCTCACATTAGGTTTTCTTTGTCAGTGTAAAGCTGTAAATATTTACTTCTTAAGGTGCACGCTGTACACCGCTCGTAGCAGAAAAGGCGGAGGAGGAGCAGGAGGAAGGACCTGAAAAACCTATTGTTCAGACATTTCGTTTCGTTTTCCACTTTCCTCCGAGTCAGAAGCTTTGTGCGTTGAGTAGTGGAACTCAACTCCGCACACTACCTTTTGAAGGTAATAACTGGAGCGAAGAAATATTAAAATTAAAATATTAAAATTTTCTTTTTTCGAATCATATACAACCTACAACTTGTCTCGTTTACAGTCACACGTTTGTGCCCCTGCACCGCGAGAAGTTTCAAATATCTCCCATTTTATTCTTCATAATATAGAAACACCAATATATTATAAAATCTTACAAAACCAAATATAAAATAGCAAATCTCAAGTACAATATAAAATTATTATTATTTACCAGTATAAGCGTAATAAACTTGTGTTAAGCCGCTAAAGAAAATAAAGCTTTACGAGCGTCTAAAGGACAGCCATAAAGTGGGAGATTATTTTTTCATAGCAAGTAAATGTATGAGGCACTTCGACTATTAGAGTTTAGATGTAAGTGTTTACGCATAATAATAATGTGGAGAAAATAGAAAGAGTATTTTTGGGGTTCCTTTAAAAAAATGTAAACATATGTTTGTGTGTGTGTGTGTGTGTGTGTGTGTGTGTGTGTCCGTTTGTCTAGATAATTTACTTTTCAGAATAATAATACCAAATTTTGGGTCTCTTTGAGCACAGAATAGAAAATTATATAAATTTTCATATATTCGAAACTATAGAGTAGAAGAATACCAACTTTATATAGTACTTATGGCATTCATTTAGAATAAAATCATAACAAACTAATATGTAGTTGATTTCATTTAAAATAAGTGTATACGCGTGTAATTTTGCTTACTAACTAATTAAAATTGACTTTGTTAACTTTTATAAGTCGCACTGGCGAATACATGAGAAATTACTACGGAACCTTCGAAGAGCGAGTGAAGTTCGCACTTAACTATTGTTTTCTCAATAAATTCCAATAAAGTTGCCAAGTTCTTGTGATATATAACTAAAAATATTGTATATATATATATATATATATATATATATATATATATATATATATATATATATATATATATATATATATATATATATATATATATATATATATATATATATATATATATACTGATCTTTGATCCACTTTAAATGAAATGAAATATGCGTGCTATTGTTACTACTCCTCCGTTCCTATTAAGACACTTGTCTTAATAGGAACGGAGTGTCTAAGCACTAGGTTCCCAAGTTCTGAACACAAAAATATAGTCCTTTAACAATCATCTAATTTTACAATACCAAAATCTTGACTTGTTTTCTATAAATTCTTAACATAGCATCCCAAAGGCAAGGAAGCAATTACTAAATTGGTTGAGCAAACGATTGGACTAAAGGAATTCGGAATATTTATCAGAGCTTTTAAGAGATACGAGTTACTTGATAGCGGCTAAAGTAAAATATACCGTTTACATTGAAAAGCATTTAAGTAAATTTAAAATTTAGTAGATTGAGAAAGATAGGGGTTAAATATCTATAAACAATTAAGGCCGTTGTTGCCCAGTGGCACATTGTTTTAAGTTCGACTCCGATTTGGAGGCAAAAAAGGATTTTAATCACCTTGCTCAGGTATCAAGACAAGTCGCGGCGTTTTGTTACGCCACGGAATATACAATATTTAAAAAATTGAGCAGTGCGTGAGGAACAGAATGTCTAAACATAAGGTTTCCCTTATCTACCTTGATATATAAAGGATACAGCATGACGCTAGCAAAAAACATCGTCACGATAAAGTGTAAACGGGTAGAATACCTACCGTTACATGTTTGAAATTCGATTGCTAAAAACATTTGAGTTTTATTTACTTCTTTTGTTTTGTTACTTTCGATCCCTTAAAATGTTAATACTTTCTAAATAATACTTGTAAATTAGTGGTGATAGGACAAATTTTTACTATGAGCGAAGCGGTTATGGGTTCGATTTCTACTTGGTGGAATTAAATATACCTAATGTTTTAAATTACAGTAATTTATCCAAAATAAAATAGTTAAAATAGAAACTTGAATTATGTTTCTACATAATTCAAGATAATTATTAGTCAATTTTATATGCAACAAATACTATAGAAATTCCATCTTATCTTCTAACCGAGTATTTTAACATTTAGGTTTCCCACGTAAAATCCATATAAATATTATATAAACGAAAGTTTCAGTACAAAATCTAAGCTTTATGTTATCAAGCTGTATTTTCTTGAAAGCGCTCTACACTAGGCGCTCTAACAAATCTTAGTTGTTACAATCTGGATTATATATATTTTTTATAACTTCATGCTGTTTCCCGCACGAGGCAGGGTAGGCAGAGGGAACCCGGGAACCTTGTATTAAGACACTCCGTTCCACTTCCGATCCCCCCTTTCCGCCGAATTTGAGGCATTGCGTGTTGAGTAGCGGAACTTAACGACGCGCTTTGCCTTATTACCAGAGCGAGCGAATTTAAATTAAAAATATTAAATATATCATTTCCTCGAGTGGGGATTGAACCTACAACCTGTCGGTTACAGTCACACGCTTGTGCCGCTGCGCCACATTTATCGAGGACGGCTATATTACAACACATTGATCGTTTTGATTTATGCTACTGTATCTGCCATCAAAATTAACTAAGGCCTTTAGAATATATCATGACATACAAAATTTCATTCTTTTATTATTTTTTAGCTTCACGCTTTATCCCGCATATGGGACGGTGAAGAGAATTTGGGAACCTAACGTTAAAACACTCCGTTCCCCACTTTGCGTGTCGAGTGGCGGAATTTAACGCCGCGCTTTGCCTTGTTACCAGAGTGAACAAAAGGAAAAAGTAAATATTTAAATATTTCACTTGTTCTAGTGGGGTTCGAACCCACAACGTATCGTTTAGAACCTGCCTTTGCCCCTGACATATAAAACTCTTAGTTATTTTTATTTCAACACGCGGGCGAAGCCGCACTTTAAAGATATACCCAATAATATGTAAATTGAAGGCTTCTTAAGTAAATCTCTTGTCAATCTGTGCGGTTACTCGCAAATCTTACAGACAATCCAATAGTATTGAAGGACTTGGTTTTAATTCAGTTACTTAGATATATTGTGTATAAATAAATGAAATGTAGAGAAAAATGCGATATACGTACAACATTAAAAAATCTTTGTTCTATATTTACTCACACTGTACCCCGCACATGGCGGGGTAGGCAGAGAGAATCTGGGAACCTAGTGTTAAGACACTCTGTTCCACTTCCGTTCCCCACTTTCCGCCAAATTTGAGGCATTGCGTGTTGAGTGGCGGAAGTCAGCGCCTCGTTTTTGCCTTGTACCATAGCGAAATGAAAACATTAAATATTTAAATTGAAAATATTAAATGTTTCATTTTCTCGAGTGGGGATCGAACCCACAATCTGTCGGTTACACTGCACTACACTGCACCATTGCACCACGACAGGGCTCATCGTCATCATTCTATATTTGGGTTCAGTAACTCAAAATGATACAAGCAGAACCCTTAAAGGATAATTATGTAGTCCCTTTGTCAAGACGACCTATTTTCATGAGAATATAAAATTATAAATAATTATCAAACTAAATAAATTTAAGTCTACGGTCCCTTGGAGTACTGATAAAAATGTCATCATTTTCAGCCGTTCGACGCCCACTGCTGGACATAGGCCTCCCCCAAGGATTTCCACGACGATCGATCTTGCGCCTCCCGCATCCAGCGGTTTCCGGCGATCTTGACCAGATCGTCGGTCCACCTGGTAGGGGGCCTGCCCACTGAGCGTCGTCCGATTCGTGGTCGCCATTCGAGAACCTTTCCGCCCCAACGGCCATCGATTCTCCTTGCTATGTGTCCCGCCCAATGCCATCTCAGCTGAGCAATTCTTCGAGTAATGTCCGTAACTTTTGTTCTCCTACGGATCTCTTCATTTCTGATTCGATCACGTAGGGTAATACCAAGCATTGCTCTCTCCATTGCCCGCTGAGTGACTCTGAGCCTTCTTATGAGACGCATAGTTAGCGACCACGTCTCGCTCCCGTATGTCATTACTGGCAACACGCACTGGTCAAAGACTTTTGTCTTGAGACACTGAGGTAGCTTGGACGTAAAGATTTTTTGTAGCTTCCCGAATGCTGCCCATCCGAGCTGGATTCGACGAGAGATCTCTTTTTCGAAGTTGGACTTACCTAACTGGACCGTGTGTCCCAGGTATATGTAATGGTCAACAACTTCGAGGGTAGTATTCCCAATAGTAACTGGAGCAGGTACTACATGGACGTTCGACATAATTTTCGTCTTATCCATGTTTAGCTTTAGTCCTGCTCTTTGAGACACACTACTGAGATTTTCAAGCATAGTGTTCAGATCTTCTAAGGTCTCAGCCAGTAGAACTACATCATCGGCAAAGCGAAGGTGAGTAAGGTACTCGCCATTTATGTTGATGCCGTACCTTTTCCATTCCAGAAGCTTGAAAATATCCTCCAATGCCGTAGTGAAAAGTTTCGGAGAAATTACATCTCCCTGTCTCACACCTCGTTGCAATTGGATAGGATTAGAGCTCTGGTTTAGTACTCGGACCGACATAGTGGCGTGTTCGTAGAGATACCTTAGCACTTCGATATACCTGTAGTCTACTTGGCACCTTTGGAGAGACTGCAGCACTGCCCAGGTCTCAATCGAATCGAAGGCTTTTTCATAGTCCACAAACGCCAAGCAAAGTGGCAAATTATACTCTTCAGTCTTCTGTATAACTTGCCGCAGCGTATGTATGTGGTCTATGGTACTAAAGCCTTTTCGGAAACCGGCTTGTTCGGGAGGTTGGAAGTCGTCGAACCTGCAGGCGAGACGATTTGTGATGACTCTCGAAAACAACTTATAGACATGGCTTAGGAGAGAGATTGGTCTGTAATTCTTCAAGAGTGTTTTATCACCCTTTTTGAAAAACAGAACAACGTCTCCTCCACTCCACGCTTTTGGCGTTTTGCCTTCGAGAATTACGGAATTAAACAGTCTCTGGAGGACTTTAAGTATCGGCCTACCGCCCGCTCTCAGAAGTTCTGTAGTGATTCCGTCGTTGCCAGCCGCCTTGTTGTTTTTAAGTTGTTCAAGAGCCGTACTAATCTCGCACAGACTGACGTCCGGGATATTCTCAGTATAACGTCGGGTAAGCTCGGCTCTGGGATCTTTAGCCAAACTTTTAGAAGGTGCTCGCGTGGAATACAATTTTCCATAGAAGCTCTCTATCTCTCTCAGAATTTCAGACTTCGTCGAAATTATGCTACCGCTATCAGTTTTCAGCTTTGTCATTTGGCTTTGCCCAATAGACAGATCTCTTGCGAATACTTTGGAGCCTTGGTTCCGCTCGATAGCCTCTTTAATATATGTTACATTAAATTGGCGAAGGTCGCATGTTAAAGATGTAGATATCTGCCTATTTAGCTGCCTATAACGACTAGCATCATCTGATTTCTGTAGCCTCATTTCGCGTCTTTGTTCCATAAGCTGGAGAGTCGTATCGGAGAGTTTCTTTGGTTTTGTACGGTGTGTTTTGAAATACTTGTACCCTACCGTACGGATAGTATCCACTACCTTGTTGTTTAGATCGTCCACATCTAAGTTGTTCTCAAGGACTGCGAAGCGGTTTTGAAGATCGAGCTGAAAGCTCTCAGGGTTTTGGAGTTGTGCGGGTATTGGTCGGAGCGTAGACTTTATCAATCGTGATCTTTCAAACTTAATGTCGATATTCAATGTGCCTCGTACCAATCGATGATCACTGCCTGTTTTCACAGTGTTGATCACAGAGACATCATTGAATATTTGCTTTTTCGTCGACATGATAAAATCTATCTCATTTTTGACTTTACCATCCGGGCTCATCCAGGTCCACTTCCGCTTTTGGGGTTTCTTGAAGAAAGAGTTCATCATATAGAGGCCCTCCTTCTCCATGAAATCAACCAACATTTGGCCTCTGGCGTTCCGTTGCCCAACTCCAAATTGCCCCACTCTCAACTCATCGCCGCAACGTTTCCCCAACCTTGCGTTGAAGTCCCCATTACAACTGTGTAGTGGGTTTTATAGCTATGCATGGCTTTAGAGATATCCTCATACATAGCTTCCACTTCGTCGTCATGATGTACCGAGGTCGGAGCATAAACCTGTATGACATTCAACAAATATCGTTTCGATATTCTGAGGATCAGGTACGCTACCCTGCTCGATACACTACCGACGGAAACCACGTTGTTAACAAGGGACTTGTGGACGATATACCCGACACCGCCCAGGGACTGTTGGTGGCCCTCCCGGTAGTATAGCAAGTTACCGGACTTAAGGATTATCGTGTCCTCCCCCTCTCTTCGGACTTCGGATAACCCAATAATATCCCAGTGTAACTTACTTATAGCTTCTTCTAATTCTACTAACTTTGCGTCAGTCCTCAGTGTACGCGTGTTATATGTTGCCAGCTCGAGTCGTCGGTGTTGGTAGCCGGATCTTACCCGGTGATTCTTAGCACCCCTTGCTCTGCCGTTACCATAGCCGCTACCGTAGCTAGGAATAGCAGGGCTGCCGGGGACTAGGGGCCGTTTTTGTATTTGGCTATCCATGGGGGGGTTTTGCCGTAATCGCCACGCTTGGCAGGCGGGTTGGCGATCGCAGTATGATTTCAGAAAGAGAGAAAGCCATAGTTTCAGAAAGATGCTGCTGCCCATCTTCTGCTGGCTATAATCCCTTAGTCGCCTTTTACGACACCCACGGGATGAGATGCGGTGGTGCTATTCTAGGCCGGCATCCACACGGCTCATCCACACTGATAAAAATGTCAACGCAATCAAAAGATATGACCGTTTATGAATCGTTTTTGCTGTGTTTTGTATGAAATTTCGTTCTGTACGAAATTGGATGCGTCCTATGGATCTACAGTTATGACCTTCGGCACGAAATGAGACTGTGACTATATATATATATATATATATATATATATATATATATATATATATATATATATATATATATATATATATATATATATATATATATATATATAAATATATATATATATATATATATATATATATATATATATATACATATATATTGTATAAAGTCGCAGATTCAAATTTACACTGTGTCACTATTGTTTCTCGATTTTTGCCGAATTTGCACTTAATGCTTAGCAAAGTAATGAAATTAATAAATACTTCATTTCCTAGAATGGAGTCAAACCCCCTACCTGTTAGCTCTTTCACTATTACACGTAATCATCAATGTCAGTGATAACTGACCATCGGTTGACCTGAATGCTCACGCTTCATTCTTCCTTTTTCCTATAAAAAAAATATCAGTTTCACGTTGTATCCCGCACATGGCATGATAGACAGGGAACTTCGGAACCTAGTTTTAAGTAAATATTAAATATTTCACCTCTCCGAGTGGGGATCGAACCCACAACCTGTCACGTTTAGAGTCACAAATTAGTGCTCTTGCACCACAACAGGCCTTAATAAATCGAATTGACTACCACGAATGAAGATAATTAGTTATGTCCTTATCTAAACCACTAGTGCTTTAAGCTAAGTGATCAATATGTAAGTATTTGTCCCAAATTGCTTCACCAAAGTCGACCCAAATGACTTGTAATATCAATAACCGCCTTATCAGAGACACGCTCAAAACTACAAACATTAATTCATCTTCAACTGATTAATGCCATCTGATAAGAGATAACAGTAGTTTAAACTGGTACTACTTCATTTGATCGTTAAATATACTGTTAGCTAAATCTTGGTTAGCCATTTTTTTTTTGTAAAGAAGAAAAGACAAATTAGTGTACGGGTCACCTGATAGTGAGTGATTACCGTCGTCTACAGCATCTTGTAACACCAGAACTACATATGCGTTGGCGTTTAAGATAAAGACAGATATGTTTTTTTTATTGTTTTCAATATGTTTTCTTAAAAAAATAATAAAACTTTTTTCTCAGAAGAATAATAAACAAATGCCTAGAAAGCCTGTTGTTGTGGGTGGTGGCCACCACCAGTAGTGGTAGTGATGTCAGTTCCTATTTCGTTTCCCACTTTTTATTGAATTAGATGCATTGAGTGATGTGTAGAGTAACGGAACTCAACTCCACGCTTTTAATTGTTACCGAAGCGAGAAGTAATAATATATTTAAAATTAAAATTCAAATCCAAATATATCTCATAAATAACAAATTAAAAATTTCATTTTTTGAATGACAAAAAAGTTTACCTTCACTAAGAATTAACCGACGCAAGAAACTCACATATAAAGAACATGTCTTTTTTGATGATATGTCTAAATCTTATTATTTATAAGAGACTGTTACATTTTAAATAACCTGGAGCGAGCATTTAATTTCCAAGGCGTGTCATCATTTACAAAATCGTTAATTCGGTAACAATCCTTAACACATAAACATCTTTCCATTACTTTTTAAAATTGTGAAATAGAAAATTCTCGGACGCTTTCTGGGATCCTATTGTAAAAGCGTACATCATGTCCCATAAAAGCATTCCGGACTCGATGCAATCGAGTTATAGGTGCATTAAGTTTAAATTTATTTCTAGTATTAATATTATGTATATCAACGATTTTGGTAAAACCATTAATACTTT
The DNA here is from genome assembly GCA_019049475.1 of Eueides isabella. Taxonomy (NCBI): domain Eukaryota; kingdom Metazoa; phylum Arthropoda; class Insecta; order Lepidoptera; family Nymphalidae; genus Eueides; species Eueides isabella. The sequence goes on along the minus strand of CM032408.1, from coordinate 10,433,711 downwards.
TATTAACATATATACAGTTTTAAAAATATATATATATATATATATATATATATATATATATATATATATATATATATATATATATATATATATATATATATATATATATATATATATATATATAATATATATATATATATATATATATATATATATATACTTTTATTAACATATATACAGTTTTAAAAATATATTGAGATGCTATGATACAATGAAAATAACTCGTTTTTGCAATGTTTCACTTCCTGGAGTAGAGAACGAATCCACGACTCATAAACTTTAGGCAATAGACAAATTAGTGTAAAAATGTAACAAAGCTATTTAGGATTTTTTTTCAAGTGTTGTTTACAGAGAAATTAAAAAATGGTAGTTATTACGAATGTGAGCCCCGTCGTTGTGCAACGGCACAAGCGTGTGACTGTAAACGACAAGTTATGGGTTCGAACCCCACTCGAGGAAATGAAATATTTAATATTTGAGGCCTGTCGTGGCGCAGCGGGACAAGAGTGTGACTGTAACCGACAGGTTCTGGGTTCGATCCCCACTCGAGGAAATGAAATATTTAATATTTAATATTTTCAATTTGAATATTTAATGTTTCATTTCTTCGCTCTGGTAATAAGGCAAAAAAAGCGCGGCGTTGAGTTCCGCCACTCAACACGCAATGCCTCAAATTCGGCGGAAAGTGGGGAACGGAAGTAAAACGGAGTGTCATAACACTAGGTTTCACTACCTTTCCCTTTGCCTACCCTGCCTAGTGCGGGATACAGCGTGAAGTTGGAAAAAAAAATAATATTTTCAATTCAAATATTTATTGTTTTCGTTTTTTCGCTTTGGTAACAAAGCAAAGGCTTTGAGTTCTGCCACTTAACACGCAATGCCTCAAATTCAGCGGAAAGTGGATGGTTTAACACTAGGTTCCCAAGTTCCCTCTGCCTATCCTGCCACGTGCGGGATACAGCGTGAAACTGAGTAGAGTGAAAAGAACCTGTATTCCATTTATAAAATGCCAACTGCACTTTCAAGGCTTTCGCTACATAATAACTTAATTATAATCAAACTATTGACGGCCGTAAATTTAGTTAGGCGTAATTGTGGTTTAAATTTATGATATACAATTAGTACTCTATTAACCACACATACTCGTAGGTATATTATTTATTCATATATTATGTTGAGGACATAGTGGCGTAGTGGCACAAGCGTGTGACTGTAAGCCCAATCGGTAGTGGGTTCGATCGCCATTCGAGGAAATGAAATATTTAACATTTTGAAATTAAATATTTATTATGAAAATATTATTTATTTAAATTTTGGATTTTTTATTTGAAAATATTAAATATTTAATTTGGAAATATTAAATATGGCATTTGTCGTAATGGCGCAGTGGCCCGACTTTTGATTGTAAACGACGGTTGTCGTTTTAAACCCCATTGGACATGTCCAATGGGGTTTAAAACGACAACCACGACAAGCAGTTTCAGTCGTTTTGCAGATTGATAGCGCAATTTTGGCTTAAAATCATAGTTATTTTTTTGTTTAAATTTAGATAAGCACTATAATTTTATCGTACATTCTAAAACTTTTATGGCATTAAATCAACGAAAATAGATTACAAATCTTCTCTAAAGTGTTTTTATTTTGTTATTTATGTGATTTAAATTATTATTTTACTAATTTAACCTCCTTCGGTGTTGAGTTCCGCGGACAACAATCTATGCGGATGACCCAAATTCAGTGGAAAGAGGGGAACGGCAGTGTCTTAATAGGAACGAAACTAAACACTTACCATCTACCTGCCTACCCTGCCTTGTGTGGATACTGTGTAAAGTGAACTTAGAAAATACCAGTTAAATAGTTTTTATATGACTTTTCCCGCAAAGAAGAATATGCAAGGGTAACCCAAGGATTTATTTTTCAAGAAATTATGTCAGCTGCACGCTGTATCTCGCATGTGGCAGGGTAGGCAGAATGAACTTGGGAACGTAGTGTTAAGACACTCCGTTCCACTTCCGTTCCCCAAAACAAATAAAATTTAAATAATAATCATTAAGGCCTGTCGCGTTGCAAAGGCACAATCGAGTGGCTGTAGAAGCGACAGGTTATGGGTTCGATTCCCACTTGAGGAAATGAAATATTTAATACTTTCATTTCTACGCTCTGGTAACAAGGTAAAGCGCGGCGTTAAGTTCCGGCACTCAACACGCAATGCAACAAAGCAAAAATTTAAAACTTAACGAAGTGTAATAACACGAGGTTCCCAAGTTCCCTCAACCTAGCTTAATGTGTACAGAATGCAGCATGAATTAAAAAAGTCCATGATTGTACATCGAACCTATGCTTCTTCTTCTTCTTCTTTTCACAAAATCCTTCAAAAACTCCCATCAAAATCATATATTTGAACGTAATGGATTTTTAAATGGAATTAATTATTCTTATCGGCTTTAAAACCAGCGGCACTCGTTGTTTATAATCATATTAATATTTATAAGTAAAATTTACAATCGGGGATGGTACTTTATGTACAGGTTTAACCTGTGATAAGCTTTATGAGGATTCTATAGGTTAAATTATAAAACATTATATAGATACAAAAATGTTTTTTGTTTGTTTCACGCTGTACCCCGCAAAAAAAGAGAATTTAATGTTAGTTATCTCCGCTTTGTATCTCGATTCGAGATATTACATGTTGAGTTGCGGAACTCAACGCCGCGCTTTGTTTTACTAGGTTAATTTAATATTTTAAATCTTTGAGTTTCGAAACTCTACGCCGCGCTTAGTTGTGCCAGCCTTATTTCATTTTTATAATTTTTGAGTTGCGGAACTCAACTCCGCACTTTGTCGTACCAGCTATATGTACCAGGGTAATGAAAATAATTTAAATATACATTTATTTAGAATGAATTTTCACTTCTCAATCTCACAATTGTTACGTTAAAAGTTAAAAGTCATTGCCACAATACGCCAAAGATATAATACGTTTTATAATATATAGCCATCGTGGCTCAGCGGATTGTAAGGAAGTCGTATGTGGGTTCGATTCCTGCTCGGGATATAAGGATAATTCTCATTTTCGTACTTAAACAAGATAAAGCGTAACGTTATGTTCCTTCACTTAACGTAAAAAGCCTCGATCATTTTGTAAAGTTAATTTTTGAGATTAGTGTTTCATATTTCGTTTTTATTTTTTTTTTTGTATAATTCATCGAATTCCTTGTTTTAAACATATTTAATAAAAACCATTCTCTTTTTAAACATTATCTTTCGAATAATAATTGTAAGCACTTATCTTTAGAGAATGGATGTTTGTAAAATGTACCTACATAGATGCTAATAACATGAATAAGTTGCAACAAGCGTAAGAGAATTTCGACGTAGCTTGAGACGAGAACGTGTGGCTTAGTTGATCAGAGCGTTTGAACAGTTTCACAAAAGTGTAGGTTCGAATCCCGATAAGTTAATTTTTTTGTTTTGTTCCCAGACTAAGGAGATAAAAGATATTCAGCCAAATAGTATTTGAACGACGACTGTCACAGTCACACGGCCTCCAGACAAGAATATTATGGATTTTAACTAAGCCAACATATGTTGATCATAGTTCAATCCATCCGTTTTCATATGATTAGTTAATATCATTAAGAACTACATGAAATTTTCAATAAGCAATTTATTTAAACTTATTCAATTCCAAAGTCACAGAACTTCATCAAAGACAATGGGATCACCAACGACAAACAAACACCGGCTTCTTTCGCCTCGTCCACTGTCTCTTTATACCCCTACCTCTCCCTACCTCGCTTATTGCTTTTAGAAAATTGAACTAAAAGGTACTCATACATAAATAAAACAAAAACCAATTATATCCTTAAATTGGTACTCTCATTTCCCATAACCATGATGCTTTCTACAAATTAACTCGTAAAATATGTTACAATCTATTAACTTCTAATATACAAGAGCGATATGCAAATTATAATTACAAAATAACATATGATTTTGATAATTACTTCTATATTGTTATATTAAATGGGCTATTAATTGTTAGTGCTTACTGTAAAGTCAGCTTTGTTTATGAATTTATAGCTTTAAATAATAAATTTGAGCTCTGTCGAAGAGGAGAGGGCCAAAGAGAAAGCTGTGGGTTCGATCGAAAAAGAGTGAGTGATATTGGTGCGATGATGGCACAAAATTGCTACTGTAAACGAAATTGCCATACAATATTATAAGTAAGTATGATTCTCATTTAGTTGAATAAAATAATTTATATTAGATAAGGAACCCTGCTATACGTGGGATACAGCGTGAAACTACAAAAAAGGATTTTTGTCAACGTATGCACCAGTATCCTCAGCTTCATAGAACTGCTAACTGGAATTTTAGAAAAATGTCAGGAAATTATTAACCTGATTGTCAAAACGACTCTCAAAATATCACTCACAATTTAAACGTTATATCGCATCAGCAATTCTGCAAACCCTTTAAACGCTCGACCGTACAGATCCACAATTATTTACCATGTCATAAATCCGTCGTTATCACGACTCTTCAAAAATTACTGTATCGCTGAAACTGACAACCACTAATGTGTATAATTAATTATCATTTAAAGTGCAACGTTACTGGACATATAGTTACATTAATCAAAGACAGATGCACCCGACGCATTGTAATTTGGCTGTCATTTTGTAGAGTAGATTTTGAATGAGAGCTGCTTGATATTTTGTCATTTTGTGAAGGCGTGAAGAATTAACTCATATTTTAACATAATCTACCCAGCTTCACGCTGTATCCCGCACGTGGCGGGGTAGGCACAGTGAACTTGGGAACCTAGTGTTAAGACACTCCGTTTCACCTCCGTTCTCCACTTTCCGCCGAATATGAGGCATGGCGTGTTCAGTGGCGGAACTCAACGCATTTTGCCTTGTACCAGAGTGAAGAAGTGAAACCATTAAATATTTAAATTGAAAATATTAAATATTTCATTTTCTCGAGTGATCCCCACTCGAACCCGTTCTGGGTCAGTTACAGTCACACGCTTGTGCCACTGCGCCACGACAGGCCTCAGCAACATAATCTATACTATACTATAATATTAAGAATGAAGTTATAAAAGTGAAGTTTCGAAGTGAAGTGAAAAAAAAGATATGCGCATTTAATAATTAAGAAAAATTATTAAATGCGCATATCTTTTTTTTATGGAAAAGACAAGGCAAATGAGCGTACGGGTCACCTGATGGTGAGTGATCACCGTCGCCCACGGCCCCGTGTAACACCAGTGAAGCTACAGGTGCATTGCCGGCGTTTGAGGTGGAGGTAGACGCGCTTTTTGAAGGTACCCATATCGTAGTGACCTGGAAATACTGCCGTGGAAAGAAATTCCTACGAATCCGCACAGTACTCGAGCGCCACGTATCCAGATGATGTGGATGGTACATTAATTTGTGGCGTAGTGTGCGGTTAGAAAATTCGGCGGCAGGTACCAAGTCAAACAGTTCTCCAGAACACTCCCTGTGATAAATACGGTACAGAACGCACAGCGAAGATACGTCTCTAGCGCAAAGCCAAAGTGTCAAGCCCCTTACAGATCAGTGGGTCCCCAATGATTCAAACGGCTCTACGTTGTACGTGATCAAATCATTCAAGCTGATACTGGGGTGCACCAGCCCAGAGGTGAGAATAGTATTCCATATAAAGCCGAACCTGGGTCCTGTACAGGACCAAGCGGTGTTTTGGTGTGAAATATCTCAGGAACTTCTTGTTTTTATAAAAAATATTTTGCGGTCAAATAGGTTTTAATTGGGAACCTTCTAACTATTTATGCATTTATTGAAAAATATTCAAAAATTTCTTGACACGAATGGTTTAGACGGAATCTAAAGTAAGTATTAATCTGTAACAAGCAACTACACAAATTTAGAGACCAGGCATCAGATGTATAGTTATACCAAAATTAAAAACATCCAAGAGCTATCACAACTTTTATGTTATTTTTAACAATTATGTTATTTTAAATCCCAAAATAACATTATTCGACGCATGATTTCGCTAGCTTTGAATTTAGATCTTTCATTCTTATGTGATATTTTATCAGTTCCATTAGCCTTTGAAGAATTTCCTGATACTTGGCATCATGCACTAGTGACCCGAATTCCAAAAAAAAACATTGAACCCTTTATCTTTTTCAAGTTATCGTTAAATTTCCATATTCCCTTTCTTTTTCAAGTTATCGTTAAACATTGTCCTAGTGTACTTATTCCTATATAAAACCAATATCCTGCTTTTTCCATTTCGGTTGCCGTCCTGGTCATAGCAAAATTACAACACTTAACAAAATATCTAACGGCATTAGATGTGACATTGACAACGAACGAGTTACTGTACTTGCGTTATTGAATTTGTCCAATGCGTTCTTTACAGTTGATGTAGATTTTCTTTTAACAATTCTTAAGTCTATTAATATTTCTCAAGAAGATAAAAATGGGTTCCTCATATTTTTTTACGATCGAACTCAGAGCATCAGGCTTGACGGAAAATATATTCCTCAGTGTCATATGGCACCGGCGCTCTTCAAGTTGGTACACTATCACCCTTAGTGGTGTCCATTTTTATTGACATGCCTACTCCATATATATTGTCATCTTATCCTCTCTATCAAGACGATTTGCAGATTTATAGGATACATATCCAGATAGTACATATCCAGAGCGACTGAATAAAAACATTTCCGATTTACAAATTAATTATTACTTTGAACTGTCTTATTACTCAAGTAAATCAGTTTAGAAATGGATGCTTACCCTGGACACGTTAATTTGCTTATTTATGTGGGTATATTTGTATGTATATATGTATGTATATTTATATATATATATGTATGTTTATATATACTAGAATATTTTTCTGATGTGAATTAATACTTTTGCGCTTTAACCAGTTTTCTTTTTAGTCTTGTATTCTTAATAGTTGCCTTTAAGAGATCACTTGTAGTGATAAGGCCACCATTACACATAACAACTTTAATTAAGGGGTTTTTTTCTTATCTGTAAGTACGTACAATTTTGCAATGTTTTATTTACAATTTAAATTGCATTATGTGATATTATTATTATTTATTATAAGATGAAAGATGTAAATCATTAAAAAAGACATACATAAATAAAAAACACGATGACAGTTAATGTTCATTGATTCATATTTATATGTTTTGTAATGAAAATATCTTACAGTGAATATTCCAGCAAGCGGCACAAGAGGGCGACTGTTCACGTGAGAGGTTATGAGGTCGATTCCCACTCGAGGAAATTAAAGATTGAATATTCTTATATCCTCATTCTTCTAAAGAGAAAAAGAGCGACATTGAGTTCTGCCACTCAAAACGTAATAATTGCAGTATTCGGCGGCAACTGTGTTCTGGGAGTGTATTACTGGGAATGGAGTGTCATATCACTAAAAATCTTATAATATTTATAATTAAGTTGTGTATTTAATTAACCTATACGATATTGCGGTATCAGGCGATTGCTTATCAATCATAGGGGCTGTTACGTTTTATTTTAGATTACAAAAGCGCGGCGTTGAGTTGCGTCAGTTAACACCCAATGTTTTAAATTTTGACTGAAAACGTAAATAAAGGTGAACAAGTGATTTATTACAAATATCTTCTTTTTTTTTGTTTTGAATATTCCTTTTTTTTCATAGTTGTATATAATATTTCTTAAATTATAAATGGTAGAACTCTATTGGTGGAGTTATCTTGTGTGCCAAAACTGTTGCGTTCATGACATCCGCAATATTTCTAAATTTAATATTTATTTAAAAAAAAAAAACATTTTTATTTTTACATTATAAATTTTTATTTAGGACTAAAGGCATTTCTTAGTGATATTTTTTATCACTAACATCATCAATAGGTATATGTAAAATAGTAATTGAGAAATCGATATCTACGCGGGATTTTTTGTATAATTAAGACATTGTCGTGTGAAGACAACATTGACTATAAACGTATTGGCTGTTTGAATTTGAATTTCAATCAGGGAAATTATCCCACTTAAATTATTTTAATTTCCCCCTTTTTATAGACAAGACGCAGCGCTAACTTTTATTAGTCAACACCCATTGTCACAGAAATTGAACAAGCACTAATTCTAAATATTTCCTTATGTTCCTCCTATTGCTAACTTGCTATGAGAATTAAAATATATATATATATATATATATATATATATATATATATATATATATATATATATATATATATATATATATATATATATATATATATATATATATATATATATATATATATATATATATATATATATATATATATATATATATATATATATATATATATATATATATATATATATATATATATATATATCTTTTTCGATCTAGTTGAATATACTGCGGAGTATCCAATGCCGCAGTATGTTCATTCAGTGTCATTATTCATCACGTAATATCTTTAAACACGGTGGCAGATAGGGTCTTGCTCGTAATGATAAAGGGCAAGTAGAACTATTAAGTAAGATATAAGCTAATATAATATATATATATATATATATATATATATATATATATATACATATATTTTATTTTTGTTTCATTTTAGAAAGTATTAATATATAATATGTTTCCATTTTACCATCCTGGCAAAGCCGCTGGAAAAAGATAGTAAAAAAAACTGAAGAAAAAGGATTAACATTCAATTGACAACCTATGAATTATGAAATATTTTAAAACACTAAAAGTGTTTCATCAAGTTTACCCGGATTATACGTGTATAAACGCGATTAATCCGGTTAAAAGTGTTTCATTTAAAATGTGTAACAATCGTGAAAATCAAAGACATTATGATATGAAATATTTACTCACAATAAGTTTAAATATGTATAGCTTTTTCATTAGTTATAATACCTATATTATGTTTAATTATTGCTATAATATGTCATATTACGGTGCAAATAATAAGATATTTGATTTGTATTTATATTTTTTTCACTTTGTGTCCTGCATATATAGTAGCTGGGTAGGCAGGGGGCTTGGGAACATAGTGTTAAGTTACTCCGTTTCAATTAAACACTTCCATTCTTCACCTATTTTCGGGAGGCGTTGGGTGTCGAGTGGTGGAACACAAACACTTCGTAGAATTATGTATTGTATGAAACTACCGCCACGATTTCTTAATTGCCTTGCGTACTGCCCGGAATCATTGCGTTACATTTAATTTGTCCTTACTACATTTATATTTAAAGGAGCAATTCTCGGGTGCTGGAAAGTTTCCAACCGTCTCCTCTGATGAAAATAGGATATTTTAATATATAATTAGCTTCGATTACTATTCTAGGACTTACTTACTTAGCTTCATGCTGTATCCTGCACATGGCAGGGTAGGCAGAGGGAACTTGGGAACCTAGTATTAAGACACTCCGTTCCACTTCCGTTCCCCGACTTTGAAGCATTGCGTGCGAGTGGCTGAACTCGCAACGCCGCATTTTTTCCTTGTTACAGAGCGAAGAAATGAAAACATTAAATATTTGAATTGAAATTATTAATTATTTCATTTCCTCGAGTGGAGATTTAACCCACAAGCTGACGGTTACAGTCACACGCTTGTGCTGCTACACCACGCTACCTCACTATTCTAGGAATATATTTATTTACCTATTTATATATGTGTTCATACATAGCTGACTTTGATTTGCGCTGACATATTAATTTTTAAAAACGTTTTTTTCTTACGTATACTTTGTTTGACCCACTGTTAGGACAATTTAGTCGAGATTGCGGTTGGATCATCCTGAAATTTATATTACTATACGGTCTCTTGACACCCAATCAAAATTAAATTTAATAAAAAGATAAGCACTTAAGCATTATTCATTTGAATTAAATATTAAATATTAAACAGAAGACTGCATTTGACTATGAAGTGAAAGTATTTGGATTACTAAGCAAAGATACCACCGAATTGATAATAACCGCCAAACTTTTGATTAACAGCCACACGCACAACTCATTGCGCCTTGGAGCATCTCATTTGCTTTGACATGCATGAGGTTAAAAAAAATATGTTCTGATGAAAAAAAAATGTATGGGAAAATAGGTAACAGAAGTGCTTAATTGGAATGAAGTGTACTAAACCAGGTTTCCATGTTCCTTCCTACTCTGCTGTGTGTCACAATGTGAAGATGAAAAAATGGCATATTTATATTTATATTTATTTATATACACTTTGTTGTACACCACAAATGAAAGTACAAACTAATATTTACAGTATTTTTTTTTTTTACATTTTGTGAAGCACAAAAGGCGGTCTTATCGCTAATTAGCGATTTCTTCCAGACAACCTTTGGGTTAGGAAAAATAAAAACGACAATAAATAGTGGGTGGTGCGAAAATTCATAAACATAATACACAGATAAGTATAAAATAGTCAAATACATATTTTAATTAAATCAAAATCAAATAAATATTTTTATAGAATACAGAATATAAACATATATACATACATACATACACACACATATACATACACATATATACACATATACACATATACATATATACATATATATTGTATAAATACATATTTAATTATTATTATGGATCTGTTCAGAGGTGGTTAGAAAGCTCTAAAGTTTCGGGTCATATAATTAAAAGCTCAGAGCACATTTAATAAGTAAAGTGGAAATACGTTTTTCAGCCATAATATTTATTACATGTTGTATGATATTGGCTACGTAATCAAAATCTATGGTATACTTCCCCTATGGGAAGTTAGACTTATTTACATTTAGGTCTACACCTAAAGTTATAAAATTTGGCACGAAATGAGAACTAAGAAATATATCTAGAAGATGATTTTTAAGTATTTAAAAAAAAAAACATAACGAGAGTAACTGTAGTTCATTTCATACAATATAAGTGAATACGTTCGCAAACTTAAGTTTGTCAACTTTTATTAATTGTACTTCTGTAATTTTCGTTGGTATAGAACTTTGGGTGGACGATTCCGACTCACATTTGACCGGGTTTTTTTTAGTTTCTTTAATTACGCTATAATATTTACTAATCTCAATTACTCTCTCGTCCTTATAAAATTATTACTTTTAAGATAATATACATACATTGACAAAGAAAATTTCAGTAAAATAAATAAACATATTTATTATACAAACTAAATAATTTAAATTGACGTAATTTTTTAAACAACTAACTATACTAAATGTATATTGCCAATATATATTAGTGATTCACAACTGCATACTTTGCATGAAACTGGATTAGATCTGATTAGCCGCAACTGAGATTAACGCATACAAACGGACAATTTTTTATATATATATATATCTTCTTCTTCTTCTTCTTCCTGGCATTAATCCCGGCTTGCTGTGCCAGGATCTGCCTTCCTGCTGAACCTACTCCACTTTGCAAGATCTTTTACGTCCTCAGTGGTTAGACCATTGGCTCTCATGTCCTGCATCACGACATCCAACCAGCGCTTCCTTGGGCGTCCGGGAGGTCTCACTCCAGGGACAGACATATCAAGGCACTTGCGTCCGACATAGTTCCTAGGCCGGCGCGCAACGTGACCATACCACCTCAGGCGACGCTCTTGGAGCTTATCCGCTATGTCACGGACTCCAAGACTACCTCGAATAAATGTGTTACGTATGCGGTCAGACCACTTTACGCCGCACATCCATCTCAGCATCTTCATTTCCGTGACATGAAGCTCCTGAGTGTGCCTAGATAGTACTGGCCAGCATTCGCTGCCGTATAAAAGAACCGGTCGAACGATGCTCTTATATATCAGCCCCTTGAGTTTGGTTGGTATTTTGCGATCCCAGACCACACCAGTGACCTCCCGCCATTTGGCCCAGGCAGCGCTTATCCGACCGTGAACGTCGTGATCGATGCCTCCAGACTCGTGCATAACGGATTCGAGGTACCTGAACTTTTCCGACTTAACGGCTGGTTCAGTACCTATATGGATAGTGCTCGAGTCCGGTCTACCGCAAGCCATGTACTCGGTCTTCGACACATTTAGTTTAAGACCGCCGTTCTCAAGCGTACCATTCCAGAGGTTCACTTTACGCTCTAGCATCAGCCGGTTCTCTTCAACGAGTGCTATGTCATCGGCATACATCATTAGCCACGGAGGCTTGTCTTGGATGTGAGCCGAGACAGTATCTAGCACTACGTTGAATAAGAATGGGCTAAGAGCTGAGCCCTGGTGAACCCCTACTGTAATCTGGAAAGGTATGGTGTCGCCAACAGCAGTCCTAACCATGGAAGCGGAATTGTGATACATATCTTTGATAATCTCAATATAGACCTCAGGGATCCCTTTCAAACGCAATGCCCACCAGATACACTGACGAGGCACACAGTCAAAGGCCTTCTGCAGATCTAAAAAAGCCACATGCAGAGCTCTCCTCTTTTCCCTGTATGCCTCCATCAAAGTTCTGAGGGCAAAAATGGCGTCCATAGTCCCCGATCCAGGCTGAAATCCATATTGAGACTCAGAGACAGTACACTCTCGGCGGAGCCTGATATCGATAATGCGCTCGAAGAGCTTCATGGTGTGACTCATAAGCTTAATGCCCCTAAAACTACCACAATCTTGGACACTGCCCCTTCCCTTGTAAATAGGGGTAATAAAGCTAAGCCGCACACACCAAGAGAGCCCAACGATTTCCACGCTTCGATCGGAATTTCGTCAGGCCCCACCGCTTTTCCGTTCTTCATGCGTCGAAGGCAATTCCGAGTTTCGTCAAAGGTTATTGGGGCAACAAGTCCGAGGTTAGGCGGTGGGTCGTGATGAAGACTGCACAGATGCTGAGTGTTCAGCAGCTCCTGGAAATAGCTTCTCCATCTCTCCTTCACAGAAGCGGGATTACAGAGCAACGTGCCCTGGGAATCTTTGACGCAAAGACATTTTGCGATATCTTGCGTCGCTTTATCCCGGCCACGGGCCAGTTTGTATATGAGCTTCTGCCCCTCCGCAGTTTCAAGTTTATCATATAATGGTGATAAACTCTCACTGCGGGCTCTGGCTACAGCTTTTTTGCTGACACGTTTTGCTACTATGTACTCCAGTCTGTCTTCAGGAGAGTTGGATTTCTGCCACTTCTTAAAGGCAGCCTTCTTTTCACGAATCACCTCCTGCACCTTGTCATTCCACCACCATGTCTCCCTGTCGATGACACGTCCTCCCTTAGAAACGCCAAGAACTCGTCTGCCTGCCGCAATGATTGCTAACTGAGCTCGATCCCAAGCATCC